>JAOTAZ010000009.1:671605-689105 GCA_025629785.1 Erythroxylum oxycarpum | reverse complement strand
TAGATAAATTAAAACTCCTTTTAATTTATCTTTAATTCTCCAATTAAAAAATTCATAATCATAAATCATGATTGACGTCTAGCAACATGTCATGATTACCCAAATATCAGGAATGTCAAAGTGATTGACTTAACCTGTCCATGCATGGCTATAATGTATAATTTAATCCTTTTGTTATTCAACATTCTAATTGGACAGAGTATGGATACAGTGTCTACTCTTATCATCCAATTATGTTCATTTTTGCTATTTAGTAATTGATTTATAATTGAAATATGAAAAATCATTTTTAAATATCAATTAACTTTGGCCAGAGAATTTCATAAATCATTACTAATTACTTTAGAGTGACGAATCCTATATTGACTTACTTAACTTTCTACATATTTCGACCAAAAAAAAAAACTTTCTACATATGGTTCATACTGTATCCAATTACTACTGACTGAATCATCCTAGGACGATTCATAAGTAGTATCAAAACATAGTAATTCCACACTAGATACCTTGGTAATCTCAAATATGAGGATTAATTATACAACCATCATTATGAGATAATTCATAGACACATAAATAATATTCCATTCGGAATTCTCACAATTGGGTCAATTTAGTGACTTATTATCTAATAATCACCCACATGTTAGTTTAAGTATCTATATACTTTAATTTATAAGATCAATTACTTTCTTTATAAGAATGAAACATAATGTGTGCTAGTTTTACCGTTTCAACAATATCCAGTCTTGATGAAACTACAATTAGGAACATTTAGGAATAACACATAAGTGTAAGTTGAATCTCATAATTATAATCTCATCATAATTTCAATTACACAGTAATTATTCTAAGGTTTTATCTTTAGTATTAAAACATAAAATATTAATTAAATTAATACTTAAAGATAAATAAAGCCTTTTCATTAATTCAAAATAATGTCATACATTAATATGCAATTGATTGGCTGCAAGGGCATAAACTAATATTTATCATATTTAGGCAAAATCACTCTTTTTAGTGAAATGGAGACCTAACTTGAGCCTAAATGACATAATCTTTAAGAATGTTTCATTTTGGATATATTTCCACAATTTGCTCCTAAAGTTCTGGACTATAGAGGGCCCGAGTTACGTAGCTAGGGCCATATCAGCTCCTCTGCTTAGATGAGATAACTATAATAATAAGGTAGGCTTCTCCGAAATCTGTGTGGAGGCACATATGAATGATGATCTTCATGAGGTATTCCCAATAATAAGGCCAGTTAAGAACAAACAACTGAAAGAAGGTTATATTGAGTCTATTTACCAATGAAAGCCTCAAAATATTTTAAAAAAATGATTTGGAGAGATATTGGGAGAAGATAAAAATTAGGATTCTTAGGTGAGCTACTCAATGTCTTCCTATTAAATAGTTAAGAGGAAAATTCTAATGAAACAACCTCATCCTCACAGGATAAAGTGTGTGAAATTATACCTAACATAACCCACCTTAAAACCAAACTTCTCTAGTTGATACTGAAAGGATTCGTCTTGGAGTTCCCTTTCTGGAACCTGATTAGAGCCCTTCCAGCGACCCCACGGTACCCTCTAATCAATATCTGACTAGAATTTAGGGATCTCGCAAAGCTAAGTCATTCAACTATTTAAAACCTTTAATAGTTTAATAATTAAAAGCAAGGAAAGTAGTGGAAAATTTTTGTTATAATTCATTTTATTCAAAAGTTTGACAACATAACGATTGCATTTTGACATTCCTAAAATTTTCAAAAGCCCTATAAAATTTCAAAACATTTCTATATTCACACCAATTTCTCAACTACAAATTTTGGACTTCAAGTCCACTCATAAGCAACCTTAAACAAATAATTCTTTTTCCTTAACCAATAAACAGTGGTGACAATAAGTTTTATGAAAATTTTTATACTCAAATTGCTTTTAACGTAAATAGTGGCAGCACATGACTTTCCTTACTTAACATAGCCCACCGTTAGTTTCTTTACCATATGGTACATTAGGCCTAAAGTCACGGAACTAGTTCTGCATCACTTACCCGCAACTGGTTAACCACTATTTATGGAGTTGGTTCTGCATCGCTTACCTGTAATAGGTCAATCGCCATATATCGGTAGTTATGGAGTTGGTTCTGCATCGCTTACCCATAATAGTCACAGAGCTGGTTCTACATCGCTTACCTATAACTGGTTAACCACTATTTATAGAGTTGGTTCTACATCACTTACCCGTAATAGGTTAACTACTATAAATACACCTGTATAATAACATGTATATAGCCTAGCAGTGTACCATAGTTAAAAGAAACTTTTACATTTATGACTCATCTTATTTTTTAAATTAAGTATGGGAGAATCCATAATTGAATTATTTCAATGTAACTCCCAGTCATATAAAATTTAACTTTCAAATTAAAGCTCAAATATTGCCAAAGCATTTTCCGTAACAATTTATTCTCAAATATTGCCAAAGCATTTTCCGTAACAATTTATTCTTGCATCATAACAATTGGTAGTCAAATAACATTTCGCAAAACACAATTTCAATTTTTCTAAAATACTATTTTGAAAGGCTTTTTTTCGAAATTAAACTCATCGTATAAAAGTTTCCATTTTGATAATTTGTTAAGAATTATCCTTAGGAAAGATCTCCAAGTTACAATTTTGGTTGAACCTTTTACTAAAGCCCCACCTAGAAATATTCTTAAGGAAAAGGCAACCTGCTCTTATCAAGGCACAGAGAAGAGAATAGGAAGGAAGAATAAGAAAAAAGGGCCCAAGCCCTTATCTTCACTCTATGATAGTCTTAGAACATTAGAGGTAGGAATTACTATCAAAAAAAGAAAATAATCAAGGATTATCTAAGCATGAATAAGTTTCTTATTATTAGGCTTCCGGAAACAAAAGTTAGGTTAGAAAATTTTAAACATTCTTGAGGGGTTTTTTAGTAAAGGCTAGGAAATGATTTTCGATCGTCGTTCTCACTTTAATCTTAGGATTATCATTGGATATGATCCTATAAGGTTTCTTAACTCTTAGTTTCTATCCAATTCATTCACCTAGAAGCATGCTTATAAAATAAAGTGACTGAGATTATTTTAAGTACACCTAAACCTTGAATTTTAGAGGGAATTCTATATAGTGATTTTAAAATGTTGGGGCTCACTATTAAGCACCACTAGTTAGAAATGGGGGACTTCAATAGCACCTTGTTTTTGCAGATGGGGAAAGACTAAATTATTGAGCTAGGAATGATGATTTTTTTGACTATTTATCCTTTATTCAACTTATTGATTTATACTTTAGTGGAGCTTTTTATACTTGGAAAAATAGACAATTGGACAACTGATGATAAGAAAAAAGTTAGATCATGCACTTGTTAACTCTTCTTATATTTCTAAGTTCAGATCTAGCCACACTTTTTTCAATAAACCTCTTTTTTTAGAATAGCTTTATGCTTAGTTTTGAAGACTTTGAGGAAGTTGTTTCCAAAGGGTTGGAAATCTATTTCGAAGGATATGAAGCATACATATTAATGAGGAAACATTAAAGTCAAAATCCAGCTTAAACACCTATTTGTAGCTAAAATAAAAACTACTGAAGTAGTTATTAATAGGGCTACAACTTTGTTTCTTGACATTAAAGCTAAAGATAATTCTTTCACCAATGAACTTATTATTAGAACCAAAGAAAAGGATGTTTTTAAAGGTTCCTTGAAATCTTTGGACAATCATCACTCTTTACTAAGGCAAAAAGACAAAGTTAATTAGGTTAAGGAAAGGGATAAGAACTTGAAAATTTTCCACAAGGCTATTCTTTGTCACAAAAACATAAATTAGATAAACTCCCTTAAAGTGGATGGTGTTAATTAGGTTAAGGGCGGGGATAAGAACTTGAAAATTTTCCACAATGCTATTCTTTTTCACAGAAACATAAATTAGATAAACTCCCTTAAAGTGGATGGTGTTACCTTTAATTAACATTCAAAGCTTAGAAGTATAGTCTTTACCCACTTTAAAAAACTACTTGGTTCCCACTTTCACTCTTTGTTGTTTTTTAGTAGTTTAAACTCTTTGTTTCAGAGCCCATTACTCTATTAAAGTAGTTATTTCTTACTAATCCCTTCATTGAGTAGGATGTTAAAGTTGATCTATTCTCTATGGATCCTAATAATGCCCTTAGACTAAATGGGTTTAATACCCTTTTCTTTCAACAAGATATCCAGCCTCAACATGTAGGAAATGCCTTTCAAGTATTTTGGAATTCCTATATTTGCTAAGAGAGTAAGCTTCAAAGATTGTCATCCTGTATTTAATACCATTAGGAGAAGAATTAACCACTAGAATAATAAGCTCCTCTCTAATAATGGAAGAGTTCAAGTCATTATCTAGCACGATACTAGAATGTTAAAAGTAATTAGTTAGTCACAAGTACCTCTAGCAAAGAAGAAAAATGTTTGAGATACTAATTAGTTAAAGAAAGAGAATAACCAAACCAATCTGATATGTTATAGATGCTACACGCTAACTTTGTATTTACTTATCGTATTTAGCATCGTTTGCCAAAAATGCCTCTATAGTGGGATTCACTCTAACTCAGCCTTTAGAGATACAAGATCAAAAGCTCCTCCTTTTACTTCTTATTCAGACAAGAAATGCTCCAAATCTCACAATATTAAAAGTCAGTGAATGCAATGAGTGTAACAATATTAAAAGAAAATAGTAATAAATAATAATTAATTGTTGAAAGACTAAAAGTTGACTTTAAATATAAAGAACTTCCTAGGAATTTCTAAAAGCTTATCTCAGGAAGTAGTTTAACCTATAGTCCTACCAAGTCTATGAATCATGACATAATATGCCATATAACTCATTATATGTATATGGTCATTACCTATTCCATTTTAAGGAGGGTAGAAAACAATGGCATTATTACATCTTGAAATTTTCTTTTATATATTGTTTCACATTAAAAAACCTATATAACCTCAACTACTAATTTGCTACACATTTAAATAAGCAAACACAAAAAAGCATAACACCTATTTGTGGTAGGTTATACTTGACCAAGTTAGAAAAGAAATTGGGTTTTTTTTTTATATGCTCTCAATTTTTTCATAGAGATATTAGTATGATAGTTGTAGGAGTAGCTCTAACTTCCATATAAGTCCAAAATAGGTGAGAAAAAGTTGATGAAACATTATCTTAAATAAAACAAGATATTGAGGACACTACAAGGGCTTTTCGATGCATATGAACAACAATGAGAAGAATTATTATAATATTGAATGCTTATTGTATTCTTAATTTTTAAAAGAATCTAATTTCCATGAGTATTATTGATAGTCATGGGTATAAGTTTTGTAGGGATGATATGCATCTTAAAGTGTTAAAGGGTTCTTGGATGGTGAAGAAAGAAAATTTACAGTATCTATGTCTTAATGGGAAAGATAATAGTAAGATTGGTGACTATTTCTTAATCATTAAGATAGAAGGATAATAGTAGTACAGTATGGTACATGTACCTCAGTCATCTTGGTGAGCAAGAGATGAAGAAACTTCATAATGATAGCTTATTAAACATTAGATGGTACACTTTGTAAGTTTAATATACTTAGTAAAAAGTCTAAAGTAACTTTTAAGGATATAGTATTTAAGGAGAGAAATATGTTAAGGAACACATATGGAAAGGACATATCATTTTTAATAATGAGTAGTACTGGTTTAAAAGTGGTACAACTGTTACTAGAACAATCTAAAACAAACACTATAGTGGTTAAAAATTCTAGTTTAAGAGATAAAACAATCTTAAGTAGAAAACATCAACAGGGTATAATCAAAATATAGTGAGATAAACTATCAAGCAATTAAGGAGATATGGTTGGAGAGAATCAATCATGTATGTTGTTACTATATGTGATGAAGATGTAAAAAAGTCAGGATAAAGATAAACAAATAGGGGCTATGATAAAGGATGTGAGATTTCACAAGATTGAGAAATTATCTACATTTGGTCAATTCTTGTTAAAAAAAAAAGGTTTACCTTTTAAAAGATGCAGCTGATATATTGATTAAGCTATTATCTGTAAAAGAATTTCAAACATAATTTACACTTACTAAATGCTTGCATATCTTAAAACCCTTAAGGATGTGTACGATAAGAAATGATTCATTGTCAAACATTAGAAATTTCAAGTTAAGATAGAGAATTTAGATATTCTTTGAAATTTTAAGTTGTTGTTGTCTTCATACTTCTCCTTATATTAACTTTCTCATAATAATAAACTAAATATATCCTCTTACTCATGGATATAACTCACGTATTGATTGAACTACATAAATTTTGTGTTTTTCTTATTTTGTTTATATTATTCCTATATTGTAGACTTTCTTTAATACATTTATATAAAATTTGCAATAGTGTTGTGGACAATAAGCATGCAGTCTTCTAACATATATGTGCATATGATATGATGATAGAAAAATTGTACGAAAATTGCTTAATTTAGACCTTTTGATCAGGCTTGAACTCGAAGCAAAATAGAATAGGTCCATGCAAATTGAACCCAGTAAAATAGGTCCATGCAAAATGAAGTCAACCATTCACTATGTCTTGTCTATTAAATTAACTCCATGACCCATCATAGAATGTAGCATCTTTACATATAAATTTGAAGGGTAGGGTATTTTAATTGAGATTAAGTTCGTTGGCAAACTAATTTAAATAGCTGGCTTTAGATTTACATTTCCTAATGCACTGGAAATTCTCTTCTACCCTACTTTAATTTGATTTCGAGTGTTGAGTTAAAATTGAAAGAATAAATACCTATTCACAACAAGTCAGAACTTGGGAATTGAAGTTAAATGTTGTCGAGCATATTCCAATTATTTTTGGATTTAGCAAGGTTTGGTGATCTATTACAAAGGGCTTGTTTGGTAAACAATTTATCATATGTGTTTTAGCTGATTTACATAAATTAGCTAGTTGACTATATTGAAAAGCTATTGAAGTTGTTTGATAATTTGGCTGATTAACTAGTTTATTTAAAACAATAATTTGAAAATAGAAAAACTGGTATATTGGAGCATTTTGCTTCAACAGGCAACATTTAAGAATGAAAATACAATGGTACCCTTTGAATTTAATGGGTATTGTACTTATGTAAGAGCTTTCCATAAATTATCAACAACCCACATTTTATTCCCCTTCACAAGCTTTTTTTTATTAAAGAAAGCTGAAACAACAACATTTTTCAAACAGAAAAATTATTAGTAAAAAAATAAAACTCTTATATTTAAAACAACACAATATTTATTTATCTATTTATATACATAAGAATAAGCGGATAATAATATGAAATAAAGATAAGATATCCACAATTTCACTAAATTTAGACACTAAAATTGAAAAGATAAATTATAAATTTATAACGAATTTGAATCAACTCTAAAAGCATGTTTTCTAACAAAGATAAACTATATTAAAAATAAGTTAAACATAAGTTTATTTAAATTATATTGATTTTTTAAATAACAAACTAATTTTGCAAGATTTATAACATATATTAACCCGTAAAGAATAGTATTTTCTTCCCTATAATATTTTGTACAAGTAAAATTTAAATAATAGTTTATTAAAATTTAAATATATCTTAATATTTTCACTTCTTAAACATATACATATGCATATATATTAATCATGGTTATTTAATATCCCTTCTCCCTACCAGTTATAATGAAATAAAATATTTTTAAGTTATGCTCTTATGAGTCATTTTACGTATAAACAACTAATATTAGTAAACTAATTTTACCAAATATCTTTATCAAACAATTGATAGTATTACCTGAACAAATCGCTGATATAACAAACAGTTGATTATATCAACTATGATCAACTAATCACTGATATAACTAATTAACAGCTAATGAAATCCGACAAACAAGGCCAAATCCCAATGTACCATATGACTATGATTTAGTAATAGTATCATCCATGTCCATAGAATCATATAATAAGATAAGGCGATAGCCCTACGTGGCTTAAACCCAGTCCCTCTTGCTCACTTCCCTACACGTATTCCTGGGTACAGAAGAGACCTTTTTTTTTTTTTTTTCCTTAATCTATTCCAATCCCTCACAGCAACAGCCATGGCGTCATCTACACTTCTAAGTACTTCCACCTTCAAACTCTCTCCCATCAAACCCAAAATCACCTCAACATTACCACCATTTCCGCCACGAAACTTCCGACGCCGTCATTTCATGTCCTTGGCTGCAACTATTCCGATGATCGCTTCTTCTTCATGGTTAGTCCCAGCTTCTCCAGCTTCAGCGGAATCCGATGAAGAGTACGTGAAAGAGACAAAGGAAGTGATTATCAAGGTCAGGAGCACCATTCAGATGGACAGGAACGATCCAAATGTTGCTACCGCAGTTGCTGAGCTAAGAAATACGTCAAATTATTGGGTGGCGAAGTACCGAAGAGAAAAGGCTTTACTGGGTCGTTCTTCTTTCAGAGACATCTACTCTGCACTGAATGCTGTTTCTGGGCATTACGTCAGCTTTGGACCAACAGCTCCTATACCTGCTAAGAGAAAGGCAAGAATACTTGAAGAGATGGACACTGCAGAGAAGGCATTGTCAAGGGGAAGATAGATGATACCGAGATCTTACATTGCAGAGTAAAAGTCAACATGGGTTCGTGATCGTTGCTTGCAACTGTATTCCCATTTCTTGAAATTGCAGAGTACAATCTGTTGATACGCATATATTAGAAGGTTTTCCTTATTGCTCAAAAATTTTGGATTAACTGATAAGCTTCTTGATTATACACTTGATGAGGAAGCTAACTGTATTTGTATCTTATGCATCTTGATGTTTAGAGAGCGGACTACATTTGCATCAGGAAGTCCCACTTCCATGTCAATGATTTCAATTTCAAGTTGCAACTCCTATTAATCATCTGGCCACAATTGTTTTATTAATTTGTACTTTCTGATCGAACCAAATCTTGTAAATCTTAGTTTGACCTTTCAAATTTGAGCGTGGAAACTGTTTCACGTTAACTTTTGAACGTCTTTTGATGCAAATCTAGAGAGCGAACTGTTTCAAAGCTCGCCAATGGCCTGAACTTTTCCTTCTTTTTATTTTTTTCACTGCCAATGGTTAAAACTTTTCCGCCAATTTTTAGTTAGGTTTCTTTCTCCTTCGGGAAAGGAAGCAGATGTCTCCGATCTCTGTCTAACCAAGAGCTGTCCTCACCTTTGGTAACTTGAACTCCTATTCATACCAAAAAAACTGGCAGCTTCCTTCCATTCAGTGACACAAGCTTTACCCTGTGCACCCCACTGCCCAAAAAAGAAGCAGATTTTATCCCCAATATCCCCATAATTTTAGCATGGAACGTGAGGGACATGACTTGACGCAGAAAGAAGCAGATGGTTCATGATTATTTGCTCTCAAATAAGCAGTGTCTAATTAGTTTGTGGGAAACTAAAATTTAAAAAATATAGTTTCATTCAATCCAATGGATGTTTGGTAAAATTAAGAGATCATCTCCAATCACCTATCTCATCATTATAGAAAAATAGTGTTTGGATTTAACCCTAATAGAGTGATCACTAACTAGATCACTTTGATTTAATTTCTCAAAGAAAAAACTTGATCACTTTGATCAATTTCTACATTTAGTTATAACTTTAGACAATAAACCTATCCCAATTAGGATAACTTTCACTAATGCTGCTAATCATAGGTTCTAAAGAAATGTACTATAGAGTGACTTACTCAATTTAAGATCCAATATAGATAGTACATTACTTGGACAAGAAGCAGAGGGGATAGGATTAAGCATAGGAATAAAGATGAGAAGTTTAACAACTACCTACTTGAACTTGGACTAGAAGGTTTGAGACTTGAAGGAGCTTTTTTTACCTGGAGGAACAAACAGGCAATTAACTAGTTCATTGATAAGTGTAAATTGCACCGTATTTTAGGGCATATTTTGATATTTGTTTATCCGTTAATTTGATCATTTAGTATGTGTCTAGGTTAGAATTGTGTTAGTTTGTTAATTATTTGTCTTTTAAGTGTTTTATGGGCTAGTACAAGCTTTTGAACTTAAATATTATGTTTTTGAGGTACCTTGATGTATTTGCTAATGTTTCAGGATTAATATTGACGAAAGGAGGAGTTTTGGAAAACATTCGAGCCGAAACAACGACCCAGGCTAGGATCGTGACAGAAGGCTCAGATGTGGGTTACACAGTCACTTATGAACTTTACATTTCGAGGGACTTGTTGGACCTTTCAGACCCTGGAAGGACCTTATGGTTACCCAAAACATAAAAGACTATTTAAAGAACATTAAGAGGAGCGCAAAGGAGCTTTTTGCATCAGCAACACTTGATACCCTAAAGAGAGAATACCGAGAGAGAGAAAGAAGAAGAAGGAAGAGGAAGACAAAACTAACTTGACGTGTTTCCCAGATCAAGAGATTTCTTGACGTTGCTACCTTCTGTCGTCTATTCTAAGTCATTATTTCCTTTTCATTTTGTTTTTATTTATTCATACAATTGGGATGGATAGTATGATGATATGATGTGGAATATTGATGATGTTCTAAACTCACCTTCGAGATTTTATTTGGATTTAATAATAACTTAGTCGATTGTATTTATTAGATGAATGTTATGATTTGATTGCGTTCTTGCATAATTTGGTAATAAATTGAGAGGGTGAACTAAATGAAAAATGATTAAATTAGATTATTGAGAGTTAGGTGATTTAATAGAAACCGTGATAAATCATATTGGTAATTATGCGGAGAGAGATCCCTTGTGATGTTTCGATGGTTTATTAAAGTGTTTCAGATCTAACTAGGGTTTTAGATAATTTGTTAATTGAGAGATTGCAAACTCCATAATCTGATTAGGGTTTGATGGATATAACTTGAGAGAGAGTAGTCAGCCCTAGGATAGTCTAGAACTGACATTCCATTGACACATAATCGGCTAGGTTAGCATTAATGATAAGTAAAATCCCCTTTCTCATAAATTGGTAAATTCCTTTGGTTGATTTCTATTGTGATTGCATATTGCTCACTTATTAATAATTTTGTGTTTAATTTTTGATTGATTGGTTGATGTCAATTCTCGTAATTAATTTTTATTGCATCTTTTATTTTCAGTTTTATAGTTTTTGTGGCATTATATTTTAGGATTAGATTACTCTCTTTTCTCATGGGCTCGACACCTTTAATACTACGCTACGAACCATGCGCTTGTAGAATATTGAGGGTTTATAAGATTAAAACTTACCTAATTAAGTTTTTAGCATCGTTATCGAAGAGGTAGAATTAATTTATTTCTTGTAGTCTAAGGCATTTCACTATCTTTTGTGATTGTGGTACCTAATCACAAGAAGGAAAAAAAAGTGTAGGAAGTTTGGGTGAAAATTTGAAAACGCATTGATTTGGACATCACAAGGCAGTAATAAAGAATCCAGAAAATTAGATATCAAGAAGAGATAAAAAGAGCCATCATAGAGGATATATATTATCGGGAGCAAAGGACTCTTGCGGATTTCAATGAGCCCTAGTTTATTTGGGGAAATCATTATCCTTATATGAACATGTAAACTTCGGGGTAGTAGAACCGCCCAGATTTCAATTGGGCTAACAATGTAAGTACCACTTGGGACATCAAGTTAGGATTTTAGCAAGATGAGTCCAATTCATAGAATTCCAAATTGGACAAAATCATAGATAAGCTGACAAACAAGGAAGAGACTTGGAATATACTGCAAGAGCAATTTGATCAAGTAACAAAAAATCATGCCTCTTTTAGTCATAACTTGGAGATTCAAGTTTTTCGTAAATTTTGTAAGAGAAGCATGGAGGAGTCTCTGAGCAATATAGAATTACATCAACAAAAGCAATATGAGGCTATCATACTTAGAAATGAGGAAGAGTAAGAAAAACCAGTGAAAAGCCAAGGTGAACCCTATCTCGTAGAAGACCAAGAGATGAAGAAAAGAATGACAACCCTTTCTATTATTCCTTAGATCTTGGTATACTATGCTTAAACATCGAAAAAAATTAGGTAGATTTCCATGAAGTGAACGTCTTCATTCAGATTAGTGATGACCAAGTGTCAATCAACGTGAATGATGTATTAAAGAATCTAGAGTAGGGCGACTCGTTTAGAAAAATTAATGTGCTCGAATCTTTCAACACTACAAAAAAAGTATAGATTCTACGACGTTTGACTGGTGAAACGTCACAGAAAACTTTCACCTTTCCTGACATTTTTTAAACGTCAAGAAATGTGAGAGTTTTTGGCGACGTTTGGTTCAGACAACGCAGAATCTATGAAGTAATTGAGACGTTTTATTATTGTAATGTGGCCAAATAATCTCACGACGTCTTTATGAAGTAAACGTCGCAGAAGTGCTGGTAAAGAAATTAAAACTCAGTCGTTTATCATTTGGGTTTCAAAGTCTTCTTCAATCTCGCGTGCCTCCCGCCTCCGATACGTACTCCTCTCTGCACTCTCTCATCTATAGACCACCTGAAAAATGTTTTGCTCAACATCGCCACCCCACTCGTCGTCAACAGCTTCAATTTTCTTTCTCTTTTCGTTCAACGTTTGGGTATATATCTATCTCTTTCCCTTTTCCTCTCACGGCTGGATTCCTAATTCTCTCTCTCAAAATCACCCGTACTCTGCACTCACGGTCATATTCCTAATTCTCCCTCTCAAAATCATGCATCCTCTATGCTCACGGCTGGATTCCTAAGGTACACCCCACTGCCCATTCATTTTCTTATTTGTATATAATTTGCAAAATTTCGAACCTATGTCTGGTGCGTCTATGTTATTCGAAGCACATTAACGAAATAAACTTGTCTTCCAAGGATTTGCAATTTCTATGTTTATCCATTTTTATGCCTTATCTATTCCATAGATGGAACACCGAGTTGACTATGAATATTTTTTATTTTCTGTTTTGATTTTCAAATTTAGTATAAATCTTGTCTTAATTCATTGATTAAACCAAATTTCAATTATTTCATGTGCAGGTTTGAATTGGGTGAACATTGAACATTGAACATTGACAGAGGAGAGTTATAGGGTAAGCACCTGCAATTTCTACTGTTATATTTATAATTGAAGATGGAATTGAATATGGGTTAAGCACCTGCAATTTCTATGTTTATGCTCAACAACTTTGTGTTCTCATTACCTTTGCATTTATGAGAGTATATGTTCTTTTTTACTTCATCTGTTTCTACAATTGTTTAAGTCCTTGTAAGTTGAAGATTCAAGCTTCCATGTGTATGCTCAATGAAAGGAATGCATCAATAGAGTTTAGGATGTACTTTAGGTGCTTGCTTTCATTCCTTTGTTTGCTACCAATTGAGCTAGTTGACATGAAGAGTACTATTAATGACCTTTGTTCATGATATTTAGTTACCTCGACTAACCTCCTTTAAAAGTCAATTGATTGCGCCTTTGAGTTGTGCTCTATTTTAAAGAATTGAACTTTTTAGAAGTAATTATAGTCATTATGGTCCAAACAAAATTATTTTGCATATCATGGATTATCTATCGGACACCTGGATGTTTTACTCATTATAAGCTGGATGATCATAAAGATTACTAAAATGAATATTGTTACACCTTTTTTATTTATTAATTATATCTGTGATCCTTAGAAGTTGGAAAGCATGTATTTGGAGACAGACGCTTGTTTTCTTACTAGGAATTAATAAAGCTTTAGTGAGACTTTTAATTTTCTCTCCTCATTCTTCAAGACTGGCTCACCTTCTTATTTTACTCTACTGTAGTTTGCTGCGGATTATGAGTCAATCATCCACTTTAGTATCTTATTGAACAAAAATAGTGATATTGTTCCAGTTTAAGTACTAGGTGATCAATCGACTGTTACTGTCATTTCTATATATTGTTGTTCGGATTAAATTCTAACCTAGCTAATAATATACATCTTGTTTATGATTTTTCTCTTAACCTAAAGATTAACTACTCCATTCCATTTGGTTTTGTTCAATGAGATACAACTTCCATATCCTTAAGCTTAAACTCCTACACCACCAATTCCACTCTCGACTTTGAAGCATATTTTTGGCTTATTATGCATAAAAAGTTAATAGAAAGTTTTTTAAGTGCTTATATCATTATAACTTATAGTGATTATGGTTTTACTCATCATGATTGTTACAAGAGCCTAGAATCATTGATTGATTAGCTACTTTATCATAAACATATGGTAATTACCATAATCGTTATTAGTGTCAATTATAATCTAGCGTAATGGTACTTGTGCTCAATTTAGCTACAATTATTGCAATAATTCATAACTTCATACCATCAGTGTCCATTGTGATAATGTATAAGATCGATTCCTCCTTAAGGTTAAAGAGATAATCTATGTATCATCCCCTAAATTTATCTGTGAGTAAACTAAACAAAAGAAGACTTATGGTCTAATAAGTTATCGCCATAACCTTTTGAATAGTAGCTAGTACGATCTTGCAATAATTGTATATAATCATGCAAGACTACGTAATGTTAGACTAGGCTTAGTAACAGATGGATTCAATCAACATGACAATTTGTCACTTTCATATAGTGTGTGGCCTGTTATTCTCTTAACATACAATTTACTCCCTTGGATGTATATGGATGAGTAATTTTTTATGCTATCTCTGATTATTCCAGTTCCGAAAGTGGTTGGTTGAGACATTGATGTCTACGTGAGATTACTAGTAAATGAGTTAAATGAGTTATGGAAGATGGGTTTGATGTTTCAAAAGCAGAAAATTTTCGAATGCATGCAACTTTAGTGTGGACTATTAATGACTTTCCAGCTATGGTACTGTTTCTGGGTGGAGCACAAAAGGCTATAAGGCATGCCCTGTTTTTAACAAGCACATTCCTCCTTGTAAGTTAAAAAGTAAGATTAGTTACTTAGGTCATCGTCGTTTTCTTCCTTACGATCATCCATGGAGAAAAAGCAAGAAGTTTGATGGAAAGAGTGATCATCGACCTATACCTAACTTACTAGATGGAGATGATATGGTGGAACAATTACGTCATGTGTGGAATATATGTTATGGAAAGCACCCCAGCGATAAGAGGAGGATAGTTTAATTGAAATAAAAAAACATTCTTTTTGATCTACCATATTGGCATAAGTTAAGATTAACGTATAACCTTGATGTCATGCATATAGAAAAGAATATTTATGATAATATCCTTGGTACTTTGATGAATATTGAAGGTAAAAATAAAGATACAATCAAGGCTTGGCTTGATTTGGTAGATATGAATATTCGAAAAGAATTATGCTTGATAAGAGCAACTGATGGAACTATTATTGGAAAACCTCCAACTTGCTATACAATGTCTTCTGATAAGAAGAAGTTTTGTGAGTTTGTCAAGCAGGTGAAGTTTCTAAATGGTTACGCATCGAATATATATATATGTGTTAATGTTGATGAAAGGAAGATTAGTGGACTTAAGTCTCATGATTGTCATATATTGTTACAAAGCATTCTTCCATTAGGCACACGTGGCATCTTGAATAAAGATGTGACAGGTGTTTTAATGGAGTTGAGGACTTATTTCGCCGAATTTGTAGACGAAGTTTGAATAAAGATGACGTACAGAAGATGTGTCATGATATTACTTTAATCTTATGCAAACTTGAAATGATATACCCACCGACATTCTTTGATGTCATGGTACATTTGGCTATGCATTTGCCAAATGAAGCCTTATTTGGTGGACCAGTTCTGTATAGATGTATGTATCCAATAGAGAGGTATTATTTAAATTTATCCTATTACTCTTAAAAGTTAACTAAATAGTGGCCTATCTAATTATGGTTAATCATTTGTTAAGATTCCTAGGTACATTAAAGGGATTTGTTAGAAATAAAGCACGTCCAGAAGGGTCAATTGCTGAAGCATATGTTATTAAAGAGTGCACGACGTTCTGTTCAATGTACCTAAAAGGAATTGAAATCAATTTCAACATGCCAGACCGAATCAATGATATGGTTGATGGTAGTGACGTATTAGTGTTCTTCCAATAATGTAAGCCAATTGGTGCTGGCAAAATAATTGCTCTTCCTACAAATGAGCTAGAGATTGCACATTGGTATGTGCTTATGAATTGTCATAAGATTAGGTCGTTTGTTAAGTAAGTTTTTCTAACCTACTATGAAATTAAGATATGTAATAAGATGAGATATTTCATATAAATTTGATTGAATTTTTAATGATCCATAGTGAGCACATGGATGAGTTGAAGCGACAAAGTCCATTATATGTTGACAGGAGATATAAAGAACAATTTTTTCATGGTTTAAGCATTGGGTGAGAAGAAGGTTTGAACGTGGTGTTCAGTAATAATTATATATTATTAACTAATTTTCCTTTCTTGTTATAGATGATGACATTAGCTAGCTCCCGTGAAGGAAATAACTTTGAGTCTTTGTATGCATTAGCATGTAGAGCTCATAGTTTGGTGTAGAAGTATACTGTATGCAATACTAATGGGATGTGATTTGGCACTGAAGCCCGTAATCTGCATAGGATTACACAAAATAGTGGTGTTGCAGTGTTAGGAAATTATGGGGAAGACAATATTACATTTTATGGGATGCTGACAAATATTATCAGGCTTGAATATATTAGGGGTAAAAGTGTTGTGATTTTGAAATGTAAATGGTACTGTTGGAATCCGATCTCGGAATCGGACCCCAACTAGCAAACGGACGGAAAATGGAAACGGAAACAAAAAGAAATCGAAAAATCGATGGAACGGATTGGAAATCAATTAGCGGAAGTATTGAAAAAGAATCACAAGTCGAAGTGGAAATAAATCGAACAAATCGAACGCGGATTCGACAGAACGAAATGGATTTACAAAACGAAAGCAACTCGCGTAAAGAATGGATACAAATGTCTGAAGCGCGAAAAAATGAAATGCCGAAGCAAAATCAAAGCGAAGCAACTTTCCGACATCCAAGAACAAAACGACAACAAAAGAAACTAACCTGTTGCATTGGAAACCCTAGACTAATCCAAACCTGAAAATCGGTATACTTTTTTTTTCACTCACAGCCATAAATTTCCTTATTTGGAAATTCATCCTCATGCAAATCTCAAATCATTTCATACATATATACCTGTCCCACAATTTCATGCATAAACCAAATTCTTATCTCATTTATAACAAAACCTATTCTAATTCTTATACTTTTTCTAACTTTGTCATTACCCATTTCCTTAGCCAAAAATTACAAAATATATGTCCAAAGAAAGATCAAAATGTGTCCTACAACTTTCATTAACAACATGAAATCAAATTCAATTGCTAAATAGGTCAAAAAATTAAATGAATGATTCTGCCCACTGAAACCACCTGAACTGAATAGTGATTTTCAAAACAACATAACT
>JAOTAZ010000009.1:608260-618572 GCA_025629785.1 Erythroxylum oxycarpum | reverse complement strand
AGACACATCTTTAACTAACAATTGAGTTAAGAGTCTAGCAACAAGAGAAAAATCCTTGATGAACCATCTTTAGAACCTTGCATGACCAAGAAATGCTCGGATGCCTTTGATGTTGGTAGGAGGGGGAGCTTTTCAATCACCTCAGTCTTAGCTTGATCTACCTCATTCCTCCTGCATGAGATCTTATGAGCCAAAACAACTCCTTTTTAAACCATAAAATGACACTTCTCCCAATTGAAGAATAAATGATACTCGTCGCATCTTTGTAACACTTTATCCAAATTAAACAAGCAATGATCAAAAGAGTCTCCAAAAATAGAGAAGTCATCCATAAATATCTTCATAAGTCTTCATTCATATCCGCAAAGATAGCTATCTTGCACCTTTAGAATGTGGCTGGTGCATTACATAGACCAAAAGGAATCCTCTTGTAAGCAAAAATCCCATAAGGATAAGTGAAAGTAGTCTTCTTTTAGTCCTGTGGGTATTTGAATACCTGATTGTACCCTGAATATCCATCAATTAAATAATAAAAAGAATGATCAATCACCCTCTCAATCTTTTGGTCAACAAAAGGTAATGTGAAATGGTATTTCTTAGTAGCCAAATTGAGCCTCCTATAGTCAATACACGCTCTCTAACTTGTTATGGTCCTAGTGGAAATCCTTTCGCCTTTTTTTGTAACACCCCTTATACAGAACATACAATCATCCATACACATAGTAACGAAATTCGTGTACACACATTCAAGGTATACAATTCTATTCAATGCTATACATATACATATTACAAAACTCTCCAAAGCTTAACATTATCATTTAAGAGAAGGAATACATCTTTACATTTACATTGTAATCCAAAAGAAAACATATAATTTCCTTTTTCATTACATGTGCAATCATCTATAACTAAAAAGACATTCCAAGAGTACTTTCTCTTTAACTGTTGACCTTGGTCGTTATAGATGTTCCTTGTACCTCACTCCTATGACTTGGACCTACATGGATTAATACTCGTGCTAAGCTTGAAAACTTAGTAGGGAAAACAATTACTTTAGATGGCCACTCACAACAGGCATTTTTTAAGCACACACATTCAAAAATATCACAAATCATATATGATAAATTTACATTCATGAACTAAACATTAATATTCAATGCTCATGAAAACAATGATGGCATACTTAAGCAAAGTACATAATGCAAATATGCTCTAACATATCCATATATCGAAAATGAACATTTATAAGCCAAATATTGATATTCAATACTCATTGATACAAATTATCAATATAATTGCACATCATTACAATTCATCATTATAACCTATACAAATGCTCATCGATACCAATTATTCATGTTGTCATATTGTATTTCTTATTTGTAACTATTAAGTTTCCTTTTTATATTAAGCCTGCACACTTTCTGTGGGTGTATATAACGGGTGTTGTGGATATCCTAAGATATCAAACTGTGGATACCTTAAGGTATCAAACTGTGGATACTTGAAGGTATCAAACTGTGGACACCGGTAGTGTTAAACTGTAGTAGTGGCACTATAACCCTATAGGCATGCCCATCTATCCACCACTAAGATTATAAAGTAGACACTGTAATATTTCCTTTAACCATTTGTCAATACTCTCTTGTCATATTCAACCAATTCTATGCAAGATAATACTAAAGCATCATCCCAGAAACCATTCCAATATCCAAATGAATCTTTATGTCCATTCAAACATACACAAATACAGACATCAACTAAGTGAAGTCCCAAACCTTAAAATTGGCAAAGTTGTTCTTCTAATGCTTTTTCTTCCCTTCCTCTTTGGTTTTGTTTGAATTACTAAGTGAAAAATGATGGGATGAAGAAGGTGAAATGGAGAGGAGAAAAATATGAAGTTAAGCCATCAAAGTTTTGTCCATCTTCCCTCTCCATTTGCCTTTTCATGAATTTTTTAGCCTTAGACACGTTTCAATTCCATTGGACTATATGTCACAATCCTATTAGACCATGTGTTATAATCCCCATAGACTACGTGTTACAATTCTATTGGACCATACGTTAAAATTATATTTGACCATATGTTAAATTCTATTGAACCATGTGTTATAATTCTATTGGACACACATGTTCTAATCTTATTGGTCTATGAGTTGACTTTAGGAAAATTGCATATTGACCTTTCTTCTTCCTTTAATTCCCATATTAACCTATAATCTTATCAATTTATTTCATTACCCTACGTATTAAGTTTCTAATGGCATAAATTTCATGCAATTTGGTTAATTATATCAAAGTTATATCCCAAAAACTACAGGCTATTCGAAAACAAAGACAATAGTCATAACATAATTTCAAAACAGGATTTAAAAGATATAGAATTAGATTTTAGTTCCTTAATAAAAGTTTTATAACTGTCTCTAGTTTAATATCTAATTGAAATTATCCAATTTGGAGGTCTATAGGCCAAGATATGACCAAATTACAGAAGCCTGTTCAGTAGAACCTATCCATTCAACGAATTACACATTCCAAATTAACTAACTTCGATCTTATCATGCAAGAGCAACTAAAAATACATCCAATTTAACAAAAAACATCCCATCTACTTATGGAATACTTATTTTTTCAATTCCCTCACA
This sequence comes from Erythroxylum oxycarpum, assembly GCA_025629785.1. Taxonomy (NCBI): domain Eukaryota; kingdom Viridiplantae; phylum Streptophyta; class Magnoliopsida; order Malpighiales; family Erythroxylaceae; genus Erythroxylum; species Erythroxylum oxycarpum. The sequence goes on along the minus strand of JAOTAZ010000009.1, from coordinate 615,927 downwards.
TCACATTCATAAATCCAAGCAAACATATAAAAAACTTCCATATATATTTCACTTTTAAGTATTTATGTCCATGCCGAAGAGAAGAAATTATCCATTTACCCTTGTCTTTTACATTAAGTACCATTATGTCCCTTACTATACTTAGATGTACTTACTATGTTTACTTTTTAATACACCGTAGACATGCTATAATACTTCCAGGGTATATGTTGGGGCGTTACATTTTCATTTTCCATCACTGTCATGCCTCTTTTCTTAGGCACACATTACATCGAACTCACCCACTCGCTATCTGAAATTGGGTATATAATACCTGCATCTAAAATTTTCACCACTTCCTTCTTCATAACATCTTATATATTTGGATTTAACCTTCTTTGCCTCTCTCTGACTGTCTTGCATCCTTCTTTAAGGTCCTATTCATCACCACATTGGGGATAATCTCCCTAATATTAGAAATTTGCCATCCCATGACTGTCATCCTCTTCTTAATGATCTCTACCACTTTCTCTTCTTGCTCAAAATTCGATTGGTTGGAAATGATGATGGGTAGGGTGTTGTCCTTACTTAGAAATGTGTATCTGATCAGGTGGGAAGGTAAGGGTTTTAGTTTTATAGTGGGTGGCTTTAAAATGGAGGGTATTGTGGGTGCATCTGTTCTCTCTAACTTCTCTTGTTTACCATCCTCACACAATTCCTCTTCACTCACACTCTCATCCCTATGCACTTCAATAACTTCCTCTTTAACTTCTTTCACACAATCATTGTTAGACCCCGTCTCCGAAGTCCAACATTCGGAAGCAAAAAGCATGGAGGATTCAAAACCGGTAACTTACTGATCAAAATTTGGAGAACTTCCACTTGAAATTTTTGACTGGCTTCTTCAGAACATTTGTTCCCCCATTGACTTACGATTCCAACGCCACCAAAAACACTCAATTTGGTTTAGAAATGGAGAAGTTATAGCCCAAAACAATTTCTGCTCTAGTAAAATCGAGACTGAAAACTATCACCAACTTCGTTCCAAAAATTGAAAATCTTAGGGTCCAAATTGAAAATTTATTCCTTTAGATGAGTTAAAGCCCCGAGTCTCTAGTTTAATTTGAAACAAGAATAACCTCATTCGGATTTCTACAGACCGAGATATCACGAAAATACTGAAGCATGTTCAGACTTTTTCAACCGATCGTCACACTTTGATTCAATCCATCTTTTTTAAGTTAATAACAAGACCGATCAATAAGGTATGCAGAGATAGAAAAATTTCTTAGAAATCCAACGCTTCAAAAATCGGGTCGATCGGAGGTCGGACGAAAAAGTTATGGCCAAAAGAATGGAGAGAGGTCGGATCAGGAGAAAAGCCGATCCGACCTCCTAACTTCTAACCTTCATAACTTTTGACTCAGAACTCCAAATTTTACAAACTCGGTATCAATGGAAAGGTAAAAGACAACTCTACCATTTTCACGAAGGACTCAACAACAAGCTCGGTCTCTAAGGGGGTCAAAAATTCACTCCAAGGTGACCGATCGAGAAGCTCTTCATAAACAGTACCAAAACTCATAAACATTATAACTTTTGACCAGAACTCCAAATTTTACAAGCTTGGTGTCTATGGAAAGATAAAAGACAGATCTACAACTTCTATGAAGATCCTAAGAACAATATCTTACTCCATAATGGTCAAACATCGACTTAAAGGTTTCTGTCCGAAATTGACCAATTGGACAGCACCTGTACCAAACTTCATCAACTCACATCTTCCCACTACCACATCCAAAAATAGCACATTATACATCATTGGAAAGCTATGCAGCTCCTCTACATCTCTCAAAAAGGCTACTCGATCTCATTCAATCTACATCAACCCAAAATTTTGCATCAGCTCAGCATACACAAGACTAACCCTATGAACACATCAACCCAAAAATTTGCAACATCTGCACTCAACTTCAATAACTCACAATTTCCAACCTCCACATCCAACATGCTATTCCCAAGCACAACCCAACAACAAGCTCATCAATGAATAAATATGCACATACACAGTTCATACACAATTCGTAAAGTCATACGCAAAGTCATACACAATTCGCAAACCAACACCAACATACACAAAAGAGAATGCTAGAGTTCTCATTCTCATTTCCGATCATAATAAATGTTCATGCATAGCTTTAATTACATATCAACATATCCATCATGAATTAAGCAAAAGATACAAAATACATGAGATGCTCAATGTTTGATATGCTGGTAAAGCTATTCAAAAGCTAGTCACTAGCTTAATACAAAAGTATCTAAAATCTTGGAGTTTTTTTTCCGATGCCTTGCAAGATTCGACGCTTGTCTCAATTTGCACCTGTGGAGGGAAAGTGGGGTGAGCAACATGGCTCAGTAGCTAAAACGTTTATAGCCATCGGTAATGAGCCATACAACATGCATAAATACACATATTCCAAGAAATCCAATTCATTAGCAAATTTGTCACATAATTCGTAATAAACCAATTTTATCACATAAAGCATATTATGGAATCTTCTATTAATCACAACACTTTATTATGCTTCATACTCAACAAAGTCATAATGAAATGCACAAAAAATGGCTAGAGAGTTTTCGTAAAACAAAACAGTTTACACCGTGAACAAAACGAGTCCGATTTCTCAGGATCTCGTGGCCTCAAGCGGGCAGCCGGGAGAAGGCTATAGGTCAACGTGCGCGCGACTAACAAAACGGGATTCTCTCTTGCCCAATCACAAACAAATCTATGCTCAATATAGACAATCACAATTTGCATTTTCATGCTTCTTTCATTTTTCAAATTTCTCATATTTTCATACTTTTCATTCATTTCAAGAAAATATGTCCTATTTCAACATACATTTTCGAATAATCACCACAATTCCACATTTTCGAATTTAAAACAATCACATACACAAATAGGGCATTTGCCCATCACACAACAACCATAAAAGTATTACCTACCTAAAAGTCGAAATACAAGCTCAAGATTGCCCTTCCTCACTCTCTTGAGTGAGATTTCCTTGGTTCCCTTCAATTAAACAAATTTCTATTTAATGAATACATTCCAAAGAAAGTCATAGCATTCAAGAATCAAGCAAAGATAAAATTAACTTTAAACCTAGCCTACTTAAAACTCATCTAGGCTAGGAAACCAAAACCCTAACTTAGAAATCCCAAAATCCATTTGATTTCACCTTTCTCTTCTTTCTTCCTCCATTCCCAACACAAACCCTAACCTCCATTTTATCCCCTTTTTGAATCTAGCATAAGCAAGGATGTAACTTACCTTTAAAAGCTTGATTTCCTCTTCTTTTCCTTCTTCTTTCCTCTTCTCTCCAAGCTTTCTACGATTCTCTCTTCTTTCTTCTCCTTAGCTCACGTTTTGTTCTTCTTCTTTGTAGCATTTAAGACAACTTCTCCTTCTTCTTTTAATTTAACACACCAAATGCCTATTCCTTCCAATAATGCCCTCCACTTATAATGACTTTCCTATTTTGCCCCTTGTTTGCCTTATAAGTCTCTACTTCCTTATAACACCATCTAACTTAATTCTAATTTAATCCCAACCTTTCATTCTAATTCTAATTTCTAATTCCCCTTCAACCTTGCTAATTTCAAGACTCAACTATATCTAACAATATGAAAACAATTAAAGCAAAATAAAGAATAAATAAAATCAATGAATAAATAAAATATAAAAAAAATCGAGGCCCAACAATCATCCACATCATCAATCTTCATACAAGCACTTCCATCCATCGACTTCTTTAAAGATTTAGTCATATTGAATTCAACTTGCTCATCACTAATTTTCTTAAGAAACTTCGCATACTTGGGCATACACTCTCCACCAAAGACAAATTAATCTGAAGCTTCTTCAACTTCTCCAAGATTTTGGAGAATTGAGTGTCTACTTGATGTTATCTCACCCTCTATAGATATGGAATCTTAGGCTTGTAGGGTGGCGGTGGCATATATGACTTCTCTTCTTCTTTCTCTTCTACCTTCTCTTCTTCTATCTCTTTACCTTTACCTTTTTCCATTTGTTGGCTATTCTTTTGGACACTTGGCTTCTCTAATTACTCGTCACTCCTATGTATGATCGCCTTGAGTTGTGCCTTTGAATTGGCCTCGGTTTTGCTTGGTAATCTTCCTGCATTCCTAGAAGATAAAGCATTAGCAAGTTGACCTACCTGTACCTCCAAGTTGCGGAAGGATGAAGCGTGGTTCTTCGCAATCTGGTCAAACTTTGCCTCCATTCTCTTCTGAGTCTCTTCTTGTCTTCTTTGACCCTTTTCTTGGCTTGAGAATTTTGAACCTAATACATCCATTAACTTGTCCATTTTTCTATCTAAAGACCCAAGTCGGTCTTGTTGAAATCTGAGAGGTATTTTTGCTCTCACTTAGCCAACTGCATTATTAGTATTCCATGAAAAATTTGTTTAGTTTTTCCACCCAAGATTGTAAGTGTTAGAGTAGGAATCGTTACCTCTTTGCGATTGGCCCAAGTAATTTACTTGTTATGTACCATTAACTCCTAGCAAGAAGCATTCAACTGTGTCATAGTTGTCCTGCCCATATAACTCATATTGTAATTGCATGGCCTTAACTGTGGATGAAGAAGCTCCTTACATGTTGCTCAACTGCTTGGTGAGGGCGGTAATTTATGCTTGCAAGGCTATTATCGAGTCAAATGGAATCATCCATTTTTGCTCCTTAGACCCTTATTTACTCCTTTCATTTGACCATATGCAACTATTGCTTGCCAACTCTTCCAAAAGATCATAAGTTGCATCAATATTTTTCCTCATCAAAGATCCTTTTGCAGCTACATATATGGTTCCCCTTGTGCTTTGATTCATACCATTGTAGAATGTTTGCAAAACGAACTCCCTCGGAAGGTCGTAGTGGGGGCAACTCCTTTGTAATTCTTTAAATCTCTCCTAGGCTTCATACATCGACTCCCCATCACTTTGTTGAAAGTTTGTGACCTCTTTGATGATTCTTGTTGTCTTAGTCAAGAGGAAGTACTAAGCCAAGAAAGCTTAGGCTAGCTGCTCCCAAGTAGTGATTTACCCTAAATTGAATGAGTTATACCATGCCTTTTCTCGATCCCTCAAGATAAAAGGAAACAATCTTAACCTTACAGCATCATCAAACATTCCATTAAACCTGAAGGTTTCACAAATCTCTAAGAAATTATTAAGATGTGCGTTGGGATCTTCATTTGACAACCCATAAAACTACACACTACTTTGAAGTATGTTAAGGAGTGACGGTTTAAAATCAAAGCTATCGGCTTGAACCGTAGGCCTTACAACTCCTTGAGGACTGAAACCTAGCCTCATAAAGTCCATCAATGTCCTCTCAGCTCCTCCTTCCTCTCTTTATGCCATATTCCTTTATATTCTGTCTTGAAGTTTAGCTCTTCTTGGCTCTCTTTCATGCTTTGTAATGTCTAAAAACTCTTCTTCCCGAAGCTCGTTAGACCTTCTTGTGCTCCTTGTGTTCATGCACCTGTAAATACGCAAGGAAGAGTATCAAACACTTTTAAATCAAAGTCACCCAAACTAAACAAGATGCTAAACAAAACAATCCCTGGAAACAGTGCCAAAAACTTGTTGAATGCAAAAACAAACTATTTATTTTACGTTAAAAACTGCAAGTATATAGGTCGTCACTTATAGTAAAAAGCAGATATTGTCCTATAGAGAATGTGCTTGGACACCGCTTAATTTAGGTTGTGTTTTGTTTACGACTCAAATTCAAATAATAAAAACTAAAAAATAAACTAAATTAAACAAACTAGCAACGAACATATAATGTAACAAAAGTGCAGAAACTTTAATTTCATTATTAAAGATTAGAGATCACTTTTTCCTTATCTTATCTCCATCCTACCTTGTTGATTGAATTGTGCCTCACCTTAGATGTCCTAATGTTTCAATCACCCTCTCTCAAGGTGTAATCAAATGTCCCTAGCCAAATTAAATGGGATTGACTATGTATTCTCTCAAACTACAAAATCAATCCACCAATTTAACTAGTTATGAAGCTATCCTATGGGTAATCAACTAATTAGTGAAGATCTCTCTCTAACTATTGAATTAAGTTAATAAATGTAGTTCTATAGGGTGCTAACTCTCATTGTATAGCCCAATAAAATTTACCCAAGTCAATTTGTCAATATATTGTAAGGTTTAAGCACAACATTTATCAAAAGCATTCATTCATTCAAAATAACAAAGTAGGAGTTCAAGGAGTAGTTTGAAACAATCTCTAAAATAAATTCAGTCACTCATAATAAGAATAAGTTTAATCATATCCATATTCTCTAGAATACAAAACATACTAAAAAAAATAAAACAAATACAATGGTAGGTTTCTTCTCTTTTTGTATTTGAAAATTTAGAAAATGGAAGCTTAATGGAAGCTCTTAATTATCAGTCCTAATTCTCACCTTTTGCACCTCAAAGCTTGTGAATTTACGTGAATAGTCGAAGAGAATATGTGTATGGTGGCTGCACAATATGTGTATGAGTTTTAGTCACCTAGGGTTAGGGTTCGAAAAGACTGAAAAGTCCCTTAAAAACTTGAGTATGGAAGTGTTCCCATGTTTCTCTTGAGTAAGCTCTTTGTCACGATCGTGGCATGCAACCCATGATCGTAGGCCAATCTGGTGTTTCTGTCACGATCGTAGGCCTGTGTTTTGGTTTAGGTGTCCTCTGAAACTCCTCCGTTCTTCAATATTATTAGCCTTGAAACACTGGAAAACTCATCAAAATACCTCAAAAACATAATATTTAAGCACAAAAGCTTGTAATAACCCATAAAACACTTAAAACACAAATAATTAACAAACTAGCATAGTTTTAACCTAAACACATACTAAATGATCGAATTAACGGCTAAACACATATCAAACTATCCTAAAACACGATGTAATTTACACTTATCAGTAGATTGTCAAAGATTCTTCCTTACAGCTGCCAACACGGTTACATCACCACTAGCTTCAGCAAGAACGCACAAATCGACTTTAGCAATAATGACAAGGTCAAGTTCTACTCTTATTAAAGCTAAGTTTTGTCAAGAATTATCCCATGCGGAGAAGAGAGAATTTTAAGGTTGAAAACATTATGATTAAATAGTTATATCAATATGATTATGTAATTGCATCACTAATGATGAATGATTGTATCAATATAATTTTGGTTTGCAACACTTAAATCAAGACTTGTATCATTGTAGCTTAATAGTTTCATCAATATTATTGCATAGTTACATCTAAGATTTTCATCGCTATGATTAAGAAGTTGGATTAGTTACTTATAATATATAATTATTTTAGTTTCAAAATTATATTAGGTGTGATAAAATATTTTTAAAGTTTTTATATAAAAATATGCTTTCAGTCTTAAAAGCGTGTATTTGTTCAATTTTTGTTTAATTAACAATATATACTTATTTTATCAACTCTTTGAAACCATTTAACTTTTTTAATTTTTCTATTCAATTTAACATTAGTAAAAAAAATTTATAATGAATAATTTTTTTTATAATTCTTTTATGGATATAAAATAATATAAATGGAGTAAAATTTGAAAATAAAAATATGTTCTCAATTTAGGAGTGCATTT
>JAOTAZ010000009.1:536917-549702 GCA_025629785.1 Erythroxylum oxycarpum | reverse complement strand
GAAGTCCAAAAATTAAATAAATAGGTTTGATATCTTCTTGGGCTTAAGTGATGAAGCATTAAATAGCCCAAGTCTTCATGTCTTCAAGCTCCAAGTGTATCCGGTCCAAAGATTTGAGTTAGATGGATTAGTTTGGGCTCAATTCCATTAAACTCTCCTCCAATAGGTTTGGAGTTCGCCATTTTCTCAAGATCCTTACTCCTGCTCACTTCAGTCTCTCTCTCTCATCTCGTTTCTCTCTAATTCCTCATCTCTTCTCTAAACTTTTGAGCTTGTAATTTTCACTCTTTTGAATCAAATACCGCCACTGTTGCTTTCCTTTTTCTTATTGTTTTGTTGAGTAATTGCAATACTAGAACATTGCATTGACGCTTTCATTGATCTCTGTAAAGATGACAGAGCACAATACTCGTTTGAAAGTTTTGGATGACAATGTTAAGATGGTGGTCGATACTCAGGCAATATTCTGGCATGATCTTGACACCTTGGTTTCGTCTTTTGAAGACCAGAAGTTGTTATTATAGGAGGTTTTAGGCCGCCTTTCCATTGGCACTAAGAAAACAGGGGACATGCCATTGGGTGAAGGATCGGGGTCTTCTTCTTTGGGTCGGCACAAACCAGCACCGGTCCAGCTCGCTCGTTTCTTCGGCGTTAACCCTGATCGTTGGGTCATGCAAGCCGATCGTTACTTCGACTTTTACCAAATCTAGGCAGAGGATCGTGTTACAATTTCCTCGTTTTATTTTGATAATGCCACGGCAGATTGGTATGATTAGATGCATCGTAACTGCCAACTCGCCGGGTGGACGGCATTCACAACGACAATTTTGCAGCGTTTTCGTTCCAAAGAATTGGAGGAGCCAGAGAGTATATTGGCAAAGTTGCAGCAACACTCTACTGTTAGTGAATATTGTTCTCAGTTTGAAGCTCTCACAAATTGAACGATGTATTTACCGATTCCATTTCTGGTTCATTGCTTTATCTCGGGCTTACGAGCCAACATTAAGCACTCGGTTTTGGTTCACAAACTAACTACCTTGGAGGAGGCCATGTCATTGGCCCAATTGCATAAGCAGCGGATTGCTTTGGAAAAAGGCCACCTTAAACCAGCTTTGGGTAACTCAAGGCCCATTTTACCCACTCCTAAGCCTTACACTCAGAGGTCGAACTTCACCATTACCACCCCCCAACATTCCGCCGCCACCACTGCCACCTTACCCGATGGGTCCAAAGTTCCCTTTTGTTGTTTATCTCCGATGGAAGTTGCCCACCGTCGTGCTCAGGGCTTGTGCTACTATTACGATGAGAAGTATTCATGGGATCATAAGTGCCATGCCAAACCGCAATTGTTGTTATTGGAGGAAGAAAACGAATCCCCAGATCCTCACCACTCCGATTCGTAGCCTCTGTTCTCAGCTCCGGAGCCTGACCCAGTTGCCGATGACCAACTCCACTCTGCAATTTCGTATAACGCTTTAGCCGGGGGTTGCTCTGTTTCTACCCTCCAATTTCAAGTGACGGTTCTTGAGAAATCAATGTAGATATTTCTCGATGGGGGAAGCACTCATAATTTCGTGCAGACACGGGTTGCTAAATTTCTCAATCTCCCTATTACGACCACACCGAGTTTTTTAGTTCTGGTTGGCAGCGGTGAGCGTTTGGTTTGCACGGGCATAGCTAAACAGGTACCGGTGAGAATTCAGGAGCATGAAATTTTGGTTGATTTTTATGTATTGCCGATTCAGGGTTGGGACATGGTTTTGGGTGTTGCTTGGTTATCGACCTTGGGGCCGGTTATGACAGATTATCGAGCTTCCACTTTTGAATTCACCGACAACCACAAGACTATTCGATGGAAGGGGATTCCAGTCCCACGACCCAGCTGGTTCAGTTTAATGGCTTGCATCGTCTTTAAAAAATACATGCCATTGCTGAATATTTCAATTGGAACTTGTCTCTGATCGTAAGGATGAGGATTTGGCTATTGCTGAGGATATTGCCACTTTACTCAAGCAATTTGACAGTGTGTTTCAGCAGCCTAAAGGGTTACCACCGCTACGTAGTTCGGATCATGCGATTCATTTACTTCCCAATAGCAGTCCGGTGAACGTCAAACCGTATCGCTATCCTCATTTTCAAAAATAGGAAATTGAGAAATTAGTAGCCGAAATGCTTGCTGAAGGAATAATTCGATCGAGTACCAGCCCTTTTTTGTCTTTGGTTTTTATTGGTTTGAAAAAAGGATGGGATGTGGAGATTTTGTGTCGATTATAGAGCATTGAATGCTATTACGATTCGCGATCGATTTCCCATTCCTTCGATCGATGAATTATTCGATGAACTTCATGGCGCCAAGTATTTCTCCAAACCGGATCTTCGAGCGGGGTATCACCAAGTGCGTGTTAAAGCTGGAGATGAGGGTAAAACCGCATTTCGAACTCATGATAGGCATTACGAATTTCTCGTAATGCCATTCAGTTTGACCAATGCGCCATCCATGTTCCAGGCATTGATGAATGATGTCTTTTGCCCGTTTCTTTGTTATTTTGTTCTAGTGTTTTTTGATGATATCTTAGTCTACAATGCCAATTGGGAATCTCATTTGGAACATTTGAAATTGGTTTTACTGGCATTACAGGAGCATCAGCTTGTTGCTAAACAATCGAAATGCTTATTTGGCCACAAATCCGCGGGTTACCTTGGCCATATCATCTCTCAACATGGTGTTTCGGTGGATCCTGAAAAGATTCGCGCCATACAAGCATGGCCAGTCCCTAAGTCTGTGACAGAGGTACGTAGATTTCTTGGCCTTGCTGGCTACTATCGTTGTTTCATTTAACACTTTGCTATGATTGTTGGTCCCTTATCGAATCTGTTACGGAAGGACAATTTTCTTTGGTCTAACGCTTCAACTAAGGCCTTTGAAAATCTGAAACAAGCATTGAGCACAACCCCGATACTAGAGTTACCTAACTTCACTCTTCCTTTCACTATTGAAACGAATGCCTCAGGCGCGGGTATTGGTGCGGTCTTGAGTCAGAATCGTCATCCCATTGCTTATTTCAGTCAACAATTAAGTGAACGAATGCAACAGGCCTTGACCTACCAGCGCGAGATGTTTGCTATTACGCAACTAATTGCCAAATGGCGTCAATACCTGTTGGGGCACAAGTTTTCCATCATTACGGACCAGCAACCAATTAAGAATGTAACGGAGCAAGTCATTCAAACCCCGAACCAGCAAAAGTGGCTCGATAAGCTAATTGGGTATGATTTTGATATTATTTATCAGCCTGGCAAGTTGAATACTACTGCTGATTCCTTGTCTTGAGTACCTGTTTCGCAATTTTTGGCCATTTCTTCTGTTACTTTTGATATTGTCTCGAACATCTGAAAGGCTAATTTGGTTCATCATGAGTTGTTTACCTTACAGCACAAGCTGCTACAAGATCTCATGAGTTTGCTTGGTTTCTCATTCACGGATGGTCTTTTGTTGTTTAAGGGTCGATTGGTTCTCCCTTTTGATTCTGACTTGTGTTTCCAGCTCTTGCATGAGTTTCATTCTTCACAAGTTGGCGGACACGTTGGTATCACGAGAACTTGGCATCGCCTTTCTGCCAATTTCTTTTGGATGTCCATGCGAAAGGATGTTAACAAGTTTGTGAACGAGTGTCAGATTTGCCAGCAAATGAAACATTCTACGCTCTACCCTGGTGGTTTATTACAGCCTTTGGAAATCCCTAATTTGGTTTTTGAAGGAATTAACATAGATTTTATAGTTAGGTTGTCCTTAGTAAACGGGAAGTCGGTTATTATGGTGCTCGTCGATAGGTTGTCTAAGTATGGACACTTCATGGCCCTTCCAACAAACTTTTTCCGCTCTTACAGTGGCTGAAGCTTTTATCCAAGAATTTGTTCGCTTACATGGGGTTTCATCCGATATTGTCAATGATCGCGATGCGAGGTTCCTTAGTGAGTTCTAGCGAGAAATTCATCGTTTGCAAGGGACCACTCTTAGCATGAGTACAACCTATCATCCACAATCCAATGGGTAGACCGAGGCATCGAACAAATGTCCTGAAATGTATCTCCGATGTTATGTAGTTGATAATGCCAAAGGTTGGTTAAAGATGCTTCCTTGGGCGGAATTCTGGTACAACACGGCTTATCAAACAGCAGCGGGGATGACACCCTTTCAAAATTCTATATGGACGACCATCTCCCACCATTCCAAGGTATATTAAAGATTCTACTGGTAACACTTTAGTTAACACTCAGTTACTTGAGCATGACCAGGTTCTTCGCTTACTTAAGGACAATTTGAGAAAGGCACAATCTCGGATGAAACATTTTGCTGACTAACACCGTAAGGAGCTCTTATTCTCAGTTGGTGATTGGGTGTATGTTAAATTACAGCCCTTCTATAAGAATTTTGTGTGTTTGCAATGACATAGTAAGCTTGGGAAGCGATATTTCGGTCCATATAAGGTGCTGAGTCGCGTAGGCATGGTGGCTTATAAACTTGAATTACCATAATCAACCCACATTCATCTGGTGTTTCACATCTCGCTCCTTAAAAAATGCATTGGACAACTAGTGCAGTAAGTCACTCCCTTACATATGGTTGATTCTACCGCAACCATGATCTTGCAACCTGCCACCATTTTCAAAAAACGAATGGTGCACCATTCTAATCACTTGGTCGAGCAGTAGTTGGTACATTGGGAAGGATTAGTTGCATCTGAAGCCACTTGGGAGGATAAAGACCACTTGTGCAAGCTGTTTCCTGATTTGTAGCTTGAGGACAAGCTCGTTCTAGATGGGGATGGCACTGTTATGAGCACAACGGAGCCCACGATTGGCACTGGCCCAGGGGATCCTCAATGCCCAAGGAGGAGCATGAGGAATAAAATGCCTTCGCGAAAACTGCATGGATTTGTTTGGCAGGCAGCGTCAGCAACTAGAGAATAACGGCTTAACCAGCATGTGCGAGGAATGAACGAGAGTGTTATAGAGAATGATGATGCCTAGAATTTGTTATGAAGAATCTGTTATGAATTAGTCTCTCTCTCTCATCTCGTTTCTCTCAAATTCCTCATCTCTTCTCTCTCTCTCATCTCGTTTCTCTCAAATTCCTCATCTCTTCTTTGAACTTTTGAGCTTGTAATTTTCACTCTTTTGAATCAAATATCGCCACTGTTGCTTTCCTTGTTCTCGTTGTTTTATTGAGCAATTGCAATACTAGAACATTGCACTCACGACCTTTAACACATTAGGAATAACCTTTTTTCCTACATTGTCTATCAAATTCGAAAAAGAGAACCACTACTTATAAAGTAGTAATGTGCAATTACGCACTCAGGGCTTTTGATTTATATAACTTTAGGACCAAAGTTGTGATAGGATTGAAGACCAACCACTACAACTTAGACCCAATCTTGATTACCTTAAGCAATTAGTTCTTCTATGGATCAAAAGCACCACCACCGAACACATTCTTAGTAACATTATACAAGTCTTAACCATACGAGATGCTTGGGTGACACTTTAAAGAATCTTTTAGTTAAAATCAAGAGCGTAAGGCAAACATCCTCGCTTTTACATTGAACCTAGTGTTTAAGAATGATCTTGTTAACTTCATCCTCAATGGTTTAGGTGATGATTATTCCTCTTTTCATCAGGGTTGGCATCTAAGCTCGTGCTCAACTCGAAGTTAATGAGCTTGGCTCAATTTGATCGAGCTTCAAGTCAGGCTTGTACTTTTTTTTTTAATTTTAGGTTTCAGGTTAGGTTTGGGCTCGAGCTCAAAATCCCCAACTTAGCTTAGCCTAGCTCAAATCCTGATATGTTATCTATTTATTGTCCTAAATGACATCGTTTTACTAAGTGTAAAATAATGTCATTTTACTTTATGCCTTTAGAAGTATTAAATTACACAATTTTATGCTATAAAAACAACATCATTTAGGCTAGGTGTATCTTCCTTCTTTGACTCTAGAAACACAGACGTAGACACATCACAGATAGCACAACTCTTCTGAAATTTCATCCTTCATCCAATCCAATAACCCACTCCTTCGACTCCATTCCTCTGCCTCGTCGCAAAAAGCTTGATGAATCTTTATTGATGAAAAAAAACTCCTTGTAGTAGAAAGTACGACAATCCCAATATCCTACCATATGTAAGCCTTTTTTCTTCTATTTTGTGTTTTTCTATGTATTTCCTAGTTTATATTCCCTCTAGCTTTATATTTAAATTGAATTTTGCGTCAAATTTTGTTTGTCTTCATCATTTCTGCCCTGAATCATTGTGTTGGTTGTGTTGCTTCTAAGGTGGGTGAATTTTTGTTTGCTTAAAAGGGAATTTTTGTCCCTTTATTCTAAGTTATCCTTCTTACTTTAATTCACATAGAAAGAAATAGGAAACTATATGTATTAGGGTTGGAATTTGGAAACTTAGATAACTTTAGCTTAGATTATTCATAAAAAAGTTAAGTAATTTATAGATGGGATTAAGTGTTCAATGGATGTTGCCTAAAAATTATGCTTTTATCTCTTATTATTTTTTGTTATCTTTTTCTACCCTCAACTGTAGCAATTACATCAAATTCTTATTAATAAGGATAACAATGATTCATGTTTTTATATAAGGGGAGAAAATCAACATTTTTTCCTCCAACTTTTTTAGTAATCATCTTAGTCAAAATATTAGCGTTTAATAACAGCTATCAAAAGTTTTCTTCCTTTTATGTTTATGTGATTCACTCTCTTTTTCCTTACACAACTATGAGATGATAAGCAGTGAAAATTCATTAGTGGAAGTGGCACACACCATTTATGGGGTTACTGAAGTTGTGGTCCTTAAGGTAGTTGTAATGTCTCTATTCATGGTATAATTTGCCTTTAAAATGGAGTAGTCGAAAGCTATAGACTATTACCTAATTATTATTGGATTGTTAGATTCCTACCTCAGCAATGAAGATCATGTGATATGTACTTGTTGTTGAAGCAATGCATGGTGAACCAGTAATAATATCTAGTAAAGAATTGTAGCAGAAAATGGTGATCAAGTTCTATAAATTATTACATTATGATTACTTAAACTTCATTTATTAAAAAATTTCCAGGTTAATTCATAAGACTTTATGTGATTACTTCCTATCTATTTCCATATAACACCCAAAGTCAGCATTTATATAATATGAATTGCACAGTTTATAATGTAAAAATCATATCTCTAATTTGTATATTGCTTCTATTCCCAAGTGGGTAGGAAATATGTAAGAATGAATCACTTCTTTAACAATTATCTGAAATAAGAAATGATGGGGAGTGAGATAAACTTATTACATAATTTAGAAGATGATGTAATTCTAAATGCCTTAGATTGTATAAAAAGACTAATAGTGCAAATTATTCTTTGAATTTTTAGTTGAGTATGTGTTACAATTGACAATAACATCTCTAAGACATTTCATGATTCTATTTACTATTCTTTACACTACGGACTGGAAGTAGAGGTTAGTAAACTTAGTGGTAATGCTATGTATACTTAGACATTTTGTAGAAAGGGAACATAGGGGATAGCTACAAATAAACTACTCTCATTAGCTAAAGTTGTTAGAAATAAAAACTAAGGATTTGTTCATAATTCACTTAGAGAACATAAAAGATCCATGATTAATTTCATGTAAGAGTTTGATTATTCTTTCATCGTTATCATCGTGATCGTCATCATCATCATCATCATTTTGATTGATAAATGTTTATCAAAAGTGTACATATACATGTAAATGTACATGAATAACTTATATAATCATATATGTTCATTGTTTCAAATGGATAAGAATATTCCTTGGGTGGAGAGTTATAATTCGATACTGAAAAGTAAACTAGCAGAAACTTTTAATCCAATACCGAGTGAAGAAACGAGTCATGTTGAAGGAGTAGGTTCATTAATAAGTGAAGTTTGGAATCACTTTAATAAAACTAGATCAATGGAAGGAATAGATAAGGTCAAACAAAAATATTGTCACAAGATATTGGTTGGGAGTTCAAAAGGTAAAGCTTCTCATTTAAAGAGACATATGGAATCTTGTAATAAAAAGAAGCTCGTACGAAGAGGATAAACATTTTTAACCCTCTAACCTAATAAGAAGGAAGAATGAAATAACTGTTACAACTTATAACATCAATATATTAAAGTTTTTGCTAGTTAATATGAACATTTACTCTCCATAGTCATTGGCAATAGATTCAGTATTTTTCTCACCTCACTCTAATTGACTTTCAAGATCCCAACTCAGAATACTTTGAAGAAAGAAAATTTCAAGATATATGAGGATTAAAAGAAACAAATATTAAAAATGTTATCGAGCATTGAAGGATTGGTTGCCATTACGTCAAACATATGGATAACTAATAAACAAAAGATAAGTTATATAACATGACGGCACACTATATTGACAATGACTCAACTCTACGTAGATAATTACTGAGGCAAATTATATTATTTAATATTGTCATCATTTATTTTTTATTATGTTATGATTGATTTTTGTTTATATTATAAATGATAAGTTTATTTATGTGTCGGCATCACATATAATTGAGGTTAATAACTGTGTTAACTGACTGTTTTATGGACTAGAATATTAAATCCAAATTGTCCACCATAACAATTGATAATTATATCACAAATGATGTGACGACTGAAAAGTTGAAGAATAAGTTACAAGTTAGGAGCTTGCTAATTGGTGGGAGGTTGTTCCATAAGCGTTCTTTTCTGCATATTATGATTTTGACTGTGAAGGATTGGTTGGAGTTGATAAAGGAAGTGGTAGAGTTGATTCGAGATAGTGTAGTATTAGAGTGCAACACCCAAAAGAGATGAAAATTTTGAAGAAACTGCACAACATGCAAAAAAGATGAAAATTTTGAAGAAATTGCATGATAACTATACATTCTGTGTAAGAGAAAGTTGGTAATGGATGTCTTACCAAATGGAATTTAACCATCAAGATGTTGGAATTAGCAACATAGAATATTGAGGTGTATACCAAGCTGAGACAAATAGATTCTCAATATACTTGCCTTCTTATAGAAAAGCAATAAGAGTTGGCTAAAGTACTTTGTGTGAATTTAGAGATGTTTTACACTACTATTAAGTTTCTCTCAGGAATAAAATATCCAACTTTATATAGTTGCTTTAGCAATATGTACAAGATAAAAAAAACTCATCTAATTGGATATTTGACTCCAATAAGGTGATCCAAATTATGGCAAAGCAGATGAAGGAGAAGCTCAATTATTGTTGGTATATAGTAGGACATATTATGGCAGTCATTTATGTGTTAGACTTGAGATACAAGATGGAAGGGGTTAATTTTTAATATGACATGTTGTATAGTGATTGACCTCAAGTGCATATTGATATCATTAAATAATTTTGTAATGAATTGTTTAATGATTATCAACTAAGATTGGAAAACAAATCATGATCACAGTAGTTCAGCTCCAAGTTTAGGTTCAGTTTCTTTTAAGATCAGTGTGATACCCTCATTTTGCAAAATTCATGAAGGAAAAATGGGTTATGATTTTTTACAAAGTGATAGAGTTGGTCAAATTTTTTGATGGCAAATTGTATAACCAAAGTTGAAGTTGTGGAGTTTGATGTATTGCTATGGTAGAAATATAGAAGTGATTTTTCGATCATGCTAGTAATTACACAAGAGGTTTTAGCAATTACATCTTTTACTATTGCTTAGAGTCTGTTTTTAGTACTAGCAATCCAATAATTAATCTTCATCATGCTTGACTTCATCCTAGTGATATAGAAGTCTAATATATGCCTAAAGTTGGTTAGATGATGA
The DNA here is from genome assembly GCA_025629785.1 of Erythroxylum oxycarpum. Classification (NCBI taxonomy): domain Eukaryota; kingdom Viridiplantae; phylum Streptophyta; class Magnoliopsida; order Malpighiales; family Erythroxylaceae; genus Erythroxylum; species Erythroxylum oxycarpum. The sequence goes on along the minus strand of JAOTAZ010000009.1, from coordinate 539,830 downwards.
AAATATTAAGGGTAAATTATATTCTTTATGATATATCAATTTTGTCTTTATTCTTTATGATATCATCTTATCTTATATTGTCTTTTAATATTAATAAAAGTACTAGTACGGAGGAGACCAATAATTTATTTGAATTTTTTTCAAAAAAATTATTCGATGATAAAGGCATATTTAATTAATGATTATCATGTGTTTAATATTCATTTATACAATTATTACATTATTAGGCATAATTTACACAATAATGTTTCTACATATAGACAAAGTAGTGCAAACTATGAGGAGCCTAATTATAATAATTGGTTATCCCCTTTTCTCTAATGCTAGTTTGTTATCTTTAATCTTTGTTTCTTGATTTACTTATTTTTTAAGTGATTGCTTTGGTTTTTGATAATTGAAGATATGATTATTTACGTGTATGTTTTTATGTAGGTTCTAAATTGTTGTCTCTTCCTATTTAGCCAACTTCAATCTTTACTCTCCATTCTCTAGCTATAATTGATAATTTCATTTAGAATTTTTGTAAATTGTATCATTTAAAAAATTGCATAATATTAGCATGATGATATTCTTTTATTTTGCTAATAAAATAATTTCCATAATATATATATCATTCATCATATGTATGCTTAGATTGTATAACTACAAACAAAAACATTTAAAGTCCAAACTTGCCACTATCCAAAATGATACATCATACTCCCTTGATTTTTCAACTATAGCAAAAACTCAAAACTTCAATATGCCCATCAAACTTGATAGACAAAACTTTGTCAACTGGAGAGCCCAAATCCTTGCAGCCATAAGAGCTCTTGAGCTTGAAAACTTCATCAACTCAGCACCTCCTCCTCAGTTCATAACTACAGAAACAAATTAAGTCACTGAAAATGCAGAATATAAACCATGGAGAAGGACAGATCAATTATTACTTTGCTGGCTATTTTCAACCATTGGAGAAAAGGTAATAGGACAGGTAAATCACTCAAGTTCATCCTATCAAGTCTGGCAGATTTTGGAAAATCTCTATGCTCAAACATCTATAGTTAGAGTTCTTCAACTAAAGCATCAACTCTCAACTATTGAAAAGGGCTCACATACCGTATCGTAATACATGCAGAAAGTCAAAACCATTGGAGATTCACTTCAATTAGCAGGACATGCAATCAATGAGTATGAATTAATATTAAGTGCCTTAAATGGCCTTAGTCATGAATATGACCCTGTTGTGGTTTATTTAACACACTCCATGAAAAATTCAACATTACACGAAGTGCAATACTCTTTTATGATGCATGAAACAAGAATAGAGTACCTAAATATAATCAATCAACTAGAAATTTCATCTCCAACTGCTAACTATGCAACCATCAACTATCGAGGAAGAAGTGGATTTAGAGGAAGAGGAAATTGTGGCAGAGGAGGCAGATGGAATGGAAACAAATTTTTCTGCCAACTGTGTCACAAACTAGGCCATGAAGCACTAAAATGTCACAAAAGGTTCGATGTTTCATGGCAAGGTAACATCATTAAAAAATGGAAACAAAATATAGTCACACAGAACAATGCTCAAAACTATCCTCAGTCCTACTTGGCTCAAAATCAGTCCAGAAATCTCTCATCTGAAGCAATCAATAACAATACATGGTTTACAAATAATGTGGCTACAAATCACGTCACAACAGATGTCAACAACTTTTCAATAAGTTCAGAATATGGTGGAAAGGATCAACTTACTGTTGGCAATGGTAACTCTCTTCCTATTGCTAACATTGGCTCATCTCACATACACTTACTAGACAATAAACACACCCCCTTGCACTAAGACAAATTCTGCATGTTCCCAACATAACCAAAAATCTACTCAGCATCTCTAAACTCACTAAAGATAACAACATTTATGTTGAGTTTACTAACGAAAATTGTCTGTTTAAGAACAAAGTATCAGGGTATATTATGCTCAAGGGAGTGCTTCGGGATGGGCTCTACAGTCTCAAAACCACTAAACAATCCGACAACATCAAGCCAACAAATCCTAAACCCAATCCTTTTCAACAAAAAGTTTCTTCTCTTGACAATCATTGTAAGGCAAACATAGACACAGAAAAATGTAAATGTTTGGCATGCCAAGTTAGGACATCCTCCTAAGCATGTTTTGAAACAAATCCTAAGTTTAATGAAGTTCACCTAAAAAATCTATCTCATAGTAATGCTTGTAAAGATGGAAAACTGCATCAATTACCATTTCAAACTCATGAAATACTGCTCAGAATCCCTTGGAAATCATATATTCAAATATTTGGGGACCTTCTCCACATCTCTCAACTGAAGGACACATATACTACCTTATTTTTGTTAATTCCTACATAAGATTCACTTGGTTTTATCCTCTAAAACTAAAATCTGATACCCTATCTGTCTTTATCAAATTCAAAACCAATGTTGAACAAAAATATCAAAGCTTTACATATTGACATGGGAGGTGAATATAAAGCTCTTTTACCTTACCTCACAAAACATGAAATACAACTAAGGTTCAGTTGTCCTTATACTCACCAACAGAATAGGGTTTTCGAAAGGAAACACAGACACATCACTGAAATAGGACTCACACTTTTATCTCATGCTCACATGCTACACACCTATTGGTTAGAAGCCTTTCACACAGCTGTATACCTTATCAATAATCTACCATGTCCTAGACTAAACAACCTCTCACCATTTGAAAAATTGCACAACAAACCACCAAACTATCTTAATCTCAAAACATTTGGTTGTAGTTGTTTTCCTTATCTCAGATATTACTATTATCACAAATTAGGATTTCACACCACTAAATGTGTAACACCCAAATACCCCCTGGGAGGATACATGGATGCCACCCAAGACAGAACAAACAATCACACTGATATGTAT
>JAOTAZ010000009.1:523453-536817 GCA_025629785.1 Erythroxylum oxycarpum | reverse complement strand
CCCGGAAAATATCATGACTGCATGCCAATTTCGTAATTTGTACTCATGTCTTCTAACCCCTAATTTGGGGCGTTACAAAATGTGTTTTTCTTGGGTATAGTTCAATGCATCAAGGTTACAAGTGTTTGACTAATAAAGGAAAAATCATAATATCTCATCATATTGAATTTAATGAGAAAGAATTTCCATTCTCTAAACTTTTTCCCTCACATTCAAACTATCCTATAGCCTCATCAAGTTCACCTACCCTTACCCTAACCTCAACTCCAATCGGTACATCTTCATCAAAGGCCATCTTGGATCACTCTCCTGCTATTGAATCCCTCAACAGACAGGTAAGCTCTCAAAATCCTACCTCATCATCACATTTTACATCCTTACAAAATACCTTACCTACCATCACTCCAACCACATCACATACTGAACCAAACTATTCATTTCCACAAATGCAAAATGTTCATCCTATGCAAACTCGATCCAAAAGTGAAATCTTTAAACCAAAACTATATTCCCTTACCCTAACCTTAAATTCACAAACTAAACCTAGAACAATCTCTAAAGCTCTAAGCAACCCTCTATGGTTTCAAGCTATGCAAGATGAATTTAATGCCCTACAACAGAACCACACTTGGACACTTGTCCCCTATGAGACTATCACTTTAAATCTTGGCACAAAATGGGTATTTCGGACCAAATACAATGATGATGAGACTATCTCTAAACACAAAGTCAGATTTGTTGCCAAAAGGTTTAATCAAAACCTTGCATTGATTTTTTAGAAACTTTCGGCCCTGTTGTGAAAGCCTCAACTATAAGAGTAATGTTATCACTTGCTATCTCCCATTACTAGGAGATTTAGCAAGTTGATATCAACAATGCCTTTCTACATGGAGAGTTACATGAAATTGTTTATATAAACTAGTCACAAGGATTCGAAAGCCAAACACAGCCACATCATGTATGCAAGCTAAAAAGGCTCTTTACGGATTGAAACAAGCTCCTAGGGTTTAATTTCACAAAATGAAATGTGCACTGTCTCAGTGGGGGGTTTCACAACTCAAGGTGAGATACCTCTCTATTTTACTCAAACAAAAATGAAATTATTACAATGTTACTGGTCTATGTAGATGACATTCTGATCGCAGGAAATTCAACACAAGCAATTCATGAAATTATCAATCAATTACAATGTCAATTTGCACTTAAAAGACTCGGAAGCATAAATCATTTCCTTGGATTTTAAGCATATAGAAACAGAAATGGTCTATACCTTTAACAGAAACAATACATTGAAGAACGGCTTACCAAAACAAATATGTCCTCGTGCAAGCCTTCATCAACACCCATTACTCCAGCAACTAAGTTGTCTCTCCAGAATGGCACACCATTTGAACTCCCAAAGCTTTACCGAAGTACAATAGGAGCTCTTCAATATCTATGCAACCCAAGACCAAACATTAACTACGCGGTCAACAAATTGAGCCAATTTTTACAAAGTCCTTCAAACACACACTGGATCGCATGTAAAAGAGTTTTGTGTTACCTAAAGGAGACCTCAAATCTGGGACTGCTCTTCCAACCATCATCGTCGCCGCTTAATCTCCATGTGTACAGTGACTCTGACTGGGCCAGCTCCCCGATGATCGTAAATCAACAACCAAAAGATGTGTATTTTTAGGAGGAAACCTAATCTTCTAGATCTCTAAGAAATAGACGATAGTAGCTCGATCCAGCACTGAGGCTGAATATCGAGACCTATCTTAAGTATCGACAGAAGTCTTCTATCTCACATCTCTACTGTCTGAGCTAGGTTTCCCTCTCACTCACAAACCCATTCTATGGAGCAATAATAACGGAGCCCGATCTCTAGCTCAAAATCCTCTCTTTCACTTAAGAACAAAACACATTGAAATTGGCGTACACTTCATAAGAGACAAAGTGAAAAAAGGAGAAATAGAGATTAAGTATGTGAATACTGACGACCAACTCGCTGACATTCATACCAAACCCCTAAGCTCAACAAGATTTCAACTTCTGATAAGCAAACTGAACCTAGTTCAAAGCCCTAGGTTCAGTTCGAACGGGGGTGCTAGAGAAGAAGATTCGAGAGAGAAGGAGGAAAGCTTAAGACAAAGTCACGTGATTCTACCAAGCTACAACAACGCATAAGACATTAAAGGCGTTACTAATAACTAGTTGAACTAGTATAATCTGTTGTAATAGAATAAATCTCCACGCTCTATTTTATTTAATCCTTTCTAACCATGTATGGTTTAGATCTAATAATGGTTTAGATCAATTCAACAATTTTATAAATACAAGTCTAACCAATAATACTGAAAAGAGCCGATAAAAGTGTTCTGCAATGTACGTTCTCTTACACTTTGTCTGTTTGGCTTCTTCTTCTTTCTCTGAAATAAGCATAAGTGGAGAAGCAACCTGTTTATGTTTTATAGCGAGTCTGAGAGTACATGAGAGCTGGACCAAACTTTAATCTTTTCTCAACTCGAAAGCCTCATCTTCGACAGTCTCGTGTAGCTGCCTCTCAGATTCATAATGTAGCCAGCCAATTGAAACGTTGTTCCAGTTTAAAAGAGCTAGAATCTGTATATGCCACCATGGTCAAGACCAGCTCAAATCAAGATTGCTTCTTCGTGAATCAATTTATTACGGCTTGTATCTCCTTTAGTCGTGAAGATTACTCTATTTTAGCCTATTCCCAGATGGAGAATCCCAATGTGTTTGTCTATAATGCAATGATTAGGGGTTTTGTTGAGTTCGATAAGCCAATCCAAGCACTTGAAATTTATGTTAGCATGTTAAGAGCGGAAGTTTTGCCCAGTAGTTATACGTTTTCGTCGTTGGTGAAAGCCTGTAGCTTGTTATCTGAATCGAGGTTTGGAGAAGCTGTCCATTGTCACATTTGGAGAACCGGGTTTCCAGCCCATTTGTTTATTCAAACTTCTCTTGTAGATTTTTATTCAAACATTGGCAGGATGGAAGATTCAAAGATGGTATTCGATGAAATGCCTGAAAGAGATGCTTTTGCCTGGACTACATTGATTTCTGGTTTTGTGCGGAATGGGGATTTGAGTTCTGCAAGGAGGTTGTTCGATGTGATGCCTGAAAGGAAAATAGCTACTTGGAATACTTTGATTCATGGCTATGCAAGACTAAGAAACGTGGAATTGGCTGAAGAGTTGTTTTATCAAATGCCTGAGAAAGATGTTATTTCATGGACAACCATGATCAGGTGTTACACTGAGAATGAAAAATTTAAGGAATCATTGCAAGCTTTTAATGAGATGACGAAGATGGGAATTACCGCTGATGCAGTGACTATGGCAACTGTGATTTCAGCATGTGCTCATCTTGGGGCCCTTGACCTTGGGAAAGAAATACATTATTATGTAATTTCTAATGCGTTTAAGCTTGATGTATACATAGGGTCTGCATTGATTGATATGTATGCCAAGTGCGGGAATCTGGACAGGTCCCTTCTGCTGTTCTACAAGTTGCAACAGAAGAACCTCTTCTGTTGGAATGCAGTGATTGATGGTCTTGCAGTTCATGGGTATGCAGAAGCAGCCTTGGCAATGTTTGTAAAGATGGAACGGGAGAAGATTAAGCCAAATGGTGTTACGTTCATCAGTGTTTTGAGAGCCTGCTGTCACGCAGGACTTGTTGAAGAAGGCCGTAGAAAGTTTGAGAGTATGATATGTGATTATTCCATCCCTCCTGAAATTGAACACTATGGTTGCTTGGTTGATTTATTGGCTAAAGCTGGCTTACTTGAAGAAGCACTGGAGTTGATAAAAAATATGAGCTATGAACCAAACGCTGTTATCTGGGGTGCCTTGCTGGGAGGATGCAAACTTCACAGGAACTTAACGATTGCCCAAATCGCTGTCGACAACTTGATGGTTTTGGAACCAGGGAATAGTGGGTATTACAGCCTTCTGGTTAACATGTACGCTGAAGTTAACAGGTGGGGTGAAGCTGCAAAAGTGAGAGTAACCATGAAGAATCTACGGATAGAAAAGACGTGCCCTGGGGCCAGTTGGATTGAGATGGAAAGAAAAATGTATCGGTTTGCAGCATCTGATAAATCGCACCAATCTTCTGATGAGATTTGCTCGATATTGTATGAATTGGATGGTCAGCTAAAGCTAGCAAGCTATGCGCCTGAATTTTCGTCAATGTTGTAGCACAAGTATGAACATGTGGAAAGTACCTTCTCACATTTTTGCTTTTTACTGCAATCACGAAATGTTCTTGTTTTAGATTCCTTGCAATGACATCGACAACATATAGTGATGTCTGTTGGTGTTGGCCAGCACAAGGTAGGAATGCCATAAATTCTTGGGTTAGTTTTTTCAGCTAGTTAGGATCAGGGTAAATTTGAATTATATGTCGGGTGAAAAGAAAGAGGCCCACTGACAACCCTAATACCAAGATTATTACTTAAATTTTCTGTTAACATTTTGCGTTGAGCAGGCGGTTAAGTTGATGACCATGGCTAGGATGTCTTTCAACGTCCAAGAGCAATAGATTGCCTATGACAAGTCATGTCCTATCTTTTTGAGCATATCTTGATCACAAGGTGCTTTGTCAGACTTCTTGTTACAAAATATGGATGTGAGACATTACTGACATTTAATAGTATCCTGTTCATTGTCAGATTTACCATCAAAACCTGTTCTCGGGACCATGTCACCAGAAGTGCGTGAAATTCCATATTGGGCTGTTGTAACTTGTAAAGCAGGTAAGTATGTTTGAGCTTTGAGGACTTCAGTCAACAAATTTTGGTGCTTCCACTCGCATTTCTTCCCTTCTCCGAAGAAGGCAGTCAAAGAGAATGATGGGTGTTATCCAAGCTGGGCAGCTGGGATTATCCAAATTTCAGATATCATATGAGGTACTAGATTAAACAATTGTCTCAAGTGGTGACTGAGTTGATTGGATACAAGTGAATAGAAAGTTCCTTCGCGGGGAATAAGAAGAAACTATGATTCTGCTTTCAAGGATGTTATGCATAACTGATTCGAAATGAAGAATTAGGCAGGTTATGTTTGGAGGCAGTCTTTTACAAGTACTAATAAGCAAATGTCTGTCAATGTCTTATGTTGCAAAGGCAGGCTTCTAATCAATCACCAACTTTTGTTTACAGTTGCACCCGAATGATGTTTGTAGAATATAAAAACCGTAATGAATAAGTGACAAAGAGCAGCTTCCACTTTCAAGTTGTTTGGAAGTCTCTTCTTTTGCGTCAAAAGACAAATATTTACTTGGAAAGAATTAGAATCGGCGATAGATGAGTTAGAAAAAAGCATGAGATGCAAACGGTGAATGTTGTAATTCATAAAAGGAATATTTCTGAAGCCATCTGTAACTCAAAAATCTTAATATCCCCCAAGAACCAATTGCTGCTTTCGTGAAACAGTATCATATCAAGTACAGACTTAGACTGAGGCTGCTGCAATCTTGCAGGAAACATCTCCTAAGAATGCCTGCATCTATAGCCAACAAGACTTCCCTGAATCTATTAATGTGCACGCAGCTGCTAGCTGGATGAAGAAATAGGCCAAATGCAATCAATTGATAAACAATTAATTATGTCATTTTCATGAGTCTAGCACCTGATCCAATGGCCTAACTGTACCATGCAGAACCAAATAATCTACTTCAGCTGCCTTATCCTACATATATATCATTGCTTGCACAGTAACCATTCACATAAAACTTCATATAACTGTTGTGCAGTTCAAAAATAGCACTACAGCTGAAGATTCTTACCTGCTTATACTTCCAAACGAGAATGATCAACTTTGTTCTATATATCATCTATATTCAACAAAGACTACAATCCTGTCTCACACTCAATGTGGACCTCAAATGATTAGAAAGAGTCACAATCTGACAGTTTTTAAGATTAACTGTGTAAAAAAATGTAATTGGGCAGTTCAAATTGTAAACAAATAACATCACCAGTTTATTAACTCTGCACCATTAACCGATTCCTCTGCAGATTCTCTCAGATAAATCTGAAGCAAGTGCATGCATGTTGCTCTCATGACAAGCAGTCATAAATGCTGCCAAAGTTACATGATCTAAGTTGCACTCCTTGTCCAATAATTTATGGAAGAACAATACAGCAATGCCAACTTTCTTCTCACTACAAAGCTTCCTAATCAATGTATTAACAGTTCGAATCCAGAACCTTTTGTCTAGCCTCTCTAAGATGATCATTGCTGTAGCAGAATCATCTTGATTACAATACTCATAAGCTAATGTTAGCCTTGTAACTTCGCATGGCACCAGCCCTTGGTCAACCATGGATTCATACAGCTGTCGAGCCTCATTCAACATAGACTTTTTGCACAACCCGCTTATTAAAGCTCCATAAGTAAGATTATCTGGCATGCAACCATGAACATTCATCTCATGGAAGAACTTTATAGCTAAATTGACATTCCCCCCTCGACAATATCCACAAATCATGGATGTAAATGTTTCTTTAGTTGGAACTAATCCAAGTCCAACTAATTCCTCAAAAAGTTTCTCACATTCCCCTATTCTCTTTTTCCTACAGAAGAAAGCAATCAGAGTATTGTAAGTATAAATATCAGGTGGCAAGCCAGATTTGAACATCTTAGTTAACAAAGCAAGAGCTTGTTTATCATCAGCTCGCCTACAATGCTCAGATATGAGAATTGTATATGTTACTGTATCAACTTTCAATCCACGTTCCATTCCCCTTATCAGCAGTTTATATGCCTCTTGAATCCTTTGTTTTTTACAGAGTCCATCAACAAGTGCGTTGTATGTGACAATTGTTGGATTGAAGCTTTCTTTTCCCATTAGATCCATCAACTCATATGCTCTACCAAAATTACCAGCCTTGCTGTGGCCTTCAATAAGACAAGTGTAAGTCTTGGTGTTCGGAACTAATCCTTGTTCTTTCATTCTGCTAAATAACATCTCTGCTCTATTCAGCTTTTCTTCTTTGCAATACCCAGAGATCATTGACGTATAGGTATGTACATTTGGCTTGTAATGATCACTTCTAACAAGCTTAAGAAAGAGCCTAAATGCTTTTTCAGTCCACCTCTTCTTGCACAGTCCATCAATTAGTGATGTATGAGTGTACACATTTGGTTTCCATCCTTTCCTAACCATATCCTCCAACATCTCAAATGCTTGCTTAATCCTACCCATTTTGCACAATCCATCAATCAAAGAGGAATAATTGATCAGATTTGGTTTTAAGCCCATTTTAACCCATTTGTCAAAATACCATAACACTCTGTTCACAAAACCTTTCTCAGAAAATGTGCTCATAATCAAAGTACAAGTAGCATTATCAACAGTTAAACCACTCTCAACCATATCCTTCAACCACCTATCTGCATCTGAAACTCTACCCATTCTACAATAACAAATAACCATCAACTTATAAGAGCTAGAATCAGGAAACAACCCATTCTGGCACATATCATTGAAAACATTCTCCGCATAATCATGTAAGCCCATCTCACAAGCAACTCCAATGGCACAATTCAGCGTCCTAGCACTCAATCGCAAGCCATGTTTTTGCATCTCGAGAACCATACAAACAGCCTCCTTTAACATTCCAACCTCAGCAAAATTTCTCATCAGGTGATGCATCACTTCGTTGGCTCTCTCCAAATTGCCATTAGCAATAAAAGAAGTAGCACAGACGATGTATAACCTCATGAAGTGCCTAAATTTAGGAAACCTGACGGCCCAATTGAAGAAACTCAAAGCCACCATCGAACCCGCTTCATTTGCAAGGGAAGCAACAATTGTAATAGCATGTTCATGAGTCAAAGAATCAGGGTCAACCTCGAGATGGAGATGTCTTTGCTGGAAGTAGGATTCACAAATCAGTGAACAAATGGACCTAACCGGAGACGTGGGTGCTTGTGGTGACGGAGGCAATAGTGAAGATGGGGTCTGATCATTGTGATTGGAGCTATGGTAATAGCATGTGGGATTAAGAGAGAGGAAACACAGAAGAGGGTTGTAGCAGAAAGCATTGGGAAAGAAGAGTTTGTTTCTCAGTGCAAAACTGAGAAGAGAGACCATGAAGGTTCCAACTTTCTGTAGTCTTTTTTTGTAGAAAACTAACCGTTAAGAAAACCATCTCCATATAACAAAGTTAACAAATCAGCCATTAAGAAACAAACTCTTAACTCCAAAGTCCAAAGTGAAGCAAACCTCACCAGTTTCAATCTATAGCTTTCCTTTGTTTTCGCCTGACATGGTTTCAGTGATGAATCTCTTCCCTTCTTTCTTCATACGCTACACATAGATGCCGTTTTGCTCACCTTTCCTTTTTCTTTTTACACTTTCTTCTCCCAGATGTCGCGTTTCAGTTATGCCTTTTCACAAAACAGTCCCCTCAATTACATTACTTACAGTCCCTTAAAAATGGAAAAAGAATAAAAGGATTTGGCCCAATCATTAGAGAAATTAATAAAATACTTTTTTGGCTACCAAAGTATTTGTAGTGATAACTTCATACTCTCTCACTTTAAGTTAATAAATTTGCTTGCCATTATAAATGATATGCAACAAGGAAAAGGGAGTGTATATTGGTATAGTAATTAAAAGGAAATGAAAACGCAAGAGGTGTGGTTAAGTGGAAGGAATTCATCTATTCTTAACCAAAGGTCAGGGGTTCAATCTTTGGCTTTGGGTATGGAACAATCTTAAATCCTTGGGCCAGCTGTCTCATCCTGTGAGGTGCCTACAAACTAGCGAGTGAATTAGTCACTAGATCCGCCAGTGGATACTCTGGTCTAAGACAAAAATAAATAAATAAATAAAAGGAAACGAAAATTTACATCAATCAATACCAATTATATATATTAAACATTACTAGTAATTAAAAATGATAAGTAAAACAGAAACAAAGTCAAATACAACATAATGATATCAATGCAATGTCATAAATATTATACCAACATCAAATACAAGTGAAATTAAAAGAATAGAAGAAATGAAAAACCTGAAACTTCATTTAGTCGAATATCTGCTCAAATCGTATTAATCTCAATTCTCATTTGGTATAAAATTTTCGTCATTGAGAGGAGTTTTATCATCACTATTATTTAAACTCACTGCACCAAATGATACATTAATACTTTCTTATCCAATATTATCTTCCAAGTCACCCTCTTATATCAAAACTGGTTCATTAGAAGCCCAAATTGCTAAAAGATCGATATGATCAAGGAAAATTAGATTTATAGAACTATTTGTTATATTAAAAGCCTAGTAAACAAATAAAATTAAATTATAAGAAATTAAAATTAATTAGATTCAACTTAATAATGACAATAGCTTACCATTGTTGAAGCTTTAAATTTTATCGAAAAAGACCAAGTTGTTTCAATCTTTTGTTTTCTAATCTATTCTTTTTTCTTGTAATGGGTGTTTGCAATTTGAATTATAAGTCAATGTATGAGTGTAATAGAGTGTGAAAGAAATTAGAGCATATTTGCAATTTTAGAATACCACTTTCGAATTAGTCTCACTAAGCAACTGTAAGACAATAAAAGTAACCTTATAAACAAAATAAAGTAATGGTTAATTTCCAACAAGTAACTAAAGTGAAAAATATATGTCTAGATTAAGTTTGTCTCTTTAACGAAGAATAATTAGCATTTCAAAATCACTAAAAGTATCCTTATAAACCTCTAATTATAAGCTTAGGAGATCATGCACCATCCCATGGACATTGATTATTGTAATAGTTAATAATATCTCCCTATTAACTTTAGCTTTTTTTGTAAAACTTGGTTTATAATAGACACTAGGATTTAAAAATGACCCAGCTGCAAATAATAGAGAATAAAATTGCATTTCCCATTTCTCACTGATGACTGTAAGATAAGGTATCTATAAAGAATACTAATTTTTCAGATTGGCTTTAATTACTTCCTTTGCCCTCCCTATGGCATCATAAAACTAACTTATTGTTGCCTACTTATCACTATTAACCAAATGAATTCTTACTAAAGGCTAATAAACTCAGAAGACAAACTGACATTGAGACTAAAATTAATAATCTTAAATTGATAATAAATTAGTCGTAAATCTTGTAATAATAGGATGATATAAATTTCTACTATTGGTGAACTTCTTTCTCGTCAAGTTTAGGACCTATGTATGATTATAGATGAACTTGATCATTATTTTTTGCTTTCTACACAATTTCATCAATGATAGGAAAGAATTATACCTGCTTTGCAATCTTTTTCCAATTGTTTTATAAGCATAATCATTTTCAGTAATGAAGTTAACAATATTTTTTAGCCCAACTTCTTTTATAATTTCTTTAAATATTTGAAACAGAGTATCAACATTTCTAACGAGGCTAGATACATCAATAAACTTCAAAAACGTTGCCCCTTATTAGAGTAAACCAAAAAATTGCTAATAGGCTCATATCGTCTATTTGTCCAACCATCATATATGATTGAATACCCATAAGTTGCCCAAGTCATTCTTCTTTCATCCAAATAACTATTTCATAAATTGAGATGCTGAGAAGTTCGCCTCTGTAGTTATTAATTGAAGGAGTTTTATATCCTAGATAGTAAAAAGCAACAACATCCAATATAGGTTGGTAATAATAAAACTGGACAACGTTGAATGATATACTTGAATCATACCATCATTTAGCCATTGCCATGTTCACATTTTGAATCACTTCTTTAGATTATAAAGTTGTACAAATTGAAAACTTTGTTCCAGGAGTTGTTCATAATTTAAAAAGGTTAGATATCTATCCTTTATTTTCCTCACATCAGGAGCAACATTATCCTTTTTTTTTAGATAAGACAACTACCTCCAACATCCCCACTATTATCATGAACACCAGAAAAAAAAACTTCTACTACTAATTTCACAATTCAGTCTTTGCCTTTTATCTTTCTCATACTATTACTCCTTAAGAAAAGTTTTTATTTTCCATTTCATGTCATGACTCGCTTTTTTACAAGACTTAACGTGTAACACCCCACTTCCACGTGACCCAAACCTGATACCGTTGGTGATATCCGAGTCCTTGCCCCGTGAGGGTGGCGTACTACATCAGTCAGTCAGACGAATCTCAGTATACATATTTTATTTTATTTCTCTTCGTTTTAAGACATGCATTCGCGCGGAATAAGCAGTAGACAGTAGTAAACATTTGCAGTTAATACAATCATTCAACAATAATTTACAATCATTTAATAAACAAAGAGCCATAACCAAAATGGGCTCATTATAAATACAGAGATTTCAGAATACAATTATGAGACGCTAATGCAGACACGAACTGATCCCGACCTCTATCCTTCACTTGCCTACAGTAGACATACTCCCGTGTCAAACGGGGTATTCTTCAAGACCTGAAAAATAGATGCAAAATTTTGGTGAGTTTTTGCGAACTCAGTGAGGAACCATCATCGATGGTTCACCCAATTCATGCATTACACAACAATTTACAGTAATAATAATAACAACAATCGCAGTCATAATACAGTCAGCGGATCATATCATTATAGACAGTAAAAAGTTATTTCAGATACTCAGTTATTCAGTCCAGTATGTATGCAATGCACATGTGACACTTTTCCGTTTTATTTCAGTGTTGTGACCGAGCGCTTAATCAGTAAACAGTGTTCAGTGGACGCTTAGCGTCTAGGGAGTAGAACTCCTTTTGAGCTCGAGGCTCTTTTTCAGTATCAGTAAATTTCCAGTATGACAACTGTTATTATCAGTTCATGCAGTGATGCATGCAATGCATATGCTCAATTTAACAGTCAGTATAAACAGTCTACCCAGGAGAGGCAACGAAATGCAGTACAGTGTACCAAGCAATGCACAATGTGCACATCCAGAACACTTGAACAATTACTCACAGTATCACACTAATAGTGACACTTCAAGTAATTAATCACAGTATATCACACTTAAACAGTAACAGTACAAGCCATTCATGTATCATAATTTCACATAGTAAAAGCAATTCAGTTCACAGAATCACAACCAGTTACATTTCTATGTCAGTTCTCCCAGTTCATCGGACCACCTGTCCGGAATCCAATCATAAACAACACAACCCTAATCCCTCCATTATTCTCCACACTAACATATAATAATTGAGTGAACCAGCTAGGTTACTCACTGGACTTCTGAACTAAAACCTGGAAGCTTCAGTAACACTGGAGGATTGACGCTCCAAAAGCGCCTCTATAACAGTCACAGTATATAAAGATTACCATTTGCTCACTCAGAACTATTTAATGATGCACATGTAGCGCTCAAAAAGTGTACAATGCATGTTCATGATTTTTCCAGCCTTAACCCAATATTTATCATCATAAAAATTTGTATAAAAAGTAGAAATCTCATGGCACTGACGATACTCAATTCGCACCTCTATAGGTCCAAAAATAAATAAAACAGTGATGAAAGAACAATTTCCCGGAAACCCGTCAATTTTCCGTCCAAAAATTTCCAGTTTCTGATAAAATGAAATTCAATATTTTACGAATCCGATGCCTTAAGAATCAGGTCAATCGGACGTCTTACAGAAAAGATATGAGCAAAAGAAGCTCAAAAGCAATTAAAACAAAATTAAAGAGTCGCACTCGCGAGACGAATGCGGAAACGGCTCGTCGCACTCGCGAGGCGATTGACTAATTAGCCGGTCGCGACCGCGACCTACTTGCGATCATGAGCCAAGCAATCATCTGAGCCGCTCGCGTTCGCGATAGGCTCGCGCCCGCGAGCCGTCAGTCAACCAATCATCTCTCTCGCGATCGCGAGTTCCTGCTTTTATTCCTCCCCTTTTTCCCATTTTTTTAACCGAATTTTCAACTATCATAACTTTTTGCACATAATTCAAAAAATCATAAACCATATGTCGTTGGAAAGGGTATGAAAAACTCTACAAATTTCATGTAGAACACAAAAATCAATTTCACCCCGAAGGGTGTCAAAAATGCACTCAAAGTTTCTGTCTAGTCAATGAGTTCCCAACTAGTGCAGTATTTTGTAAAATCCATAACTTCCCATTTCTTCAATAAAAAATTACCCAATAAATACCAATAAAAAGATCAAAACAATACCTACAACTTTCATGAACAATATGATATCAAATTCAATTGCTAAATAGGTCAAACAATTCAATCAAGAATCTACACACTGAAATTACCCAATCTAGACAGTAATGTTCAAAACAGTATATCTCCTTGTAAAAATGTCAAAAAATCACTACCTTATACCCATGAAAAGATAAAACACAGTACTACACTTCTCATGAAGGGCTTCAAAGCCAATTC
>JAOTAZ010000009.1:487014-500162 GCA_025629785.1 Erythroxylum oxycarpum | reverse complement strand
TTGAATTCTTAATGAACTGAAATGGGCTAATTATTGTTGGATGATGTCTATGCTGGGCCAAAATCGGCCATTGGAATCTGTATGAGTGTAATACTGACTGACTTATTGGCTCGATCGGTAATACTGTTACCACCTATGCATGTGCTGTTTTCTAAAATCAAATACTATTGACTGAGTGACTGCTCTAGCATGCCACTTCCACTGGCATGGACTTGGATATCCCTCTCGATGTCGAGTTTGGGTCGGCGGGAGTGGGGTGCTACACTCCATCTTGTCAAGTAGTTAAACTCCTTTAATCTATCAATAATGGGTAGTTTCTCCTTTATAGCCCCCAATAAAGTTATGGCAACCCTAGGCAGATTATATTTGCACCGTACCATTTTGTACTATGGGACATTCTAGAGATTTTGCTGAAATTTTTTTCCATATGATGTGTTATCGTATATTCCATTAGCAATAGGACACCACCAGTTTTTGTCATCCATATTTTCCTTTAATTCGACTTTGTTAATGTCCATTTGCATTTTGCTGTCATTTATTCTTATAAGGATCCCATTCTTAAACATCATTGCATTTGAGAGATTTTGATGTCTGGAATGATCTATTTCAACATAATCAACTTAACCTTATCCTTAAAAAGAATATTAGATATCCGATTGTCATGCCAGAATTGTGAGTTTATCCCATTCCTTACTACCTTCTTGATATGAGATCAGATAAAGCATCTCTAATTGAGAATTTCTTTTAATACAACATAGGCATTCCTAGATGTGAGATCAATTTCTCAAATTCTTCTATCTTTGATGTAGTACTCATGCACCAATTTGCACAATAATGACTTATGATTTATTTCAATTATGTTTTTATAAAAAGGACTTTTTTAAAAATCTTTTGTAAAGATGAATTATCAATAGATATGATATTAATCTTCATCAAAATAGAAAAGTTAGAACTACAATATTAATTTTGTTAACCGTTGTGAAATAAAACAACTAAAGCTCGAGATGACTCTAAAATTAAATTCTTAGTTCTCCAATTTAAGATGTAACTTAATTACGAAAGAACTAACTTATTATAGGTACATAAATAACTTTTTATTGATATAAGACATTATTAAGACGTTACCTTATCTACAAATAAAACTCACAATTATGTGAGAAGTTATTGCATTCCATTATTAGAAAGATTTATGTTTGATTTGGCCAAGATATGTGCTACCTTATCTTATCACGGTTGTAACTGAAGTTCAAAAAAGTTATGCTTATAATATTGATATCTCCCACAACTTGAGCTATATTATTTCACTAGCATAACTTCTGTTGCATTTGTAGTCCATTCCACTTTTTCCACCTATTTCTCGTTTTCCTTTCTCAATTATCCATTGGCATTTCCTTGTAAACTACCAGTGATCTTTAGACAATTCACTTATTTCCATCTTATCTTATGATGGTTGTGAATGAAGTTCAAAAATAGTTATCGAAAATTAAAATTTGTAATTATGTGAGAAGTTTGGCCAAGATATGTGTTGGACCCTAATTCTTGATAGTAGGATCGTGGACGCATTGGCGAACCTTGACCAATGTTTAACACGCGAAACAATGGAATATGTCAAAAACTTGCAAGGAGACAAGAAGGAGAAACAGGGCAATGTCAAACATTGACATGCATTGGAACACATTAGCAGAAATCTTCGACAAGATGCAATATTTAGATGTGAGACCAAAAGAGGGCTTAAGATGGACTTGGAGTTGAAGGTTATATGGATCGTATACATGACGAGAATATTCGAGAGTTCCAAGGTAACTTAGAAAGTAGATTAAGCTTGGTGCGAGTTTTGGTAGAGTTTCAGACCTTGTACAAGTTGACTTGGCTAAGGTTGGGTTCAAGATGGGCTAAGGACTTAGTGTATGCTCAAATGGACGGACCATGGCTAATAGAGTTGGCATGGGAAAGCATTGGACTGACTAATGTGCTATTGGCTTGGATGACTCATTATTAATGAAAGGAGACGAGGAAATCTTGGATGATGTGGTGGATAAGATCACAATGGATGAACGTCAACTTTAAGAGATAAAGATCATGTGGAAGGATCATCTAAAGATAGAGAAGATCTTCGTGGATATGGATAGATAATTCCTAGGTAGATATTATCTTTTATCTTGTTATTGTGATGTAGCTTAATCATATCGGATAGAGTCCTAATTGAGTGGGGATGCCATTCTATTGGTTAGTGTAAAGTAATCTAATAAAGATAAGATAAGATTTGAAGTAAAAGTTTAACACTTTATTGAGACTCTATTTTATGATCTAGTTATATGAGTTGGGAAAGTAGAGTATTCAAGGTGTTGATATGCTCTGTCACTAAAGTAAATTCTTACATTAGAAGAATGTATAGTTTTCTCTTAAAGAAAATCTTGTTATAAAGTGACTTGGCCTTATACAACTTAGTGAGATAATCCCAAATCTCCTTTGTTCTCTTCTTCTCCTTTATACTTGACAACACCCATCTGCTAATATCAGATGAAGATTTGCTATAACTTTCTCATCCATTTCATTTCACTTATTATCGTCTGTGAATATTACTAGCTTTTCGCTGATGATTGCTAAGTAGTTATCTTTTCTCAAGATAACATTCATCTTCAACTTCCAAAATGAGAAATTACACCCATTGAGCTTCTCAATCTCAAAATTTACCACCATTGCTTCTATCATGAACAAAACTTAGCTCCCACTATTTCATATTAATAGTAACTCATACGTATGAATAGTACTCAGTTGATATAGTGACAATACGTATGAATAGTACTCAGTTGATATAGTGACAACTCAGTTACAGTGAATGAGTTGTGAATAGTAAAAATGCCCAACTACTACAGTTGCTACGTTTCTTGGTTACTATTCCACTATTCACCGACTTCACTCGTAATTGGAATGGATTATGCCAAAAAAGTTGCCTTAATTTCTCACCAAGGCTTTGATACCACTTGTTATGAAAATTGACTTGATTAGAGCAGATTTGCAACTAAATAGGATTAAAAAAATAGTAATAAAGAAACTGACACAGACTTTACGTAAAAAAAAACCCTAAACAAATTAAGTTAAAAATTACGAGTTGGAAAAAGAAACTTCATTATGAAAAATTTAAAAGTTACAACCTCTCCCTATTTTATAAGGAGAAATACTTACTCTCTACAAAAAAATAGGAGAAACACTTTTTAATTTGTAAGGAATGAACTAAAGAAGAAAAATTTTGGATGATTTTTAAAAACTGATCTGAGAAGGCCTATTTATAGACTTCTCATAAGCGTATAGTCAACTGTGGACAATTGTTCACATGCAATTTTCTTCCTTTCCTTTTTGACTTTGACAAGTGGGCAACAACAAGCTTGGCCCCATATGCATTAGCCAAGGTTTAACTACTAATGTAGTCATATGTACTATCCCCATTAGTAGAATATCTTAAGGTGAGTGACCTACTTTAGAGCCTTCACCTGTTTATATGATAAATGTTGATGGCACATAAAGAGAAGATGAAATAAAATATAGCATTGCTATTTAATATCCTGATAAGATTAATATCAAGTATTGCCAAAGGTATGACTTTAAGGCCTTTAACAATGAAGCCGTAGTGTATGAGGCCTTAAAATCTGAGCAGTAAAAACCCCACTAAAAAATTACATATATAGAAGGGAGTTCATCCTTGTTGCAGTGCAGTTGATTACCTCGTATGACGGGAAGAAGCAAAATCTTATTCAACCATATCAGGGACGACAATTCAGCAATTTCGTTACAAGCAAATATGGCATCCCCAGTCTATAATAACAGACAATAACCCATATTTCATATGTTCAAACCTGAAAAAGTTTTACATGTGTTGCACAACCAATTTTAATGGTCTTGTCTTATAGAAGTCACAAATAGTAGTGTCTTGAAAGGTTTAAAATCAAGGGTTGATTAGGTTAAAGGTATACAAATAGATGATTTATAGATCATCCTATAAAGCTATTGCACTAAGCAGTTTTTGGATATGAATTCTAACAGAGCTTCAATCTTATAAAGCTGTTGCACTTAGAAGCCTTTCCCTGTAAATAGTCATCTTGATCAGGCATTCTTTAAGCGTTTAGTTTCCTTCTCTTAACCCTGATCTAAACATAATAGTGATCAAGCACCTTACTGACATCTTCCATCTCCTCGTACCATTATTGATCCCTATCCTTTCAATCAATATCGTGTCTTCCTCTCCTTTTGGGCCTAATCCAGTAAGCAGTCTAGCAATTGGATCTCAGTCTTTGTGTAGATAAATATGGAAGTCACTACCTAGAGAAGAAATACGTAGTCATCATTTGGACTCAATATGGAAGTCACTACCTAGAAAAGAAATACGTAGTCATCATTTGGAGGCACTATTTCACTCAAAACCTAAGGCCCTACATTGTTAGCCTCATCTACTAACAGAGCTTTGCCCTTGTCGCATCAAGGAGTTATTACTACATGCTGCAGATACTTTACGTCAGATTCCTCAATACTCGACACTTTGACTGGTTCAGAATCCAACAGATTTGCTGTGTACGCCTACCCAGACGTACTTTTCTATTTGGATTTGTCGCGATCGCCCTCATACATCTCATTTTATCTTTTTCACTTGAGTCATTGGACCGGCCTTTGGATAAGTTCTACGCTCTTTTACTAGTACAATCTAGATCAATATCCACACAATGAGCACACCGTCCATTGAACTATACAAGTCTGCAAGTGTGTCAATAAGTCAATAAAACCTATGTTCTATTCACTTGAAACCTTAGCATCATCAACAACTTTTTGGTGATGTGCCCGTTAAAAAAGGCTCCTTACCACAATCAATGACGTGTGGCTCGAGAAGATAGCAAACCATTAGATATATCTTTATTAAGATTAGCAATGGATTAAGTCCGCCAATGTCACCAGTACACCAAAGTGTTTGGTGTACTGGTGACAAACAAGGGCTCACACCCAAAACTACCAAGAGGACCGACCAACCAACCAAACTGTTTGGGTGACAATCTGTGGAATGGTGGTAGGTGGTAGGTATGAATTTATTTATAGCCAAAGGACACGTCTTTCTCACTACTGATTTACCAAGGGAGGTATCCAGTATCCACACACCGACTATCAAATTTCCCGCTAACTTCCCTTGTCGAAGACATCCTACTCCTGATCTTCTTCATATGGCCCATGAAGTTGTAAACCCGGAAGATCAGGTTTCCCCAAATTTCGGCTTTTTATTACCAAAGATTCATTCTTTGGTTTCTGTGATTTAAATGTGTAGTCTTTGTAATTGCTGTTTAGGTTGTTCTTGGAGAAGAGGTAGAAAGAGTTAGGCTCATCACGTTGAACAGACCGCGTCAATTAAATGTCATTTCATCAAAAGTGGTATGTTTCACGTTCCCTACCCCACCCACCATTTTATGATTCCTTGTATTCCATGTTATTTCTCTCTTTGATGACAGGTTTCTCTGCTCGCCGAGTTCCTAGAGAAATGGGAAAAGGATGACAAAGCAGAGCTTATACTAATAAAGGCTAGTTTTAATCGACTTTTCGAATCCATTTCCCTCTTTTGCTATTTTGGGAATGAGCTCGTTTCTGGATATCTTGCATAGCTATATTAAATACCCTCTCTCCATGCCCCCTTCTATTTGTAAATCCAGTGAGAAATTTCTAGAGATGCTTAAAGTCCATAATGGTGTTCTGGAGCTTTATGCAGGGTGCTGGACGGGCATTTTCTGCTGGTGGGGACTTGAAAATGTTCTATGATGGAAGGGCATCAAGTAATTGTTCTGTCTCAAGATGAACTATTGCATTCTTGTTTTTCTGCAACTTGAACTATTGTTCTTTCATCTATCATAAGCCTTCCCAGATGTTCTAAAAAATGAAAATTTCAGTTTTAGTATTTGTCTTTACGAATGATCTGTTGATGCGTTGGTTTAATGCAGAAGACTCTTGTCTTGAAGTTGTTTATAGAATGTACTGGCTTTGCCATCACATTCACACATACAAGAAAACTCAGGTACCACATTGGACCGTATATCATACTTAAAGTTCTTATGCCCTATAATCATACTGGATACGCTCCTATAAAGTTCCATTTTTTGATTCCTCGTAAAAGGATACCATTGGATGATCAATTTCAATTGAATTAACAGGTTTCTCTTGTCCATGGGATTGCAATGGGAGGAGGTGCATCTCTAATGGTCCCAATGAAATTCTCAGTTGTCACGGAGAAAACTGTGCGTAATGAGTCCTTGTTTGGGCATATATAGTCAGTATGTCAATCTCTGCACAATTCACACTAAATCTTTCTGTTTTACATGATGAATGAAAAGGTTTTTGCAACTCCAGAAGCAAGTATTGGATTTCACACTGATTGCGGTTTCTCATATATTCTTTCCCATCTCCCTGGGCATTTAGGTGAGTCTTCGATCAGTAGAATAATGTTGGCATTGTTAGAACATGTCACATGTCACATGACACACGCTCTTTTCATCTTATTTATTTGAAAGGTTCATTTCATCTTATTTTAATTAGTCTAAAGACTAAAGTTATCCTTTCCTGATAATGTTTGATGCGTTATAAATTTTGGATTGAATTTCTTTAGACACAATCATTCTACACCTGCATACTATGAAAAGAAACCTACTGGACAGAGACTGTAAGATATATGACTAATATCATTTGTTACCACAGGGGAGTTCTTAGCCTTAACAGGAGCAAGGCTGAATGGTAAGGAACTAGTTGCAACTAAACTTGCTACCCATTTTGTTCCATCTGAGGTAAATTCACATTGCATCTAATTATGTGTTTTGTTTATTACTCTTACATTTAGTTTTACTTGTCCGCTGCCTTTGTGCTTCCACAAGCTTTGAGGTTGTTGCTATTGATCACGGTCACCTTTCTTGTTTGAATCAGCCTTAGTGCTAAACTGGCACTTGATTTGTCATGTGTGTGAAACCAAATAGGAGGGGCCAAGAAGATGTCCTACTTATTGAAAATGAAATTAATCTTGACATCTGTTGAATATAGAGTTGACTAATTAAAACTGTGCTTGTTATTGAAGCTTATGTGTGTTCCCTGTATTAAAATGAAGATATAATCACGTTTCAAAAAGAAAAAAAAAAGATGATATAATCACTTCATCTCTGAGGTTATATGTAATTAGAATATCGCTGCATTCGAAAACATAGATCAATTGTACCATGTTTTGACAACCATCTAAAAGTCATGAAGATTGCTCTTTTGGGATGATTCCACAAGCAAATAGATTTGTTCTGGATATACATTTACTTAAATTCTAAAGAACTTGATCATTTTGTGATTTAACAATATGGCTCGGGCTGTAACAATGTAAGTGACAGCATAGAGTAATTATACTGGATTTTTCATCTTTGGTTTTTGACATTGTAATAGAGGTGACATTTGGATTCTGCTTGACTACATATTTGAAAGTATGATGTGGTTAACTTTTCGATGTTTCAGAAACTGCCTGAGTTGGAGAAGCGTCTGATAAGCTTGAACTCTGGAGTTGAGAATGCAGTCAAATCAACAATTGAGGAATTCTCTGTGGATTTTCAAATTGACGAGGAAAGTATCTTGAAGAAGTAAGCAAAAATCAACTTGAAAACAAATGTGCTGCTTGATGCCGGTTCATATTACTAATTTGGTTTTACTTCACTCAATTTAAACCTTGATATTGGTGTTCAACTTTCAGGCAGACAGTAATTGATGAATGCTTTTCTAAGGACAGTGTGGAAGACATCATCTTATCATTTGTAAGTTCCTCCCATTCTTCCCTTTTGTTTTTCTTTTCCCTCATAAAATCCTGATTGTATTTTGTATCGCGCAGGAAGCTGAGGCAAGCAAGCCTGGAAATGGATGGATAGGTGCAATACTGAAAGGTTTGAAGAGATCATCCCCAACAGGATTGAAAATCACACTCAGATCGGTATGGCTTCAGTGAAAATTAATCACAGAAGTTCATACCTGATGCTTCCGCCTCTAAACTATATGATTGGCCATGCATGTTGCATTCTGCTTTTTGGATTTTTAAATTGTTACTATTTGGTCTCACAATTTAAAACACAAAATATCTTTCAACTTGAGGGCTAATCTTTGAGATATATGAAAGGATGCACATTGTATTAAGCTCAAAATAATTCGTTTTTACCTTTCAGTTGGATGCTTATTGCATTGTGCCTTTCTGTTTGACTTGAACGAGCAAAGCTGCTTGACACCGAACTTGTATATTTCTTCTGTTTTTTATTTTGTGGTATGAACATATTTGACGAAGTGTCTAATGTTAACTCATGAATTTCAGTTCTGTTGAGGGGTATATATTTGATTATGGAACTAGAGTTTTGGTTCGGCATAATTAATTTCTCTTTACTTTTTTTTTTTGAAAAGCCTGTTGTTCTGTCAACATTCACGTGGACATTTCACTGGTCGTTGTAGTTTTTTTTTTTTCTATTATGCCTCAATTAAATTTCCTGAAAATTTTCCAGATTCGTGAAGGAAGGAAGCAGACACTGGATGAATGCCTCAAGAAAGAATTCAGGTTGACAATGAACATACTACGGGAAACTATATCTGGAGATGTCTATGAGGTAATTTTGGCTCACCATGTATAATTTGAAACAGACCTGTCCTGAAAAGCAAAGTGACTTCTGGCAGCAAACTTACTGACATCTGAAATTGTTAAATTTTATTGTAAAGGGAATCAGGGCTCTTACCATTGACAAGGATAATGCTCCAAAGGTATCATCTTTGTATCTGTTTCTGTGTTGTCTCTGTTGGATTCTCTTCCATATAAGCAAAGCACTAGTTCCCTATGCTCAAATTAGCTGTTAAATCTTAGTTTTATCTCTTATATTTGCTGTTGTTTCTTCATAAACTTTATTGTATAGTATATATGTGATATAATTCATTGATTACACATGAAGCCTTCTACTTTTAGCCCTCATTTTCTGTGATCATCTGACTTATTATTCTGAAGTGGGACCCGCCGAGTTGCAATGAAGTGAAAGTGGACACTGTGTTTCAGCCCTTCAAACAGGATTTAGAACTCCAGATTCCGGACAAGGAAGAACACAGGTCAGTGTATGTGGTTTTGAACTTAGGTTTTTCAACCGTGATTTACTTTTACAACTTCTGTGTCACTTGCTAATCAAGCTTGTGGAAGTCAGTATTCCATCTAAAATGGTATGGAAACACGAGCATTTTCCAGTCCGTTATGGTGCAATTTTTTTTTTTCAAACAAAAGTTGTGTTCCTGTCAACACTAAACGATACGAATGTCAACTGGACAATGTTGCAGGTGGAGTGGGAAATACGAGAATACGGTGTATGCAGCTTCAGGCTGATACAGAGAGCTGGAGATAGAGGCTGAAGTTAAGATGAAAGACGGAATGAAACAATGCTGCGTGGTATATGTAACAAGTAGTAAATAAAAGGACTCTGTAGTAAGTGTGGACGTGTAAGAAGGGGACTTGAGGAAAGCTAACGGCTATGCAATGTAACAAATAACGAGTATTCAATCTAAGCTTCCTCTCTCAAGCTACTTCTTCTGTCTGATTTTCTTCATATGTTCTACAACCTAGCTGTTACTGGTAAACCATAAATTTGATTCATGATTAGAAGTATTTGTTATCGTATGAAAGTGGTATCAGAGTATTGATTCTTGAACGGAAATTAATACGGAGGAGGAGAAATGGCGGAAGGAACCAGCTATTAAGATTTGCGAAGATTGGAGGAAAACTTTTGAGTAATCGGATTAGACGCAGGGTATTGGAAAACGATTGAAGAAATGAAATTGTAGCTACGTATAGAGAGGTGTCAATCACAGAATAATGAAGATAGGAGGGTAATTGTTTAATTAACTAAGACACTTGTTATAAAGAATGAGTTCATACTAGATAGAGTACATAAGTTCTTTCCATAAATGAATACCTTGATTCATACTGATTGGAGTTCTTACTCGGGTAATGGATGACTCTCTCTTATCTTCTAGTTTCATTACATTGTCCCACACGTTTCTTCTTTCCCATAAATGAATACCCTGGAGAAGGCACCGTTTCCTTTCATCCGCCCATCAAGTATCATATCATCCCTTGCATTCTCAACTTCCTCTCTTGCCATGTTCCCCTTACATTTATTACCAGATTTGCCAAATCCCAGTGCCTACTGGATTAGCAATGGATTCAACTCAATGCATAGAATCGGCCCTCTTTTATACTGTCTCTGTCTATAAGTATCTTTTACTCAAAACGACAAAAATAAATTCTTATTGGGATTCTTTAACTTGCTGTCTGACAACTCAACGCATAGAACAGACTCTATTTTCTACTGTCTTTGCCTTTATATATTGCTAAGCATCTTCTACTCAAAACGACGAAAATAAATATGTAATGGCCCTATTCTATACTGTCTCTATCTCCATCTATAGCTTAGATTCTTCTACTCAAAACGACGAAAATAAATGCTTATTAGGGTTCCTTAATCTGCCGCCTAACAACTCAACTCATAAAATAGGTCATATTCTATACTGTCTCTGTCGCTATCTATTGCTAAGTATCTTATACTCAAAACGACGAAAATAAATGCTTATTTGCCCTATTCTATAATGTCTCTGTTTCTATCTATAGCTAAGTATCTTCTACTCAAAATGACAAAAATAAATGCTTATTGGGATTCCTTAATCTGTCGCCTGACAACTCAACTCATAGAATAGGCCCTATTCTATACTGTCTCTGTCTCCATTCATTGCTAAGCATCTTCTACTCAAAACA
This sequence comes from Erythroxylum oxycarpum, assembly GCA_025629785.1. Taxonomy (NCBI): domain Eukaryota; kingdom Viridiplantae; phylum Streptophyta; class Magnoliopsida; order Malpighiales; family Erythroxylaceae; genus Erythroxylum; species Erythroxylum oxycarpum. The sequence continues at coordinate 489,349 of JAOTAZ010000009.1, read as the reverse complement.
ACGAAAATAAATGCTTATTGGCCCTATTCTATACTGTCTCTATCTCTATCTATAGCTAAGCATTTTCTACTTAAAACGATGAAAATAAATACTTATTAGGGTTCCTTCATCTGCCGCCTAACAACTCAATACATAGAATAGGTCTTATTCTATACTATCTCTGTCTTTATATATTGCTAAGCATTTTCTACTCAAAACAACAAAAATAAATGCTTATTGACCCTATTCTATACTGTCTTTGCTTCTATCTATAGCTAAACATCTTCTACTCAAAACGAAAAAAATAAATGCTTATTGGCTCTATTCTATACTGTCTCTGTCTCTATCTATAACTAAGCATCTTCTACTCAATACGATGAAAAAAATGCTTATTAGGGTTACTTAATCTGCCGCCAAACAACTCAATGCATAGAAAAGGCCCCATTCTATACTGTCTCTGTCTCTATCTATTGCTAAGCATCTTCTACTCAAAACGATGAAAATAAATGCTTATTGGTCCTATTCTATACTGTCTCTGTCTCTATCTATAGCTAAGCATCTTATACTCAAAATGACAAAAATAAATGCTTATTAGGGATCGTCAATCTGCTGCCTGGCAACTCAACGCATAGAATAGGCCTTATTCTATACTGTCTCAGTCTCTATCTATTGCTAAGCATCTTTTGCTTAAAACGAAGAAAATAAATACTTATTGGGGTTCCTTAATCTGCCGCCTGACAACTCAAAGTATAGAATAGGCCCTATTCTATATTGTCTCCGTCTTTATCAATTGCTAAGCATCTTCTACTCAAAACGACAAAAATAAATGCTTATTGTATCTGCCGCCTGACATCTCAATGCATAGAATAGGCCCTATTCTGTATTGTTTCTATCTCTATCTATTACTAAGCATCTTCTACTTAAAACGACGAAAATAAATGATTATTGGGGTTCCTCAATCTGCCGCCTAACAACTCAACGCATAGAATAGGCCTTATTTTATACTGTCTCTGTCTCTATCTATTGTTAAGCATCTTCTACTCAAAACGACGAAAATAAATGCTTATTGGCCCTATTTTATACTGTCTCTGTCTTTATCTATAGCTAACGAACAAACTTTACTGTCAGAATTACTGACTGAAATACCGGGATTACTGACCTAAATCGCCCTTACTAGTTATTGCCTCGAAGTTCCATCAATGTCTGGAATCAGTCGGTCTATGCATCTTATACGCAAAATGATGAAAATAAATGCTCATTAGGGTTCCTTAATCTGTTGCCTAACAACTCAACGCATAGAATAAGTCCTATTCTATATTGTCTCTGTCTCTATCTATTGCTAAGCATCTTTTACTCAAAACGACAAAAATAAATGCTTATTGGGGTTCCTTAATCTACCGCCTTACAACTCAACGCATAGAATAGGCCCTATTCTATACTGTCTCTGTCTCTATCTATTGCTAAGCATTTTTTACTCAAAACGACGAAAATAAATGCTTATTAGCCCTATTCTATACTGTCTCTATCTCTATCTATAGCTAAGCATCTTCTACTCAAAACAACGAAAATAAATGTTTATTGGGGTTCCTTAATCTGTTGTCTAACAACTCAACACATAGAATAGGCTCTATCTTATACTGTCTCTTTCTCCATCAATTGCTAAGCATCTTCTACTCAAAATGATGAAAATAAATGCTTATTGGCCCTATTCTATACTGTCTCTGTCTCCGTCTCTATCTATTGCTAAGCATCTTCTGCTCAAAACGACGAAAATAAAAATTTATTGGGGTTTCTTAATCTGCCGCCTGACAACTCAATGCATAGAATAGACCCTATTCTATATTGTCTCTGTATCATTCTATTGCTAAGCATCTTCAACTCAAAACGGAGAAAATAAATGCTTATTTGCCCTATTCTATACTATCTCTGTCCCTCTATATAGCTAAGAATCTTCTACTCAAAATGACGAAATAAATGCTTATTAGGGTTCTTTAGTCTGCCGCCTGACAACTCAACGTATAGAATCGGCCCTATTCTATATTGTATCTATCTCTATCTATTGCTAAGTATCTCCTACTCAAAATGACGAAAATAAATGCTTATTGGCCCTATTCTATACTGTCTCTTTCTCTATCTATAGCTAAGCATCTTCTGTTGGACCCCGAACTTTGATTGGACGTTAGAATTATTAAATGAGGAATTGGTAGTGAATGTAGTAAGTTGTGTTACATGTTTTACAATGATATTTGGAGGTTAATGCATGAAATGAGTGTTTTCAATATGCATGTAGTGTGGGTAACATCTTTATAATTGAAAAAGTGAGCTTGTTCAGTTACTATTCATGTAACTTCTTTGA
>JAOTAZ010000009.1:463394-475663 GCA_025629785.1 Erythroxylum oxycarpum | reverse complement strand
TTGTAAGTATCTAAACTTTACACTTATATTCTAATTGTTTTACTTTGTTGTATTTCAATTTAAATTGATGTGTGAATTTTGGAATAAAAATATGTGTATTATGGATAATGATAATGGTATAAATGTCTGGTGTCATATATGACTGTGTTCAGTTATTTTCTTTGTACAACATGGGGTAAATATCATAAAAATAGAGGAAACTTTGCCGAAATTTTTATAAATTCTAGTTCACTTATAACATTTTATTCTTATGCAGGAAAAGTCAATGGGCATGAGGCCTACACCCCATCAGCTCTTTTTGCACACTCATACTAAGAAGCATGACAGTTTGACATTCGTCAACATCCGATGTAAAGAACTTAATGTATGCGAAACTTATGCTTTAATATTAATTCTTAATAATTATCACTTACTAATATAAACATTGCCTTTTAATAGGACCAAATACAAGAAAGTATTCAGCAACAGTCTCAGCACGAACAAGATGTTGATGAGAGTCATACATATCTTGATGCAGTAGGTGATAGGGACTATTGTGGAAGGATCTTCAGGTTAGGTTCATTTGCGAACGAACACTGTTATTCGCAATCCTCCACGTCCAATACAACAGCATCTAGTAGACGGTCGACAACCAATGAAGTCAATGAGCTTCAGATTGTAGTCATTTCATTTGAATTACAAATAATTATTATGTACAATTTAATGTTTTTATTATCAATTAAGATAATTTTAACGTTATATTATCAATCAAGTTTTTGTTTAAACAAATTAAATATATAAACAAATCAAAATATTATATACAGATAATTCATAACTGTTGAAATTATGTATTAACCATAAGATCATGAGATAAAATTTAATGTCGGGATTTTTTAATTTTTAAAAAATATTTACCGACGTAAAATACAAGTACGTCGATAAAATCTATTATATTTACCGACAGAACACAACAAATCTTTAGTAAATTCCATGATATTATCAACAAAACAAAGAATAACTGTTGGTGATATTGATAGTTGTCGCCAACTTTACCGTCAGGATTTACTGAATCGTCGGTATACTCATCGACCGGAAATCATAACCGTCGGTAATGTTACTGACAGAATAACCGATACCATCTACAAATTTACCGACGGAAAGAAAACAATCGTAGATAAATTTACCGACGGTCACAGCGAACCGTTGACAGTTACATAAATGTTCGTCAGTAAATTTACATACAGCCAGTTTACGGAGACCAGATTCTCTGTCTAATATTATAGTGTCTTATTGTGTCCAATAAATCTCAGCCATTTATTTATGTGAGTTCCGCATAAGATTCGCGTGAGTCCCGTAAAATAAATGATTGAGATTCCATGAGACAGAATAAGACAGAGTAAAATTGGACAGAAGATTTGGATTCGTTTTTATGACACATTTGTCCATCGGTAGACTCCGTCGCAAATTTACGTCACCAATGGAATTCAAAGGTTTTCCGTCGGTAATATCTATTGCTAAATGACATTTTTCTTGTAATGCTAGCCTAACAATCTTGTTTTCCTGAGGAAGACTCAATTCCAGTAAATAATAAATTAAGTCATTCAGAAGAGAAGATAATGGTAGCCGGATAGTCATTAACAACGACACTTGATATTCTTCGAAGGCAATTTGTCAAAGGCTCAGTTGCTCCACCCATATACTCAGAGTATATAATGAAATGAATCTTCTAATCCACATTCTAAATAATAGTTATGGCAAAGCATGGTGATATTACCTTAAGATCATCATTTTCTTCTTTCAACTTGATGATTACATGTTGGACATTTCCCATGTGATGTGTCAACATTATCAATATGGGCACTATGGTACGCTGGCTGAGCTCATATAATATCTATAATCTAAAAGGGAAAAAAGGTTAACTGTGCTCTCAGTTAAGAACTGGAAAGAAAACGATGATCTCAATGTGTTGTTTGTGCTTGTGGATGTGTTTATATTAATTATGTGTCAACACAACTCTCAAAGAAAAAAAAAAGGCAATGGGACTTATTTTTCCTTCATAATGAAAGAAGGTGCAGTGCTAGAATTTGACAAGGACCACATGCAGCTGTTCTGCAATCACTGTCACAACCAAAAAGTTGTTATGGGGTATGTAATTCGTCTTGGTTGGTTCGAGTTCAATTACTTACCGTGAACCTTTTTTCTTTTCTTCTTCTTCTTCTTTTATATAAATACATGTACACTATCTTTGAAGCATGCCAAACACAGCGCAATATCCCCTAGTGGGAAGCAGAAGATAAGTTTCCACTTCAAAACTTTCAGACCTTTTTCTGCAATAAACTTGACCTTTTTCCTTTGTTCTAATTTCCACATTCTATTCCATATTCTGTCACAGTGAACCCCACCATGGCTGAAATCGCAATCCATGCCCATTCCCTACGCTCACTTTTCATACTTTCAATCGCCTAAAACCATCAACCTCCACGCAATCATATTACGCTAGTTTAACTATGGATTCCCACTTGTTTAATACAGAATGATATCAGGAATGTAAGCGTTTGTTTTTATCACTAATTTCTTTTAGAATATAATTCCAGCCTCTAGAACAACATAGTCCGTGAATTTTACGTAGTAAATAGATAGATACAGAAAAGATATAGTGGTAAGTGGTAACAAACATCTGGCAGCTCACGAGGTGGTAAAGGGTGATTGATAGGAGAAAGAGACAAATAATCATACCTGCTGAACCTGTCTTCGTATACAAATACTCCAAGCTCAGCCTTAACTAGCTCGCGACCATTCGTTCGTAGTAGAATCTGCGTGCTGCTTAATGAACCAAGCCTAGCACTTTCTTTCCACGATAAAAAAGTAGGAACTCGAACATTGGTGCATATAGAAATTGAGGCCTCTCTCTCTCTCTTTTTTCTCCTGAGGAGCAATGCAAATGCTAGAGAAATTTATTTCCATCACAGTTCATGTGATAGCTTTTTTCCCATTTGTTTACTCATCTCAAGAGCATGAAAAATCCACAGGACGCACCTATGCAAGCAAGAAGAACAGCATGCACAGGGTATGAGATTTGTTCCTCTTTTTTTTTTTAACTGTTCAGAATTCGTAGATCCTATCTAACTCTCGAACTCCCGATTGAAGTTTATAGTGCCATATTTACTTTGCTGGGATCGTATGGTTTAATTTTATCAGTAAGAACGTAAATATTTTTTTCTCAAAAGCTGACTGGTGATTCCGTGCAAAAAATATTAGTTGAGTCCCAAACTGTCGTTTGAGGTTACAGTCCATGGATTTCTACTCTGGGCTTCAATGGGGTTTCTGATGCCTGCTGGCATACTCGCCGTCAGAATGTCGCACAGAGTGGAATGTAGAAGGAAGCTCAAGATTCTTTTCTATGTTCATTATACTTCACAGGTATGGCAACCTTTTGTCTTTCTGTTGCATATGCTCATCTCTACTGAAAGTAAACATTAGTCATTCACAAACCACATTTTGCACAAAGATGGCAAGACCTTGTTAATCTCTCAACTCTGCATATTACAGGTAGATAAGTACCCCACTCCTTTCGTCCTTAACGATGGTGAAAGTAGAATAAAGTGAAAAAGTTTCCTAACGTCCATGTGTTTTTATATACGATGTGGCTTCTGTCATTATTGCTTGACAAGGAAGCAAAAACAACTATCTTAAAGTAAATGCTGATTGGAACTTCATTAGATGGCAATCTTATTCTAAATAATTAAGAGTTAGGTGTTGGGTTGCATATGAAGATTAAAAGGTACGTAATGCAAAGTTATAATAGCATGAACTGTGATTATTGGGTTGGCAGGTAGTTTCTCTACTTCTTGCCACCGCAGGAGCTGTGATGTCAATCAAGAACTTCGACAACTCCTTCAGTAACCATCATCAAAGAATAGGAGTGGCTCTATATGGTATGATATGGCTGCAGGCCATTTTAGGTTTCATAAGGCCACATAGGTAAACCATGGAATTCATCTTAATTAGTTGCAGACTGACTGTGATGAATTACAGAAAATAATATATATTTACGTGTTAATTAATGTATTCCTTATGCACAGGGGATCCAGAGGAAGAAGTGTATGGTTTTTTGTTCATTGGATACATGGAACTACGGTGTCTCTGCTGGGATTCATCAATGTATTCACAGGATTAGTAGCATATCATCAGAGGACGTCAAGAAGAATAGAGGTTTGGGGAATAGTTTTCGCTATTCAGCTATCTCTTATGATCTTCTTTTACCTATTCCAAGAGAAATGGGTATATATACAAAAGCAAGGAGTCATCTTGGGGAACCCCACTGATCAGGCAAGAGACGATCTCAAAATGGTCACTACTCAATCCTTTTGAAGTTTTGATCTACGCTGACCTAATTACACACAATTTAACTCTAGACCCCCCCACTGGATATTGGACTACTGTCTACTAAATGCAATTGCCACAGAATCTGCAATAAATATACACATATAAGAAATTTTGTGCTTGATAGAGGTGATTGCAAACTCCCAATGCCTTGGGGTCTACAGTTAAATTTTATGACCAAGTATGCCTTTTTCTTCAATCAATTTATGTTTACGTACTCCTAGAGGAGTCTTTATCATCCTCTATCTTAAAGACCACTGAGTTCGGACCACCAAACCGATTAGACAGAAGAATATACAATTTGGTCTTCTTTTTCATCTTCTGGCCTTTTCAATTCTTTGTTTGATGTCTACTTCAGTACAACCGTCTGTCATTCAACGGTTGTATTGTAAATAGCGGAACTGTAAGCTTAATTAAACTTTAATACAAATCTGGAAGTTGATATGATAGCATTACAATTCGTGAACTATTAATGTTGGATTAGAAGTGGACTTAGAAGGAGGGATTTGTTGGAGTAGTGGTGGATTTAGAAAGAAAAAATATTCGTAAAATAAGGTAGTTTATTAAATAATATTATATTCACTATGTTATGTTTGAACTAAGATTAAATGTGTATTTATAGGACTCCATCTGACAAAGATTCATCATCCTAAGGAAGTTTTAATACATGAATAACGTACTTCTAATTACATAAATAAATACTTCCTATACATGAATAACATATTTCTAAGTTCTCAAATTGGATAAGAGATGATAATAGGGTTCACGTAATGTTTATTTTCAAACATTAATTTTAAGTGTATTTTCAAACAATTCGTCCCCTTCTACCCTTAAATATGACTTTTAATTATTTTAAGTAAGTTTCTTAAAATATCAAAAGTATCAAGTTTAAGAGTCATGGTATAAATATCCATAATCTAACCTTGAGACTTTGTATAATTGAGTTGTATCACATTCGTGTATAACATGAAATCTAATATATACATATGGTTGTCAGATTCATGAATTAGGGGGGTCTTTACTAAAGCAATGGCTGATTTTTTTTATAAAAAATAATGAATATATTAGTCCCATAAAAGGCTAAACATGGGAGTTTTAAGAGTATACAATAGCATCCAAGGAAAGGATGATCATCAAAATGTTATAATAATACAAAAGACTAGTATGTAATAAAGGATGTGAAAGTGCAAAATAGTGTTAATTAATTCTCCACTTCGTAAGCAGTTGATGGCTGAATGAATACTTATCCTTGTAGATAAAGATGTGTGCTCTAATTTTTTTTCTATATAGCTTGAATCTTTACTGTTGGCATTATCAGTGAAGATCCTTTTGTTCCTTTCATCCCATTATCTACAAACTAAGTTGCAAAATTCCAATACGAAGATCTATAAATCCCTTTCAAACTTCATCTTAATATGTTGATTCCATTTAACAATGCTAGACTAGAAGATAAAAGGATTGTTAGCACTGTAGAGTTGAAGGATTATTTGCAATAAGTAATTGCTATGGTGGCATTGAAAGAATAAATGCTTAATATTTTCAAGAGATTTAAAAATTGTGCACCAATTAGGTAAATGAGAGAATTTGGCTAATCTATTTGAGGTTGGAAGGTTATTTTCCATAGCTTGCTATAGTATGATTGATGATCTAGGTGAATTACGCTTTATCCAAAATATTTATTGCCAAGGTACAACACAAGAGGGATTACTAAAGAGGGACCAACAAAATTTGTTTGTGTAGCTACAAGATGGAGTGAGACTCCATGAAATAAAATCTTCAACTTAATTATCTAATGTGACGCTAAGGAGGAATTGGAAAAAGTTTGTTGCAAGATTGAATCTATCAAAGTAGTTGATTGATAGACCTTCAATAATTGACGCTTTAGTAGGATAATTGACTTCAAGGAAGTGGCTTCAATGATAGAATCTAGGAGACCAAAAGGGGTTCAATGATGGTACCAAAATGAGGTACTCTTACCATTCTTGACAGTGGATTTCCAAGAGTCCTTAATGTTCCATCTCATATTGAATAAATGTTTCATGAGGCAAGAGCATTTCCTAGAAGCTTAGTAAACCAGAGGTTTTGATTCTTTATATAGTATATATGCACCTATGGAACCTATAAAGCTTGGTAATCTTAGATAAGTCTCCATATTCTTTTGACTAAGAGACCATAATTAGGACTTCTGATAGGTAAAATTCCCAGGCGAACATGCTTTCTAGGTAAGCAAATATTAGATCAACTTATTTTGTAGCTTCTAGCTTTGCTGTTGCTAGTTGACCATAAGAAATTTCAAAACATTTTTCTCTTGTCTTAAAAATAGCTTGGGGAAATACAATGTGAGAGGCCCACTGTGTACTGAAAAAAGATAGCACAAAGTTGATTAGTTAAAATTTGCTAATAAGGGATAGTGATCTAGAAGTCCAACTATTATTCTTGTTACTAATACTGTTAAGAAGAGGCTTGAAGTTTGAAAAAATAGGTTCAATGAAGGAGATAGAAATCCAAAAATACTTGATAGGTTGATAATCTAGCTTGAATCTAGTGCTTAGTATCAATCTAGCAGCTAACTGTGTCACACTTACTGGGATAAATAAGTTGAACTTGTCCTTATTAATTGTAAGGCTTGAAATTTAGTTGAAAACTTTGAAAGCTTTTATAATGAAGGTGACTAATAGAACGTCAGCTTTAGAGCAGAAAAAAATGTCTTCAACAAAACTCAAAATAAAAATACCAAGCTTTTTACATTTAGAGAGGAATTTGGATATTCCTTCCTTGTAGCATTTCTTTTAAGTGCATAAAACTTAAGAGACTAGAGAGAATATGTTAGACCCTGAACGTTTTCTTAGAAGTAGAATTATTGAATGAGAAATTTTGGTGATTAGTCATGAGAAAAGAACAATTGAATGAAAATTCTTGAATTAGAAATGACAGACAAGAGTAAAGTAGTGAATGAGAAATGTGGATAGATTCATGTTTTGCTTTGGTGTTTCTGGTGGATAAGATATTTTGAAATGGGAAGAATTAAGGTGAAAGTTAGAAGTAAAATGAAATCAAAAATGAAGTTGAATAGGTGCAATAAGTTAATGAAGGATATGTATATATGTGTATGTTTTGTTATTAGTATTCATGATTAATCACGGACTATAATTTCTTTATGAATGATATTGATTTGAAATGGAGTTGAGAATGAAGAGTAAATGAAGTAGAAAAGGTGATCTTGGTATGAGTTGTGTTAAGGAAAGATTTTGAAACAAAAAGGGTAGTTGATCTGGAAAATGTTCACTAAGTATGCTTCAGTATTTTAGCCACAACTTTTCTCTAGTTATCTGAACAAGATGATTCTTAATTTCATTAAACTAGAGACATATGGATATATTTCTTATGAAGACATCAAATTTAAATTCGGTCTTTAAGAATCTTAAAATTTGTCATGAAATTGAGAACTAGGTGCAGCACATCGGTGGATGAATGTAAGTTCGTATTCTGACTTCAAGGGAAATTTTGAATTGATTTAGATAGAATTAGACAAAGTTTTCTTCTAGACCTTTCTTTTATCTTTCCAACGGTATATAGTATGAGAATTTTGGACATTGGAGTTGAAAGTCATGGTCTTTATAAGTAGAGATGATTAGAAGTGTAAATAGTATCGTTTGTGATGACGTCATATTGTTTGTAAAAATGTATCATCTGTGATAACGTCATATCGTTTGTAAAATGTATCGTCTGTGATGATGTCATATCATTTGTAAAATGTATCATTTATGACGATGTCATATCGTCTATGTTTGACTTCTACTTCTTCTATGTTTGACCTTCTATACACTATCGTCTAGTCCATCTTTGACCCCTCAGATGATATAATTTGTCTTTGAGATATCCATAAAATTTGTAGATCTTGAAGTCCTCTTTCAAACCATGTAAAGAACACCTTGATCCGATATCAATAGGGAAAGTTATGGCAATTTTCCCAATCTTGTATCATCTGATGATTTCATATCATCTAGTGATGATGTCATATAGTCTGGTCCATTTTTTATCCCTCAGATGAAAGAATTTGTCTTTGAGTTCTCTATAAAAGTTGTATGTCTTAAAGTCCTCTTTCAAACCATCTAAATAACACCTTAATCCTATGTCTATAGGGAAAGTTATGGTAATTTTCCAGATCCTGTATCGTCTGATGATGTCATATTGTCTAGTGATGACATCATATCATCTGGTCCTATTTTTGACCCCTTGGATGATAGGATTTGTCTTTGAGGTCTTCATAAAAGTTGTCGCTATTGAAGTATTCTTTCAAACCGTCCAATAATGATCCTGATTCGACATCTGTAGTGAAAGATATGTGAATTGTCCCAAGATAAGTTCCATATGATTGAGGGCCAAACTTTGTTTGATTCTTTCGGTCATAACATTGTTATCCGACCTCCAAATGAAGTGATTATTGAATCCATAGACTCTTAACACATTTTTTTATCCCTAAATATAATTTGATAGCATTTGGTATTGATTCGAAAAATATTGTTTGAATCAAAGTAAGGGTATCGATTGGAAGAGTATGAAAGGGATGTTTTACTGAACATACTTCAACATTTTGATGATTTATGGATCGGTAAAGCTCCAAATGAGATGAGTTCTGATTTGTAGTAAACTAGAGACATAGAGCTACAAATTTTAAGAAGAAATCTACATTTAATTTAGTCTCTAAGACTTTCAATGTTTGGATGGAAGTTGAGTATAGGGTATTGTTTCAATATAAGAACAGTGTAAAAGTGTTTGGGGTAATACTTTTAGATTTCTATACCAAATTAAATGAGTTTGGCGTCATTAGAAACTTAAGACAAGAAAAACATTTTTCTAAAAGAAAGTGTTAAGGTTATATGAATGTTCAAGGGTGTTTTTGGCAAGACACTTAAGGTTAAAAGAACATAACCCTATAAGGAAGGGTAAAATATATTTTTTGGACTCATTAAGGGCATAAAAGGAAGAAGAAATTATGGTCCTGCATTTTAAGAAGAGAGAAGAACGAAAATTGAAGAGAAAGAGAGAGAGTTTCATGAAGAAAAGAGAGAAATATGAAGAGAAGAAGAGAAGGAGAGAAAGAAGAGAAAACCAGCTAGGGTTTCAATTGTGTTAACCTTTAAGAGAGATTTCGAGGTTGTTCAAGAAGGGAAAAATGTAGAGGAAGAGAAGAGCTTCCATTTGAACCAAAGATCCATTTATTTGGTGAAGAATGAGGGTAAGATCATTTTGAATCTTTTAAATTTTTAGAAGGATTTTAGTTCATGGAATTTAGAAAATTTTTGGGTTTAAGTATTCTAGAATCAATTTTAGTGATTATGCTTTAAGGGATTTTCAATTAAAAACCCTATTGAGTGGGATTTTTGTTATTGTATAAAGGGATCAAAAGAAGTAAGAGGAACAAAAGAAGAGGCATTTGAGCAGGTTTATAAGCAAAAAAATCAAGGTGGGTACATGTTTATAATAGAGTAAATAAGCCACTAAATGTTTTCTTTAAATCAAGAAAGTTTAATGATTTTAAATTGCATTATAAGTGTTGCATTTATTGCTTCTTGAATGAAATGAGAAATTGGTATATTTTTGCTACATGAATTGTGTTAATGATTTATGAAAAGACTTTGAAAATGGTTCCTTTTGTAAAAGATACATGATTATGAAATCATGTTTTCGGAAATGTTTTTCGAAATATCTCATGTTATTGAAAAATCAAGTTTAAAAAAAGTGCTATTTTGGGCAACAAGTTTACAAGTGTTGAAATATATGTTATGTGAGAATGTCATGTGCACGTTGACCAAGTTAAAGGCTTCTCCCGCCTGCCCACTAATGGCACGAAGCTCCTTTATGGACTCCCTCAAGTTTATAACTACATAGGACCATTATGTGGAATTATGTAGTTCGTCATGTTTATGGATCTACCCAAACCATTCTGATGTGCTTATATGTTTATGTTATATGAACAAGTTTGATGCATTCATGTTTTGTAGTTTGAGATTTTGACTACATGATGAGAATTTTTAGAAACAAGTGCTTTATGAACTCAAAGAGAATTTTCTATGACATGTGAATGTTTTCAAAGGGTTTTTGCTTATTTTCCGTTATAAACTGTTACCCACGGGCTTTCAAGCTCACCCCCTTTCTATCCTATCTTCAGGTGATAGCTAAGAGATTAAGTGATCAAGAGCCTAAGCGAATTTCTTCAAATTTGCTATTTTGTATTTTGTAATAAGCCAATGGTGTGGCTTTTGATATGTAAATAAATTTTTTCAAACTCTGTTGCTTTAGTAATGAAGTAGTTTTGGTTATGTACGTTCATACTGACTTCCTTGTAAAATGGTTGAATTGAAGTAATAAGTTTGTTTTGATGTTTGACTATCGTGTGCTTGCCACTCTTGTGGGATGATGCCTGATAAGGGTTCATGAAAATAACTCCATAGGATAATATGCTTAGTATCATGATTTCATAAGAGTTAGGTTCTGGAAACGGGATCCAATATTTACGGTATCAGAGCAAGAAGATGAATCAATGATGGTTAAAGAGATTACAAGAAACCACGCTCAAGTATTATGGTATTTTGAAGAGTTAGATTCCGGAATCAAGCAGGATTCCAATAATTATGGTATTATAGCAAGAGGTTGGGCTCCGAAATCAAAAGAGACCTAACAGAATAATTATCGAGAGATGAGGTCCCTTTTTCTAATGCCTCTAGTAGCTTTGATGTGCTTGGTGGGCTCTCCATTTAATAAGATTCTATAGGATAAAATATGGATGCATTGATGGATCCATTGTGTGAAATTGTCAAGCAAACCAAATGCTTTCAGGACATTAAGAATGAAGTTCTAGTCAACCCTGTCATAAACTTTCTCAAAATCTATTTTGGATGCAAAATTTGTGCAACTACTCTTCCTAGTGTAGTTTTTGAAGAACTCCTGAGTTAGTTCAATATTATCACCTCTTTGTCTCTTTAGAGTGTAAGCTAATTGAGTTGGATTGATACGTTTAGGAAGAATAGGTTCAACCTTAGAGCAATCACTTTAGAAATGATTTTGTAGATAAAGTTACAATAAGAGATAGGATTATAGTCTTTTAAAGCTTGTGCTCTTTCCTTTTAGGGACTAATATAATGAAGGTGTTATTTATAGCCTTCAGAAGTTTGTCATTGTTAAAGAATTCCGTAATTGCTTTAAAGACTATATTATATAAGATAGACCAATTTTTTGCAAAGAAATATACGATAAAACTATTTGGTCATGGAGCTTTGCAATGAGCTAGAAACTTTAAAGCATTTTTAATCTTAGATCTACTAACAGTAGAGGCTACAACTTCTACTTCATGATCAAATGATTTTTTTTGAACTATTTCCTCAATAAATTCTGCAAAGGAGCAAGTGGGTAAGGGAGAGCGTAATAAAAATTGGAAGTAATAGATAGCCTCAGAGATGAATCGACTTTAAGTTTAAATTAGAGAACTATTTTAAGGGTAACAATTCTGTTTGAGGCTTTCCTCATTAGGACAAATCTATGAAAGAAAGTTGTATTTTAATCACTATATTGTAACCACTTAATACTAGATCTTTGTTTTAATAAAGAGTAGTCAAAGTTAACTACTTGTAAGTAGTGGCTCAATGTAGGCTTTTCTATTACTTGAAGCATCAGACACGTAGGATTGAGTACAGGTCATTATAAGCTTTACAAAGAGTATATTTAGTAGTGCTTAGTAAATGATGAACATTTCCCACATTTGCCTTATGAAAGCCTTTAACCTCAGCTCGTATGTTATTGATTTTCACAAAGTATTAAAATTGCTTGGATTTGTTGGGCCCCGGTTTGCATTAAGCATGTTTATATTATTTTGAGGATTTTAGTTTGATGATTTTTAATTTGGTTGG
>JAOTAZ010000009.1:413299-428518 GCA_025629785.1 Erythroxylum oxycarpum | reverse complement strand
AACCAAAACTCATCTTTTGCTAAATCACACTTTCGGGTCTATAATGAATCACACTAAATTAGAGAGTGAAGATGAAAATAATTGAGTCATACTCTCTTCTAGAAAAATGTTCTTCTATGTCTTATGATTCCATTGACACTAAAATTACTCAATTTGGCTTAGTAACTTGGGAGTTATACCTCAAACATTGATAGACTGTTTAAAGTGTACTAAACCCAATTCCATCTAGAATTTGAACATCTTAGGGATTGAATCACAGTTGAACTTCTTCATATGATTTGTAGCCCTATATCTTAAATTTACTACAAAGAAAGAATTATCTCATTTGGAGTCCTCTAGCTCTAGATATAAGCAAAACATTGAACTCTGTTCAGTAAAACTACTCCCATTGACAATATTCCAACAGACTCTCACACTTGTTTTTGATCAATCTCTTTCAATTCAACTCAAATTAATACAAATTTTGGTGGAGATATAGTAAAATGTGTTAGGAATCCATTTCCACAAGAATGAAGTCATTTGGAGCTCTAGAGAAGGAGTTATGGTTAAAATAAGCAGCCAAGTTTATAAGTCATTTCCAATTGATCCTAGTTTGGCACGAATGCCATACCTCTTTCTACAAAACTTAGATTCCTTTCATGTTTGTGCCATTAGAAAGAAGACTTCGATATCTACAACTTTCATGAAGACACCAAATCGAGATTCGGCCTCTAAAATGGTCAAAAACACGATGAACAGTAACTGACCCATGAATGTCCGTTTAACGGACATGAATCGACCAAAGTGTCCCAATTCACCCGAGAAGGTCCATTCCATGTCCTTTTAACGGACATACACTATCCCAAGGGTATTTGTTTTGCCCGAGAAGGTCCGTTAAATGGACTCCCATGTCTGTTTAATAGACATATGCCACATATACCCTCTTTTTAACCTCTTCCAAGATTCCTACCTTCATTCAATCATCATAACAACCTATAATCTTCTCAAATTCATCTCTTCTAACATCAAACCACTTCATAATAACACAAGCATCAATTACATTACATTAGACCCTTAATTCCCATCTTATTTCATTCATCATTTCCACCTTCATCTCATCATTCCTAAGCTCCATATCCTTCTATGTACCAGGCATTACATATTCCTCATCCATCATTTCCAAGTTCATGAATCCTTCATATACCCCTCAAGCTTAGCTCTAAGCATCCATACTAAATTCATATTTCCTATCTCATCAAAAACACTTAAAAAGAAACACAATCATATACATTTATTCACAACAATTCCAACACTCTATTTCCTAACTTCATGCCAACATTTGGGAAGAATAAATTCACAATCAATACCTTCATAAGACTTGTAGCCAATTGTCTCTAGTTTCATTTAAGTCAAAAATCAACTCATTTGGACAACTATAGAAGCAATTATAACTCATAAATAGGAGCATACTCAAGGATCGATGGCTGTCAAATTTTCCAAATTTTCAACTAATTGAACATTCAACTCATTTATTCCATCTTATGCCTAGATCATCTTATCCATTATAATTCTTCATCAATCTCTACCTAATTCAATTCAATAAATCACTCATAACAAATCAAAAGCTAAAATTTGTCTTGATCCCAAAACAGGGCATATATCAATATCCATTTATAAGAACATTCTACACTCATCCATGCATCTCTTTGAAAATTAATCCATCTCTAAACTTCTATATACTCTTTCATGAATTTAGAACTCATCATACATACTTCCAAAAACAATGTGATATGATCATACTTTAACATCATTCATAACACAAATATAGCTTTGCACAAATCAATTCAACACAACTCAAATTAAAACACTCCTATAACAAGAAAATCATAACTTACTTGGTTTGGCTTTAATCTCTTCAAGCTCTTCAAGAAGACTACAAAACCCTAACTTTCCCTACAACCCACGTTCTCCATCTTCAAAGGAGGTAAGGGTAGGTTTTTCTTAGGGCAAAATGAAGAAGCAACAAGATGGAAGTATGATTGAAAGATGGAGTGAGGATGCAAGTAGATAAGTCACCAACTAGTGAAGGAGATGAAGAGAGGGGGATGAAGCCACGACAATGGGGTGAAATAAGAGAGAAAAATCAAACAAACTAGAAGGGAAGGAGAGAGTATCGTGAGAGAGGCAAGGGAAGCTTCAATTTAATACAAACTTAAGGTATTTAACTAAATACATGGCTAAGAACTTGCCATGTGTCACAATCTCAACATTAAACCTCATTTCCTTCTTAATCTACTCAAGTTAAACCCAAGTTCCAAGAAATAACACTTGTCAAGAAGTCCTATAGTCATACATTAAAAATCCCAACGCTATTAACCATAAATTTTACTACCATTGATCAATTGGTCTGCCACTTGGCATTTTTCCTAGTCCAGAATTTACCCCGAAAAATTCCAGAAAATTTTCTAAAATTCTCCAAAATTACTAAATCACTAATTTCACTCTCCAAATAAATTTTTAATACCAATTACCCAAAAGTCTCAAAATAAGCACATTAATGACCAAATATACCGGGAATGTCAATGAATGCATGTACAAGAATTTCATGTGTAATAAATTCATTTTTCACAATATATGTATGTCACAAAATGAATGGACATGTAAATGCATTTCTCATCTCTCATTATACACCCACATTTCCTATTTTACCCTTCCCACTGGTACCGGGATGTTACAAGGATACTATACCAATCTAGCCTCCAAACCTTGTAATGATAACGACGAATGAGAGCGACTGAGGGATATGAGAAGACGATAAGGGAATGAGTGACTGAGAGTGCCTTTGAACCTTGTAATGATGATAGTGACAAATGGATTCCAAACAGTGAGCGACTCCAAACGTAGAAATAGATGACGATGAGGGAGGGTCGGAGGGATTCCCAAAAAAGGCTAAACAAAACGCGTCAGTATGGGATCATTTTGTTAACTTGTTTAAGTTAAAAAATGTTTAAAGTAAAGGGCATGTCCCACATTTATAAATAAAATAAATTTTTATATTTTTTTTAGAAAAGGGTCCACCATGTCACATCGACAATGATAATTAAATCTCTTTAAGAACATTTAATGATCCAACTTAGGCTTATGCAAGATTGGTTGCTAAAGAATCATAATATATGCTTGTACTGTGACAAATATTTGAGAGGCAAGGGAATCACAAAGTTAAGAAACATTTAGTCGGTATTAAAGGTGATGTGGATAAAAAATTGCTTAAAGAGTATTATAATGATAAAGAATGAAGACAAAGATTAAACTCTAAAATTAAAAGCAAAAATTCATTTTATAGTGGAAGGATAATATTGACAATACTAAAGTTGTTGTTGTTCCTACCCAAGAACAAGGGATTACTATAACTACTATGAGGAAAAGAAGAAGATAAATGTCTAACTTTTTTGCTCCATAAACAACTCTTAGAGCTTAACCCTCAATTTGAAGTGCACTATAATCTAAAGAAACATTCATCATGGAAAAATGGCAATAACTAGATACTAGTATGATGTAGGTATGAGAATCAATGCTAGCCAATCTTATTTTTGTCATTATATAATGGATAATATTGCCTCTTTGGTCCAGGATTTAAAGCTTCTTTAATTAATGACTATAGAGGTAATCTTTTAAGTAACTATGTTATTCAAATAAAAAGTTAATTGTATGAAAGAATAAGGACTTGGGCAACTTATTAGTGTTTAATCATATTTTATGATTGGACGAATCGAAAACATGAGCTCGTTATGCATTTTGTAGTTTTCTATGCTAAGAGGATGATGTTTTTTAAGTCAATTAATGCATCTAGCCTTATAATGAATGTTGATACTCTCTTAAAAATCTTCGATAGAGTTGTAATAAAGTTGAGCCAGAAAATATTTTACAGTTTATCACTAACAATGATAATGCTTATAAAGCAGCTAAGAAAAAGTTACAAACCATCACTAACAATGATGGTTTATTCGAAAGAAACTAGATAGGGCTTTGGTGAATGTCAACTAGTTAACTTCATTCACTGAAATCAAAGCTCTATTTATGGATCCTTACATCTCTAATCGTACTCCCATCAAGATTAATAACTTATTCATTAAGATCAGTGCTAAATCCACTTTTAGGTTAATAATTTTTTTGTCAATGTTGAAGGCTTTCAAGATGTTATAGGAAGAAGAATGGAAGAAACAATGACTAGAAAAAAACAATTTGTATGTATGTTGAAGCTAAAAGAAATCAAACATGAATTAAAAATTTTGAATACCAACAAATGTTAGAAAAATAAAGTGGAGATTGATAAGGCTAGGGATAAAGTATCCTCAATTCAAAACTCAATGACAAAGAGATATGGAGATTGTTATTTGTTAAATGAGGAGAAAAAAGCTCTCAAACACTCCTTGTTTTGAAAACCATAACTCCTTGATCTACTATAAAGATAGAGTTAATTGGTTAAAGGAAGGAGACAAATGCTCAAAATTTTTCTTCAATGTTATTTCAGCTAGAAGATATTGTAACAGGATTTGTTCTATAAAGGATGAGCCTGGTGGAATGGTTTACAAATAAGATGATGTCAGTAAGGAAGCATTGAAATTCTATAAAAAAAATTATTGGGATCTAAGAAGATTACAAGCACCTCTGTGGAAGCTTTAAAGCAGTTTATTCCTACCAAGATATTTGAGAAAGTTGCTAACAATTTAATCAGATCAATGAATGATAAGGAAATTTAGATACCTGTGTTCAAAATGAATGGAATGAAGGCACTTAAACTAAATGGGCTTAATGGCAGCTTCTATCACAAAGCATGGACTAAGACTGGTAAAATTGTAAAGGAACTAGTGCATGAATTCTTCAATAAGGGAGTTTTGTTGAAAGAAATCATTAAAACATACTTATGTTTAATTCCCAAATCTCCCAATTCACATTCCTTTAGTGATTTTAGGCCAATAGATTATACAAACTTTATATACAAGATTATGGCAAAGTTGTTAGCTAATAGATGGAAATCAGTTCTGAACTCTATAATCAGCAAAAATCAAGGTGCTTTTTTGAACAACAGACATATTGGTGATAATATCTTAATTGTGTAGGAGCTTATTAAGGGATATGTAAGGAAACATTCTCCAAAGTGGTATTAAAGTGGATCTTTATAAAGCATTTGAAAGTATAAACTTGTCTTTTATGTTGCAGACACTTGATGCTTTGAATTTCCCATAAAAGCTCATAAATTAGATCAGAGCATGCATTACCTCTCCATTTTTTGGAATTATGATCAATGGCACACTTATTGAAATCTTTAAGGGATCTAAAAGCCTAAGGAAGGGGGACCCTCTCTTCCTATACTTATTCATCATATTTATGGAAGTTTTCTCCCTCTTGCTAAAACACAATGTCTCAACTACCTTTAACTTCAAGTTTCACTCCAAATTCAGGTTTTTTTTTCTCTAACAAACTTATGCTTTGCAAATAAACTCATTTTTCTAAGTAAAGCAGACTTAAACTTTGTATCCTTATTGATAAATACTTTACAAAGGTTCAAGGAACTATATGGCCTTGGAACTAACCTCTAAAAGAGCCTTTTCACTCAGACAAAGAGTGCTTCATATCTTTCAGACATAATCGCTTGAATAACTGGAATGTCTAAGCATAATCCCCCTTTCTTATATCTTATACTCCTAATCTCTACTAAAAGAATTGGATATAGTGATTGCTTTCTACTGAATGAGAAAATTCATTAAAGACTTGGTTCCTGGATAAATAAAGTTTCAATGTATAGAGTAAAGTTACTTCTAAAATCTGTTATCTCTTCAATGTATATATACTGGTGCTCTTATATTTTCTTATCGAAAGGTAAAATCAAGATTTTGGAAAGGATGATGAAGCAATTATTATAGGGAAAAGTGGGAGGAGGTGGAGGATTTGCAAAAGTAAGTTGGAAAGGCATATGTAAACCAAAAGAAGAGGGTGGAGTGGATTGGAGGTTATAAACAGCAGTAACAAAATTCTAAGGCTAAAAAGGATGTGGAGAATCCTAATAGACAAGGAATCATTATGGATCAAGTGGCTTCATACCTACATTCTCAAAAGAAAAAGCTTATAGCCTTTGATCGGATTCTGAAGTTAAGGGTCTTAATGGAACCAAATGTAACCTGTAAAGTGGGGAAAGGAGACAATGCTTCTCTATGGTTTAATAATTATACTGATCAAGGATCCCTCATAAATAATTAACATTCAAGGTCAAACCTCTCTAACTTTCCTTAGAAACCCAAAGTGAAGGTGCTTAGGGAAACTTAAAATGGACATTGTTTCAAGAACTATCGAGGAACATATTAACTATTCATCTTTCAAATTTTGAAAATAAGGAAATATATCATTGGGATAATATAACTATTGCTAACTTAACAAATAGGAAAACCAAGGAGCTTATCCATGGGATTAGTTCTAAGGTAGAATGGAGCATAATTGTTTGGAATAGCAGTTTTAAGCCAATTGCTAGCTTTTTTTTTATGGTTAGCAATGTTGAACAAGCTTAGCAAAATGGATAGACTGAATTATTTATCCTGCCCAAAACCTATGTTTTATGTAAGTTAGAGGATGAAACTAGAGACGATTTATTCCTCTAATGTAGTATTTCCAAGCAAATTATAAAAAGGATCACTGAGCAATAAAACTGTAATATCAACTTTGCCAAACTAGTTGACATTCTCTAATGGATACAAAAGAATCTAAGACCTAAGGAGGATAAGAAAGCCTATTTAGTGGCAATGACTACCTATTTCTAGGAGATTTGGAAATAAAGGAACTTAATGAGATTTGTAGGTAAGGAGAAAAACTTAACCACATTGATAGCCTTAACAATAGCAAGCATAAGGGAGCAATTTATCATCAACCAATTTACAATGAAATGCAACATAACATTGGTGATTTTATAGAGAATCTAGAAATTTTGGTTTCTAGTTCATTTTAACTTCATTCTCTTAGTAATTTATTAGCTAAAGTGTGGTATTTGGATAGCATTATAGGATATTTGATGAGGTAATTTACAATGTGTGATCCTTTGTAACTCAACTTCATTATTCTTAATATATTTTCAAATTTATTATCTTTAAAAAAATTAGAAAGCAAGTATGATTCTTTCTATTGTACTCTTTATGCTACACATTACAAAAGTATAGGAAATCCTAGATAATTTACTATCATTGATGAAACTGTACAAAAAACAGAAAAAACAAGACCGTTTATATTCATGCATGTGTTCTAAATTTAATGAAAAAGGATTTCACTAATGTTAGGAATTTATGTTGTTCCATCATTACAATATTTGCAACTAATTTTTTATAACTTTAGTGTATTTTTTTTCAATTGAAGAGGTTGAAACATGTTCTTACAAGTGATAATTGCATCTCAATAAGGCATATCTAATATTAGAACGGAGGTTTCTAAGACTATACGTGAAGATCATAAATTGTAGTCCTAGAGTCAATTTTTCATTCAAGTTTATGAGCCTTTGGTGAGAGTACTTCATCTTCTTGATAATGATAAAAGGAAATAATGTGTTACTTTTATGATGCCATCGAGACAGAGACTGAAGCAATCAAGGCTAAATTTGAAAAATAGGCCTTCATTGTACATACCTTATCTTGCAATGATAAATGAGAGATACAAAAAATAACTTTGCTCTTTGAGGCATTTTAAATCTGAGTGCTTATTTTAGACCAAGTCTCATAAAGCAAGCTAAAGTTAATAGGGAAATATTTTTAACCATAACTGTAATTGTTTCATATGACATGATATAAGACCTTTCTAGCTCATAAACAGAAGCATACAAGCATGCATATGGTAATTTTGAAATGCCTATTGCAATACACCAAAGAAACAAACTTAATCCAGGGTGTAAATTTCTTATTTGTTTGTCTAAAAATCATTAATTCATTTTATTCATAAGATTATTTTTGTTATCTTATAGTTGTATAGTGGGACTATTTTGAAAGTGTTGCTATAGAATTGTAAAAGTTTGTAATTTAAATTCTTAGTCAGTATGTGAGTGCAATTGGGTGTAAAAAGAATTGAAACATATTTGAGTTCGTTCATTCTAATAAAGAAATAGATTGAAACACAATAAATCAAATAATATGGTATTTGTTTAATACAACTTAAAGTTTTGAGAAAGGTATATTATTGTCATTATTAAGTTAAATATAATTTCTCATAATTCTTAATAATTTAATTTTATTTGTTCACTAAGACTCTTAATAAAGCAAGTACTTTTATTAAGCTAATTTGCCTTCATCATATCAATCTTTTAGCGGATTGAGTTTTGAAGGAACCAAATTTTATAGAAAAGAGTGTCTTAGAAGATGATTTTTGATGGACAATATTGAGATGTCATTTGGTGTGTTGAGCTTGAGTGATAGATATGATGAGATTTCCATTGATGATAAGCACTTTGTACTAAATAAAAATTAGGTTAACACAATTTAAATGGATATGTCATGAAATGAAGTTTAAGATTTTTCAATTTTACTCTTTTTACTTTTAGTTTCATTTGCATTTGATGTATATGTTTAATTTTATATGTGCAATATAAATATAAAACTTATAAATGTTTTTATTTTAGGTTTCGCTTTCATTTTGTTGCATCTTTGGATACGAACTCTTATTTTTATGGACTTATTTATTCTTATTATGCGATATTTTATTATAATCAATTGTGACATTTTAATTAATTTGTATTATTCTTATCTTTATAATTATATGATAATTAAATGATCTTTTTCTTATATTAATTTTAGTTATTTTTAGATACTAAATACGAATGATATTTATTTATATGAGAAATATGTAAAAAGGAATATCAATATAAATAAACAAATAGGTGTTATATCAAATTTATGTTATTAATGATTTTTAAGACATAGTAGGAGTAATGTTTAAAACTATATAATATAATATATTAATGGACTATTTTGTAATCTTATAAAATTGAGGAACAATTTTATAATTTTAAAAAATATTTGAAAGGTATTTAGTGTTAACTGTTACTAGTACTGTATCGTACTAAATCAAAATTGGTACCAAGTCTGAAATGATATCCCCAATAGTGACTTTTAATGCTAATATTTTCAAAAAAAGATCTGAAAGGAATCTAATATTAACTGATACTAGTACTATATCGTACTAAAATCAAAATTGACACCTAGTCTGATGTGATATTAACAATGTTGATTTTTAACTGTAATATTTTCACTAAAATAAAAATTAGACTTTAATGTTTCATGACGCTTAAAATAAATTATGATTTTTATAAAATGTTTGATTTAAAACATAAATGGATATAAATATTGAAGGAGGTTGCTATGTATCACGGTAATAATGATGTAATAAAAAATTATTATTTTTTATCATATGAGTCCTATTATACCATTTAAAATACACATGACATAATTCGTTCCAAAAATTATAATTAAACTTAAAGTAATTTTCTTTATTATAATTATATATAATAAACTCTAATTAAAATTAATAAATTCAGTTTAATCTTAATAACACAACTCAAGCCTAATTAGCTTAAATTTAATCAATAAAACTTTAATTATAATCAAATTTCTAAATTTTTATCTAAAATTCCTTGTCGCCACTCACCAACTTTGACATGTCCTCCACTAATTCCACCATCCCCAGTAACCTCCACTGTCGCCTACACCACTTTAACATTAGAGCTCTAACTGTAAAGCCCACAAAAGAAAACGAAAGTAGCCCAACCTTAACTAATCAACCCAACCTATAAAACCATTAAATAGAAGGGTATAAATGAAGCCATTAGTTGGAAATATTAAATGCAGCAACAAAAATTAGATTACCTTCTTCATTTTTCTGTCTATTTTTCCAGCTGGTAAATGTGTTAATGTACCATCTTCCTGCATGTGAATCTTTTCTTATATACTCCCTCATTTTGGTTGTTTTGTAGCAAATTGAGAGGAAATTGTCGAGGTAAACAACCACCAAATCCTTTAACACATAGGTAAAATTCTAGGACCTATTATATGCCTTTTATTTTAAATTTTTTAGTCATCCTACACTAGTTTATAGTTGGATTGCATCCTGTGATTGTTTGAGACAATAATTAAAGTCATAGAAAGAGATAAAAATGGAGAAAAGGTGGTTGAAAAATGAGAAAAGATGAGGAGGTAGGAGAAAAGGAGAGGGTGAAGAAGATGACAATTTTGGAAAATTTAAGTTGTATTAAGGGGTAAAATAGGAAATGTAAAAAATCAAGGGTAGAACTGGAATTTACCTTTAAGAAGTGTATTTTGATATTAATAGAAATAAATAAGGGTAAAATAGGACTTTTAATAGTTTAGGGTATTTTAGTAATTATTGTTGTTGGATCCCGCTTCCAGAGCCCAACATCGGACGCGGAAACATAAAACTTGAGTGTGGTAGAAAGACTTGGAAATTGAAATTTAAAAGAAAAAGTCCCTCGGAAGCAAAGGTGGTCGTTGCTGCAGCGTATGTGATCTCGCCGCGGCGAGCACACGCAGGGTTCATGTCGCGGCGAGCGATTTATCTTTCGCCGCGGCGTACCTGCAAACGATTCGTCGCCGCGGCGAGCAAATGGGCTTCGCCGCGAAGAACACTTTGGTCCCTATAATATGCAAAGTTAAACTTTTTCAACTACTCAACCCTAGCATTAACTCTATTAAGAACGAAATGAACTTATGCATAACCACATGAAATCCCAAAATCCAAATACGTATTTCATTAATAACAAAAGTGAGAGTTTTACAAAGCTTTAATGGCATTTCAAGCCATAATACATTAGTTGTGTCCAAGATCCAAAAATACAAAATACACTTGAACAAATAAAACTTGAAATGTGACTAAAGCCTTGAATTCCAAAAATGTACTTGAAAATACAAAATAGGCCAATTAGGAGTGATGCCATAACTCTTGACCTACTCAATCTCCTGCTCATCACCTGCTTAGGGGGAGGATAAAGAGGGGTGAGCTTTAAAGCTCATGGGCAACAATTTTATAACCAGTAACACGCAAAATCATTGAAAGCTTATTTTCCATTATAACAAAAATTTACATTTGTAATCATAAAGCATAAATTTCTCAATCAATTTTTCAATCATGCAAATCAATCATGCACAAATCTTGTCAATGTATCATGAACATTTATGCACCTCAAAATGGTCTGGAAAGTCCATAAACAGAACGAGCTAGCACACTTCCTAAAAAGGGTCATGTGTTGTTGTGAACAGAACGAGCTAACACAATCCTATGTAACGGTCTTGTGTAGTAGTGAACATAAGGGAGTCCATGAAGGAGCTCCATGCCACTAGTGGGTAGGCAGGAGAAGCCTTAAGTAAAAGTGCACTTGACAACAGAATGGACCAGACCAAACCCACATATCATAATCTTGTAAGCATTAGGCCCAACAAGGCAAATTTTCGAAACTTGATCTTTTTCAAACTTAGTATCCATTCAAAAATCATTTTTACATTCGTTTCATAAATAATAATGCAATAAAATCATGTCAAACACATAATACTATCCCAAAGCATTCAAAGAGTTATAAAACATGTTCATGAAGTAGTTGAAATCGTTTATTACGTTCGTGGCCAATTACTTAATCATAAAATTGTAACCCACTTGAAAATCCTTGCTTGCTACTTGTTTAATTATGTTCTTCCTCTTGCTCCTCTTGCCCCAATTGTCTCACTTGATTTCCTTAAACAACAACCAAAATTCCATTCAATTTGGTGTAGAAATCGTAAGGTTTTGCTTTTACAATTCAAACTAAAGCTTATGTTGAAACAAAAATTCTATGCTCAACTTCCATCCACATTTTCAGATTCTTAGAAACCGAATTTGGAATCCATTTCTTCATCACACTTGTATCCCTATGTCTCTAGTTTACAGGAAAAAAAGAATCGCCTAGATCGGACGCCTACAGCAAAAGTTATGCCCAAAATACCAAAGGCTGTCACTGTTAGAAATTGGATGTCTCGCCGCGAGCACGCCGTGGCGAGCAAAATGTTGCACAGCGCGATGTGCAAACCCAAATTTCACCCAAAAACCCCTTTTCTTCGTGTTTTTCAATTATACACTTCCCCTCTTTCAATTTTAACCCATAACAACCCTAAAACACCTCTTATACTTCATTTTTAAACTCATTCCAAACCAATGACATTCACAAACACAACATAAATATCAACCCTAAATGATTAAACCCTTTTCCACCATCTTCCTACTCATGTTCAACCATGCATTCACTTCTAACTAACCCTAACTATGGTTCATCCAATAACCAAGAAGGGTTTATGAAAATACTTACTTTTTTGATGCTTCAAATGCTTCAAATCTTCAAGAATTTCCAAAACCCTACCTTTTCTCACTTTTCTTCTTCTCTCCCACGATACTCTCCCTCTTTCTCTCTTCTTTCTATTTTCAATCTTTCTTTTTCTAATTCCATTCTTAATAATTATACAAAGTCCATTATGCCCTCCCAAGCAAAGCCCTATACCCTTAATCCTTAAGTGATCTTCCCATTTTACCCTTACAAATTCTCACTTATTCAATTTTCACTTACACCCTACTATACTCTAACTTAAGCTCAATTTCTCCATTTAATATCTAAATTCCTTCCATCTAAGCAATAATTGCTCCAACATTAATAAATCAATCGATCAAAACAAATAATCAATCAAAACCTCAAAAATTAATAGAAATTATACTTAATCAATAAGAAAAGAATTCGGGGGCCAACACGGACTCTAAGTTAGAAAAAATCTTCGATAAGATTGGGAGCTTGGATGATGCTCACAAGAGGTTGGAAGGAAGATTTGCACAAGTAACGAAGAATTATGTTTCTTCTATCCACAACTTAAAAGTTCAAATGAGCCAATTAGAAAATGCATGGTCTGCACGAAGTGTGAGCCTTTTGAGCAACACTGAAACAAACCCATGGGTTCAATTAAAGGCAATCGCGCTTCGAAGTGGGAAGGAATCAGAACAGTCCACATAAACAAAAACTGCACCCTATTTCACAGAAAAAGGATCAAGAACAGAAGAACAACATGGAGATGAGCGAATACCCTCCTTACATTGCCCCTTTGCTATATCCATCCAAGATTCCATACTCTCAGCAACTGTAAAAGAATAAACTGGATTCACAATTTGCAAAGTTTGTAAAGAAATTAAAGACATTGCAAATAAATCTTTCATTCGTTAAGACTTTGAAACACATGCCCAAATATGCTAAGTTTTTTAAGGACATATTATCGAGAACCTTGCTTGAGAAGAGAACCAAATGACAACCTTAATTGCCAGTTGTAGTTCCATAGTCACCAATCAAATGCCTTCAAAGATAAAGGATCCAGGGAGTTTCACAATACCTTGTAGTTGGTGAATTTGAATTCATAAAGTGCCTCTGGGATTTAGGAGAAAGCATTATTCTTATGCCTTTGTCGATATTATGAAAGTTGGGGCTCGGTGAGATCAAACCAATTTCGATGCTAATTCAGTTGGCTAATCAATTTATTAAAAGACCATTTGGAGTGGTGGAATACATGTTGATGCAACTGGATAAGTTCATTATTTGTGTGGACTTCGTTGTTCTTGATTTTGAAGAAGATAAGAAATATCCACTAGTTATTGGACAACCTTTCATAAACACAGGAAAAGCATTAATCGATGTTCATGAAAGTAAATTGACACTTCAGATTGGTGAAGATCAAGTGGAGCTCAATATAAACAAGGCTTTAAAGAATCCAAAGGAAAGCAATGCTTGTATAAAGATTGATATTATAGATAAAAGTATGCAAGAGCAAGTAAAGAGCTGCTTTGCAAAAGCTAAATTAGTAAAAGTGGAGGTAGACAATAAAACTGAGAGGGCGAACGCAACTGAGTCTAAAGGAGATGTTGAGATGGAGGAGTCAGGTGTTCAGACCCATCAAGAAATATTAGTATGAACCGAACCACCCATACCACCCTACACAGAGAAACCACCAATCCTAGAGCTTAAACCTTTACCCACACATCTCAGATATACGTTTCTAGGTAAAGATCAAACTCTACTCATCATCATTTCCAATCAACTGGATAGGGAACAGAAGAGTAGGGTGGTAGAGACTATTACGAAGTGGATGAGGGCTATAGGATGGAAAATATCTGACATTTGAGGTATAAGTCCAAATGTGTGTATGCATAGAATAAATCTCGAAAAAGGGAGCAAAGCAGTGAGGGAACGTCAACGTAGGTTGAACATTCACATGAAGGGAGTGGTCAAAAAAGAGGTTCTAAAGCTCTTAAATACAAGTATCATATACCTTATATTGGATAGCAAATGGGTCAGTCCGATACAATATGTACCAAAGAGGGTGGAATGACCATAATGAAGAGTGAAAGTGGAGAGTTAATTTTGACAAGAACAGTCAGAGGATTGAGAGTGTGCATAGACTATCGCAAACTCAATAAGGTGACTAAAAAGGATCATTTCCCTCTCCCATTCATAGATCAAATGATAGAAAGAGTGGCTGGTCGCTCATTATGCCGCTTCTTAGATAGTTACTCGAGGTACATTAAGATATTTATCTACCTCAAAGACTAAGAAAATATCACGTTCATATATTCGTATAGTACGTTTGTGTATAGACAGATGCCTTTTGGGTTATGCAATTTCCCAACTACATTTCAAAGGTGCATGATGTTTATCTTTATTGATATGATAAAGGACATATTGGAAGTTTTCATGGATGATTTTTCAATCTTTGGAGATTCTTTTAAGAAGTGTGTTACCAATTTAGACAAGGTAATCCAAAAAATAAAGAATCACATTTAGTTTTGAACTGAGAAAAGTACCACTTTATGGTATAGGAGGGGATAATGATTTGAAGTGAATAGAGCAAAAACAGAGGTTATAGAGAAACTCCCACCTCCAATCAACGTCCAGGGCGTGCGACCATTCCTAGGCCATACTGGGTTCTACTGTCGATTTATTAAGGATTTCTCGCAAATCACAAGACTATGACAAACTTGTTAGTCAAGGATTTACCTTTCCTTTTTTATGATAACTCTGTTGTTTTTATAGGCTTATAAACTTAAGATCAACTTGACAGGCCATTCAATATACATCAATTGATTTATTTTTGTTTTGAGAATTCTTTTAACTATCGAAATTGGTTAATATTATATTGATTGGTT
>JAOTAZ010000009.1:372954-392382 GCA_025629785.1 Erythroxylum oxycarpum | reverse complement strand
CTTTTCTTCCTGCATCACCTCCATCTTTCTTTCCAGCAAGAATCATAGAAATTTGAAGCCCTCTACTAAATGCTTGAGTAATGAGTGTGATTTATAAGAAAAAACTATTGCTTTTCTTTCTTTCCAGCATCAGGCGTATCTTTTCTTCCTGCATCACCTCCATCTTTCTTTCCAGCAAGAATCATAGAAATTTGAAGCCCTCTACTAAATGCTTGATTGAAGAGCAGGCGAGCTTGGAACTCTGATATGAACGGAAACCATGACAAAATGGCTATTGGTGAGAACAGTAATAG
The DNA here is from genome assembly GCA_025629785.1 of Erythroxylum oxycarpum. Classification (NCBI taxonomy): domain Eukaryota; kingdom Viridiplantae; phylum Streptophyta; class Magnoliopsida; order Malpighiales; family Erythroxylaceae; genus Erythroxylum; species Erythroxylum oxycarpum. The sequence continues at coordinate 392,089 of JAOTAZ010000009.1, read as the reverse complement.
CCCCATAATGTACTCGTATGCTCTTGCTAGCTCCTTAATCGAATCCCATAATCCTATACCTTTAAACATTGGCCTGCATGCTTGCCCAATCTTTGAAGGACAAGAAAGAGATTTCCGTTAGTGAAAGCAGCTCACTTGCTACAATGTTTTCAGTTTATATTCCAACAAAACGCTCCATTGTCTGGTTTTATAATTCAGTTCGAAAACTGACGGTATGGTGGCATTTTGCAGGAAAGCAGAGGAAATAAAAAGAAAACAATCACATCAAAGAAAGACTACAATAACTTTCTCATGGAGATCATTTATGGATTGAGGATGAGATCAAGAAGCTTGAAGCTAGACGGGACATCAATGATCCGAAAACATACAAAGAGTCATTCCATATTTTGTACTTCAAACTTCTCAAGCTCATAGATCCATTCATGGACACAAACACAGGCCATGAGGTTGTGTAACTAACGATTCACCTACCAATGAAGGTCAGAAAATTTTCATTTTGTGAAATCAAGGTTCGACTAGGTAGCTATGTTTGTCGACATTGTTAGGATCTTATTTTATCATTTAGATAGTTCATGTGGTAGTCCTAAGAACAAATCACTAACATATCTTTTAGCCGGTTGTTAGAAACATTTCCATGTCCCATATGGTAAGCTTTCATGCTGTTGATGTAGTAATTAAAAGGTTATTTCGAAACAGAGAGGAAGAACACGATATCCCTGTTGAAGTATTAGCTAACTAAATGTTGCCATTAACAGAAAAAAAGAGAAGGAACTTACAAGAAGAAGGGCCCACCCAGTAGGCATGAAGGCAAGTACGGCAGCAAATACATCCGTAATCGTGAGGTTGCATACAACAAACAAAACAGTCATGACTGACATGAAGGCAAGGAATAAAAGTGCCTTCAGTATTCTGAACATCAGCTGGAAATCTGTGCCAAATCTTCGTCTCCCCATTGATACCATCTGATAGAAACATAGGAGCGCCAGACAAGTAATAGAAAAGGTTAATAGTGAACCCAAGAAAAGAAAACAGGAGTGGTAAAGCAGATACGAAAAGGGAAAACAATCCAATTTCTTTGAATACAACTGATGTAAGACAAAAAGGTCAATGATAATCAGACAGAAATACAAATTACTTCTGAACTTGTGGTAATTTGTTGTACCTTTAGGACTAGAAGAACAGTTATCATAACCACCCAGGATAGTCCATACACCTGGACAAGAGTTCAAATGAATGGCAGAAAGTTCATCAACTGAGTTGGAAGTCTAACAAGGTTATGGTAGGGCAAGTGAAAAGACACTATTCAACTATAAAATATATGTACCAGTACACTTTTGCTGTGATGAGCTATGTCAAGGTGGTAGACAATTCCATATTGGTAGATAAAGAAACGACATGCAAGGACAATCTCGAGGATCCTTCCCCTAATATTTGTGTGTTTCAAATGTTCTTGTTCTCCATCCCACCAGGATTCCCAGCTTTTATCAGGTGGGATTCCAATGCCACCACGATTTCCCATCCACCTCTTCCAATCAGTCCAATCATCCACTGTTTTTTGCCAGTCAAAACCAGATGGATTGAAGACAAAAGGTGCAAACAACCAGGACCCAACAAGGAACCACATGGAGAACGTGATAAACCAGTAAAGATTCGAACTGCGATATGATTCCCCATATACTTCATACAGGACTAAGAGTATAACCAGTTCTAATCCCTTCACAAAATGACTTCGCGAGTAGAACCTGTAGTTTTCAGCAAACTTTGCATGAAAAACAACAAAACCACGTCCAGTAGCTCGATATTTGGAACCACCATGCAAAATTGTTCTTCCATAGTAATGTGCTTTGGTTCCAAGCTGGAACGTAAAGAATACAGACGCCAGTTGCAGCTGCATGATAACAAAATCACCCAGAGCTGAACGAAAACCTTTTTCCAAGCCAATTTCCATAACCATAGGCAGCACTAGCAACAAGCCCAGCTGAAAAACTGACTGAGTAGCTAAGGCCTCTTCGAGTGCCTTGCTTTGACGTATGGTCGGGCTTGCTATAATCTCACTCTCCAATCCACTCATTACCATGTACAAGCGTCCATACAAGAAGACATACACTATAAGCACGGTAACCTGTGATGGTAGGAAGATCTAAATGAATCCATAGTCATGTTTCCATCACTTTTAACAAATTGAAGAAACACCAAGGGAGAATGCATGATATATTACAAGAACATCTAAAACAACAAACTCAACAAATTACTTGTTTTGGTGCTTTGCAGCCAATAATCGACAGTCGATGCTTTTCAAAGAATAATGACATAAATTTGAGGCGGAGTTTTAAAAAAAATACAATCAGATCTCTTTAAGAAATTCACTAATAGTAGGAGAGACATAGCTCAATAACGAAGTTGCAGTTGTTAGCACAGGGAAGTAGATAAAAATTATCCCTGATAATGACCACAATGTAGGCTGTTCTCTGATGTAGATTTATCTTGTATCAATCCAACAATATATATTACCAGCTTGTGAAGCGTAGTAATATGAGTCAAAAACTGACACAATAACATTCATCCTCTCAAAGAGCAGCTACTAAGCTTGATAAATGTGTTATCCATAAGAATAAGGTCTGCCCTTTCCCTCCACCCTTTTAAATTGTAAGGTTATTGTATAAGATGGGTACTTCAAAGGAAAGAGAAAAGAAGCTTATGACTAATGTTAAGATGTTTTGGGATTAATTCAAAGTAGAATTGTTCTACATTTGAACCTTCTTTCTTTCACAATAAGAATGCCAGTACTGAACCAATACTAACCTTATCTCGTTTTTCAAATTGACCAGAGATTATATCATCATCCTTATAGGAAAATGATTTTACATCCAGCCTATCACAAAGCATGAATAATCATACTTTCTAGCTTAACAAAGATATCACCACTGCTTCCATGTGCAAGACATTTTACTGCTCAAAAAGGATCCAAGTAAAGAGATGTTTGACTTACCATACTGCTGAAGTAGAAACCAACTGTTGTAAAATAGAAGGATAGCATTCTATAGAAGTCAAATCGACGCCCAAGTCTGTAAACATCACGACTAAGCGTCTGTTCTCCATTACCATTTGCAACCTTAGCCTCAAAAGAAGATATCTGATTCATGCCCACATCGCGCCCCTTGCCTACTTGAATATATTCATGATGTGTTACATATCCCCCTCGCAGAGTTGAATTGAATCCTGAAGAAATTGGCATGTTCAGCATCATAAATACCAATAGCTAAGTAATCATCAGACTAACTGAAATTTACCTGAGAATATGTCCTCGCTGAGGTTTATTATTTTTGAGGCTTTGCTTATGCCGCCCCGTGTTATATGGAAAATTCTATCAAAAATATCAGGATGACCATAGTGGAACCTTACCCTGTAAACACAAGTACAGCATGGTACATAGGTTACATAATAGTAGTAACAGTAATAGTAGAAGCAGTAGCAGTAGCAGTTGTAGTGGCATGCATGATGCTATAGACAAGCAACTATAGATTTCTAATAGTTTTATTGTGGGTTCAATGAACAGGAAATGACCATTAAGGTATAAGAATTTGGGACTTTGTTCATCCATGGTGAGTGAAAATATAGGGTAACCTAGTTAAAGGTCACATAAACATAAAAATCCGAGAGGGTTTTACTCATATATGTTACGTTAGCATCTTGTTTTTTTCTTTCAGACAGAATGGATGTAAGCATTCCATTGATCTGGAAAAAAATTTACTCACCTCAAAGGATTGGCCAAAACTCGTTGCCCAATAGTTACAAAGCTGGTCTCCTGGTTAGACATGAACCAAGCAAGTGATGAAACACTGCAAGAATGGAAGAAGTGAGCATGCTTACACTTGGAATTGCCAACAATTCACACCTACTCACACGATTGTTTGAGCATAAATACAAGATTCAAGTTGTGCTGTAGAATAGAGTAAAATCTGACCTTCCAGTAAATATATGCTCCCTCAGCCCCAGAATTGTAGGTCTCCGCTGTCCACGTCGTGATTTGATGAATTCCTCTAACACGTTTCTCATTTTGAAAGCTTCTTCAAAGTAATTGTCCTAAAGCAAGACAATGAACAGTTAACATTGGTGCTTTTGAACTCTAAATAAAGAGGCAGGAAAGAAAGGCACCTGATTCATGTCTATAGTCTGCAGGGCCTCCCCACGAGTAAAAATGATGGCATGGTTTTGGTTTTCAGGTTTCCCTTCTCCAATGTCACTTAGAGGACCTGGAAGCTTGATCCGATAGATTTCCTAACAACGAAAGAGGAGCCAACATATAAGAGATTGCATTAAGATTTCATGATAGAAAATCCAATAAAATTGGCACCAATAGTCTATGATTTCACTATTTTCATTGGATAATTTAGAACGTCCATCTTATGTTTCAGGCATGAGCAGTTTCTAAACTAGGCAATTGGAAGAAATATGATGAAAACGGAATTTTGAATGGGCAGGAGCTTCTCATAATTAGACAAAGAAACCAATGGCATTGCTAATAACCTTAATGGTATATTTGATATCAAAAAACAGGTTGCAATCTGACATTCAGAAAGAAAAAGCAACTCAGACAGATATATGAGCCAAATGTAACCAAGTAAAGCAAATTAAATTTTAAAAAGAATCCATAAGAACAAAATCCACATCAAACTAGGAGCTACATTCCTATACCTCATCCAGCTTATCCCCTCCTTTGACAAGAACAGAGTAATAAAACTTTTGTAATTTTCCATTCACAGTCTCCTCTCTTTCATCTATGTATGCAACACGTAGAGATGGATATCTGTACAGAATATACATGAGAAAAGATTCAATACCAATGAAATCATCTAACCTTTAAGATGAGATGTACAAAAGATTGCAAACCTATTCAACTTACGTCAACATGAGATTTAAAATGTTTATATAACAACCCCTATCTCGAGGGTCGCTGGATTTTTTCTGATTTCCATACACCTGACAAGAAACAACGTAAGTGAACTTAAGATCTGCTAGGGCTTGTGCACGTTTTTCGTAAGAATCCTTCTCACGGCCCTCATTCAATTCTATGTTGTTGAAGCCACCAAAAATATCTGCAAAGGAAACATCCAGCAGTGAACAAGAACAAATACAATCATATTATGAATCCGTTAAGTTTACAGTAGTATTGCAATGTGTAACTTAAATCACAGACCATTTTCTCCTGCAAATTCAAGAGCGCACTGAAGTTCAACAGCTGTCCTGTAGTACATCATCCCTCTCACTGGAAACAACATCATTGTTAGATGAGACTGCTTAAAACTGAAGCTGTAGTGTCGCCTGCAACAGAACAGAATTCAAACCTGTTCTAGCTAGTGTCTGCCCTCTGTATGATACCCATTGACGGGTAAATTCCATCTTTTCTTTTGAGTTGTATTTCAGTTTAGGGTCATTTATGCGCTCTTCAAAGTTTTTCCACTCATCTAATATGCCGTCACTAAAGTTAGCTGAATTTAAAATTGTTGGTAGAACAAGAATATGTGGGTGGAATCAGAACTCACCGCGATAAATTGTCTTTAAATAGAACAATATTGATATACCATCTTCATTTTCTTTATTAAGCTCCTCATCAGAATAAAGAACATCTTCTTTGTAGTAAGGAGTCAAGACACTGACAATAATATTAAAACACTCATTATTGTAAGAATCTAAGAAGTTGAAACTAAGGTTCTTTCTAATGTCTGTTAAATGAAAAACCTAGGTGGAAGTACAAAGGCCCAAGATACATAAATATATGCATGTTAATACAAGATACATGCTCAAGTTTAGAGACCGCAATCAGTAGTCCACACTTGTGAGACAGTTTATTTACAAGTTATTAAAACCTTTATGACCAAAGGCATTAAGCTCAAATTGTGCTACCCCCTTTCTAGTAAAAGATGGAAGTTTTGGCATGAGGTATGCTAGATCCATTTTTTATCTGCACCTTCAGCCAGTAGGTAGGAGTTAGCATGCAATATTATGTGTTCAAACATAGTATGACATCAAATAGCTAGAATGGTTTTTTAACAATGCAAATGCAAGTTAATCAACATGCATATGCAATCATAGAAGCAAATGTCCAACTCTAAAGGTGATGAAAAAAGAATAGGGCTCCTCATGCATAAAAGTTTTAGACAACAAAATGCAAATTTTAAGTTTTGACTAAATTAAGAAAAATGATAAAACTTGAGAATAATGAGTTTGCACATTGCCATGATTAAAATTATGGAAAGTTTTCCTCTTGCCGCTTAGCAAATTTAATCTTCCTTATTAAAAGATTTGATAAAATCACGGACCTAAAAGAGAGCATATCCCGAACTCTTGGAGCAGGTGGCATGTTCATGAACAAAGAATTTGCAAAAAAAGTGATACGGCGACGAGCATCCAAGTTGGAGGGTACATTAATAGCAGATTCCTTGGTGGTCAAAAGCAATTGCAGTCTCACAACCTATACCGGATAACATTAGATAAATGTTCAGAAAAATGAATCCTGGGTTTCAGCAATTGTATGCTATCAATGATACCTTCTCTCTCCAGGATTTGTTTTGAGTGAGGCGAATATTTATTTGTCCAAACCTTTGTTCTCTCTTGCTATCTACAGTGCTAGAGTGAGTTCTCTCAAGGATCCTGTGGAAGCAAGAAACCAAAGCAATCACAAACTTACTGCAGCTCATGCTATTGCAGAAACCATCATATATATCACGTCCTGCAGTTCAAAATTTTACTTACTCGTGGCCATTAACCATAACATCCTGTACAATAATTTCTATAATATCCTGGAGAACATTGATTATCTGAGACTTGTACGTGTCAATGTCTTCATTATCACCTAGCTGCCAACAGAGTAGTGTAAGCCTCAAATGAGAAAAGGTGAGACAGGTAATTAGTCAGTCATAAGAAGCTTGAAAACATGTATATAATAAGGAAGAAAAAAAGTATACTACCAATATTTTTAGAAACTTCTCCAGCTTCTCACTGAGTGAAGGCAAGCCACTCATCCGAAATTCATTTAAAAATCTACGTTGCTGAATGCTAATGTCTATTTCATAACAGATCATCCTGATGATTCTGTCCAAAAGGGAAAGAACAGGAAGACAGCATGAGTGAAAGGTCTTTCATGATGATTCACAAAACTTTGAAAGCGCTTCTATTCATCTAGAATTGATAAAATCTTATGGCTTGTAAGACGAATGCTCCTTACGTCTTATCAAGATCCTTCTCCAGAAGGCCATATATGATATCTCTCAATGTTTGATAACACTCGATTACTGCTGAATGCATGTACTCATCCATCTTCTTAAACAAATCAGCATCTTCCTTCCCCCTAAAATCTTTTGCCATGTCCAATGCTATAGGAATCTAAAGAGGTCAATCAAAGCCAGAAAGTAAGCTCGACAAGATTTTCTCGCAAGCAAAGGCAAAAAATTTGGAAAAGATTCTGTGTCAAGCATTATAGTTTCCAAAAACAAAAAATAAAAGCTTATACCTTGCTAGCAAGCAAAAAAGGAGGCCACTGGATGACAGTGGCACCACCCAAAGAAGATGGTACAAGAAGCAGGTCTCTTTCGCTGAAAAACAATTAACTTTTTAAGTTAATGCTCTGGACTAATTCATTACACAGGACTGATGAAATTTTGGCAAAAAAGATGCTTAACTGATTGCTGATGAGATCCTCCATTCTCATAGATAGTATGAACTCATTCCACACATTTGCAAAACTTGTAATGTTTCTTTTTTCAATTGACTCATCATCCTGTCATACAGAAGCATTGTGTTTCAAAAGGATAAAAGTAAGTTCCAATTAATTTCCATAAGACGCCAATCACTAAATCAGAAAAGAACCACATATATCATGAATGCATCACATTTTTCCATATTAGTCTAAATTTTGAATGCACTAAAATTTCCAGGAAATAAAAAAACTATGCAAATCGCTAACTCTGTTAGAATTGATAATACCAAGTTCATCCTTTTGGAAACTTCATCTGATGATGGTACAAGGAAGCGACAAAGAGCTGAAGGGACATTTTCAAACCTTGATCGTAACATTCCAAGTGTTCGTATCTACAGAAATGAAAAATATTAGATCACAAAAACCACAGTTTACTTTTACAACAAAGCTTCAGTTATGACTAACGCCTCAATACAATCAAATATTTTCTCGTTTTCCAGGCTTAATGCACATCATATAAGTGTTGACATATCTTTCTAACACAAAATTGATGTTACTAACCTCACCCAAATGGCTGAATGCTCCAATAATTCCACCAAAAAGTGTGGAGTATATGGAGTACCATATTTGTCCATCCATGAAATAAACCTAATATACAATCAGATGTAGATTGTAAAGATTCATCATGTCTAGCATGATATAAGTTTATGTAATTAAATCTTTTAGAGGAATTCACTTACTAGGACAATTGGAGCCCATATTGCAATAACGACACCAATATTATGGGTCACTGGAGCAGTTTAGAACATAATTAGTACAAGCAATCATTTTAGCTGCATGACTAAAGAAAGTGCAAATTTCCACAGAAGAGAGAAGGTTACCATTTGGAAAGAACTCATGCCATTGATAGTTACCAATGTGCATATCCATGATCAACTTTGTTGGTTCAACTAGAGGCAGTATCTATTAAAGGAATGTGTGAAACATTACTTAGCAACAGATAAATTGGCTTTCTCCAAAAAAAAAAAAAAACAGATAAATTGGCAGGTCATTTGAAAAAATTACTAGTAAGCATAATTAAGATACCAATTTTTCAAATGAAAAAAATACATATTGCCTTTTCTTCAAGATTCACAGATACAATTGTAAATGAACTTATGGAAAAGATCTACCAAGATAGGGAGTCACAAGTTTGACAAGTCTGCTACCGATAATATTATTTCTTCTTTTGCTACTTGCATTAATTGATATCTTGGTAAGAGCAAAGTATCAAAAAACATTATCATTGTGCTAAGTTGAATGCAGGTTTAGAAATACTTCAGTACATGTTGAAAAAGATTCTGAGAACTTTTCAGTCTCTACAGAGTAAGATTATCAGCTTCTGATGCAGTTGTAGATCCAGAAAGCTTGAATTATATTTAATGTTACACAGGTTTCAGCATCCTCTTATAAAACAGGCAGATAGTTTCTGTAGGCCATAAAGGTGAGTACTACTAGATTGTGTGCACTATGACTAACATAATTATAAAGTTTAGAAAATACTCGTATAGATCTTTCAGTAACAACCAAAAGGCAAGGAGTATTGTATAATGATTCCTACTAATAAACTCGTATATGCTATCAACTGGCTATCCAAAGGAAAACATTCTACCACTAGTCGAACTTCATAAACTTCCAGCATCAAAAAATTCCACTACAGCAAAGCTCCTACCTAGTTAACCTATTCAAAAAGCCTTTCTCATGTTCCTGAAAATTCAAAATTCTACTCAGATGACAATGCCTATGAATGTTTGAATGTCCAAAATATGAACTGCTCACAAATTTAACAGTAACAAAATAATATGCAACTGGAAAAGCTATTTCAATTATACAACTCCCTTGTCATCGCATAGGGACTTCATGAATTTGACTAAACAATGTCAGTAGTATGCAAATTTGATGAGAAAAATTAGCATAAATTTGTAAGAAAAGTAAACAGACATTTTCCATGTCTGGATTAGTAAAGCTATTGTTTGAAGATATTTGAAGAGAAAAATACCTCCACATAGTAGCTAAAAGCTAGCTTGCTAATCAGTAGCATGAGCCAGAAAAGTGTATACCTGATAGGAAAATCCAATTCCATTAGTTGTCGACAGCCCTGCAGTGATTATTGCCATAAAACAAGAAAAATAGAAGTAAATAAAAGTTGTTTCCCTTACTTCAAAAGAGAGAATATGTCTTCATGCATCCCTCTTCCAATATAGAGTTTTGGCTGCAAAAGAAACACGACCAAGTTTGTAATGTTTGGGTGGGTAAAAATGCCAACAACATTCACAAAAACAAGGGCATATAGATGTACAATTAAATACAAGTATCCCTCACCCTTGCCGTCCACCTCCCCCAATAAAAAGGAAAAACCCAAAAAAAAGAGAAAGAAAAAAGAACTCCACACAAACATAAACACATTCACCCATTTCATAAAGACATGCTTGCCTGGGCCCACCACATAATGAGGGTAATGATCCGCCAGTTTGAACGTTCCATGCTTCTTCGTAAAGGCGGAACCACAAACATAATTGCAGCCAATATGTTAGGTATCAAATATATTGCGACAGCATAATTATAAAATGATTGACTCCGCCAATCTCTCGCCCAACTACTGAAGAACTTGACCAGCCCAGTTGGGTTCTCCACTGAAGTGGAGTAACCAATTGGCAACACCACAGCCCACATAGCTGCCACCGCGAACTTCAGAAGATAACGTATTATTTGTGTAGCTTTTAAGCTCCCCCAGGCATTAAAACTGAGAATTATGTCCAGAGCAGCTGCATGAGAGATAGAAACCATGAGAAACAACCAAAAGAGGTCACCCATAATGTATACATATAGTTATTAATAATTTCTGCTATAACATCCCTCTTACAACTAGATTGGATGAAATCCAAATATGCAAATTAAAGGTTGACAGAAAATGTATGGCTGCAAGAATCAAAAACTCATGGAGTGATAATGCAAGAGATTACTTCAATCAAAATCTGTAATCTTTCCTTCAAAAAGAAGGAATTTTTCAGTATTCATCTTCTGTTAACACACTACAACAGAATGGGGTAGCCGAGAGGAAAAATAGACACATCTTAGAAATTACATGAACATTTTTATTTCAAAATAATGTTCCCAAATCTTACTGGGGGGAATCTGTCCTTACTGCAGCCCGCTTGATACGTAGGATGCCCTCTAAAGTTCTTGGTTTCAAGAGTCCTATTATTCTATTACATGATTATTACCCAAATTCACAAATAGATTCCAAATTACCCCCAAAAGTCATTGGTTGTGCGGTTTTTGTTCATATTCATGACATAACCAAAGAAAACTCGATCCAAGAGCATTAAAATGCATCTTTGTTGGTTACGCTTACACAAAAAAGGGCTACAAGTGCTATCATCCTACTTTTCATGAATGTTTCATTTCAATGGATGTTACTTTTGTTGAGAAACAACCTTTTTATTCACATTCTCATCTTCAGGGGGAGAGTGTGAGTGAAGATAAAGAACATGAGCTATATTTCCCTGATTTACAGGTTATTGTTCAACCTAAAAATTCAAACTCACCACCTACACTGCCGCTTGATCAGCCACATGAATAGCCTCTTAACATCAGAATCAACCCAAATTATACAACCAGCAGCGAAAAAACCTATCTTAGTCTACTCAAGGAGAAAAGAACCCCGCCACTCAACTGCAAGTTCAAGACTTGACTCCAAAATCAAGAATACAGTCAGAATTACCCTCTCCATTGATTGATGAATTACATATTCCTATAGTTGTTAGGAAAGGAATTAAAAATTGCACTCAATATCCTATTTCTCGCTTTGTTTCTTTGAATAAAATTTCACATAAACACCGTTGTTTTCTCACTAATTTAGATGCAATTCCTAATCCCCAAAACATCAATGAAGCACTTAGAGATGAGAATTGGAAACTAGCATGAATGAAGAAATGAGTGCACTCAATAAAAATAATACACATGGGAAATTGGTGACCATCCAAAAGACAAGAAATTAGTAGGATGTAAGTGGGTGTATGCAATTAAGTTTAAAGCAGATGGAATCTTAGAGAGGTACAAGGCTAGGTTAGTAGAATATCAAGAGACTTTTCCTCCAATAGTTAAGAGGAACACGATCCGCGTTCTTTTATCTTTAGCTGCTAATTTCAATTGGTCTTTGTAGCAATTTGATGTCAAAAATGCATTTTTTACACGATGATTTTGAAGAAGAGGTATATATGGAGCCTCCACCGGGTTTTGAGAAATATTTTAAAGATGTGTGCAGGTTGAGAAAAGCATTTTAAGGGCTTAAGCAATCACCATGGCCTTGGTTTGGAAAGTTAGCAAGAGATGATGAAGTGGTTGATAAAGGAAGGTATCAAAAGCTGTTGGAAAACTAATATACTTGTCATACACGTCCCGATATTCCACATTCTGTGAGTGTGATTAGTCGATTCATGCATACTCCTAAGAAAGTTCATTTAAAAGCTGCCTATAAAGTAATTCAATACTTGAAAGCTGATTTCGGAAAAGAATTCATGTTTAGAAGAGGAGCAAAATTAACTATAGAAGCCTAAACTAATGCAGACTATGCTGGTTCGCTATTAGATTGACGCTCAAAAACTGGCTGTTGTATGTTCACTGGAGGACTTGGAGAAGCAAAAAACAAGCAGTAGTATCAAGATCAAGTGCAGAATCTGAATTTCGTGCACTGGCTCAAGGAATTTGTGAACTCTTATGGATAAAGAAAATTTTAAAAGACTTGCAAGTTAAATGGCAATGGACCTATGAAGTTGTATTGCGACCACAAATCAGTTATAAGCATTGCACATAATCCAGTTCAACATGACAGAACACACATGTTGAGATAGACAGACACTTCATCAAGGAAAAGACTGAAAGTGCTGATCTGTACACCTTATGTTCCTACAAATGGTCAAATGGCAAACTTGCTCGCAAAAGGACTGGACAATTTAACTTTCCAGAACATTACTAGCAACTTGGGAATGGAAAACATTTATAGCTAGGATTCTGATTTACTAATTTAGGCTGATTGTAATCTTTCATTTATTTAGGTTGATTGTTATTTTCTTAATCAATGACTGATGTGTAGGAATTAGTTCGTTTCCTAAAATAGGACAAATGACTTTGTATATATTAGTGTATTCAACATATGGAGAATAAAGAGAAGAATTTTTGTTTTTGTTCAGTATTGTTTTCATATAACCCACATATAGTTATTAATAATATCTGCTACAACATCCCTCTTATAACTAGATCGGATGAAATCCAAAAATGCAAATTAAACTCATTCAACACATTCTCATTGTTTTACAGTAAATGTATGACTGGCAAGCTTATATATTAATAACCCATTATGCAAATTTCCTATACCATCATACAAATTTTTTCCTCCAATTTTACCATCTTAAGGAGTTTCTAACTATTCAAAGAAAGGAAAAAGGAAAAAGTTTTCCATTTCCACACTCCTTTATCTAATGGCATACCAGAAAATAATAAAGATAAGTGGTACCTTGCAGAAGATTGAGAAAAGCAGAAGTGATAAAGATGCTCAAAACGCTTCTGAAGACATCAGCATCAAAAATAGCTGCTATGGAACCAGAAGGACTCCAGGCAACAATTACCATGGCCTGAGAACGAGCAAAATCAGTAGTTTTCTTGTGGGGACTCTATTTTGTAACCAAAATCCACAAATATTAAGGCCACCTGGAAAGCCAATATAAACAATATCCACATGCGATCAAAACTTCTATAGAGGTGTGCAAAGGTGCGAACTTCAACAAAATTAGTCTTGGGCTTTCTCTTTCCAATAGCTCCTTGATTTGATCTCTGAAAAAAAAGAGCAATTTGCAAACTTCAACTTACACGTTCTCAACTATTGCAGTCAAGGTATTCACACACTTTCAGTTTCTCACGCCAAAGAAGTTTCAGAATGTGCATGTTGTGATGCAAATACATGGATTCCAATAACTCAAAACATTTGAATTATCAAAGTTTTTGACCTCAATAGTAACTTTTACTAATATTTCTTTTTCCCATTCAAATAAAATTCCTAGAAACCAACCAATTTTCCAGAGTTACAACAAAGAAGAACCAACGAATGGCTTAGACTCCTACTCCTATTGGCTTTAGACTATTAACCTAGAAATGGACTTCAAAAATAGGTATCTCCTAAAAAAACTTATAAATGGATAAAATATTGAACATAAGCATTATATTTAGAGCTGTACTGTACTTGTAATCAACATATGCATATAATTTATTCTCATTGCAATATCTTTAGGGCCATTAAATCCTACTTTAGATCTTTGAAAACAAACTAGTTTGTATCTGTAATTTATGGGAGGGCATGACTATTGAAACTGATGCTTAATATGATTGTAGATGATCCAAAACCATAAAAGTGGACTAATACAATATTTTGAAAAAGGGAAGGACAGGGAAGATGGGTGAGGAAAGAGAAAGAAAGAGATGAAAACCTCATTTGATACCATCCCTTCATCTAATTGAACAAAAAAATCAGCCTTAAGATCCATCGGCCACCCTAACCGGAAACATCTATTAGACCTAAAAAGAAGGAAGAGTTTTGTTATGTTTCTTCCATAAACCAGCAACTTTAAGCTATTACTCAAAATATCTAACCAGAAGTACTCATTCAGATCGTCATAATTTCTCCATCTTGAATGACTTGTTGTGCCTCCCTTGTTCCTCCTTGCTTCCTTTTTCATAAAAAAAAAATTTAAGTGTGCATTTACAACTAAATTAAAAGACAACCAAAAGTAGATCATATAAGTCTTACCTTCCGCACAACCTGGTAAATTGGAGTAATAACATTCCTCAAAAATGCTTCATCATCCGGTGCTGCTGTTTCATATGTCTCTCCAGTTACAGGATGCACATTTTCATACAATATTTGATAAACCTCATTTGCCATCTAATAAGTAGGGAAATAAGAAGAAAATTATTTCAACAGGTCAAGAATTTGGTGCAGAAAAATCAAAACCACTAAACTAATCAAAGACATAAGAATTGTATATGAAATGGCAAACATTTTCAGAAAAAGAAAAGCACGTTTTCCACAATTATAAGCATAGCTTGTTAGATTTGAATATCTAAATAAACAATTGGAACAAGGATATAACAGAGCATGTCAGCGTATAAAAAAATGCAACCAACAGGAAAGATAAACATACAGTTTCATGAATTAACTTCTGCTGATGTGGACTATAAATTCCCTGATTAGCAGTTGTAAGTTTTCAGTATAAGTTTCCAGTGCTTATGATTTGTTAAGAAACAATTTTCATGGACATTATTTAATCGTATGATTTCAACAATTTGTCATAGCAATGGAAGAATTGTGCTTCTCGCCACTGAACTTTGCAACAACAGTTATGGAAATCCTTATTCAGTTAAATAATTATCACCAAACGTATTCAAACTATAGAATGATGATTACAATTTCTCAAAATGGATGTATCTAATCCAATAGCTACTCATTCGAGCCTTTTTTCAAATTCAAGTTATCAATTTCTTTGGTTATCTTTTCCTGTTCTCCCCTTGACCAGTACAAGGAAGTTTGAAGTCTACGATTTTCTTTCCATCAAGAGATATTGTGCAACCAGATTCACAGAAACAATAAAGCATATTCCTGAGACACTATCTTCAGAATGAATATAGGATTCAAAAAGTTTGCATGTCAATAAGGATGGACCATAAAACATACATTATGGAAGATATAGCATATGCATTCTGGCATGAAACGAATATTTGAAGCTTCTCCCCATACAAGAAGATAGAGTGCAATGTAGATAAGCTGTAATTGTTGTTTGTTACAATTTGCAGGTATCCTGCAAATGTCAGAAACAAGGAACCTCAAATCAGAGATAGGACCTAATAATTCTAGCCAACACTGTATATGAATAAAATGTTCTACCTTGTATGTCTTTCACAACGCAAATAGTCACACCATGATCTGTAATTCTTGAAAATCTTATTCATCAATTCCTCTATGGTGTGACTTCTGAGCTGCAAGAAGTTTCAAATTAAACATCAGCACATACAGGAACCTATAGATCAAATTTACAGAGATAAAGATTGATTAGGAGAGATTTTTCTAATCATTTACCGAATTATAGACTTCTTCGTTCCTTCGTCGTCCATCAATATTAGCTAATAACAATATCAGGTGCTCCCTCTGATTTGCCACATTTCCTTTCTTCACTCCAGCAGATGTAATAAAACATCATCTAGTTAGGTGGCGTGAATTATGTTTCATCAAAAGGATATAATATACAGATAAAGAATCAGAAAACTTCTAATTAGACCTTAGTCATCATCCTCATAAAGTAGTATCTACAATTGTGCCTAAGTTGTAAAGTTGTCTGATGCAACAAATAACACAAAGGGAGTACCAGCTCCATTTCTTCCACATTTCACATGTTTGAGGTTAACCATGGATGGGCATACTTACCTTGATGTCCAGAAAGAATGTTTCATTTAATTACTTCTAGCAGCATATTTGCAATAGTCATATGATATCTAAGATTTCCACAGAAATTGTATTTACAGTTCAAATAAGGATGCGCTGACATATACCAAAGCTTGATTGAGTTTTGTTTGGTTGATATACTTCACCTGGCTTCATGAAGTTTGACAGTTTTATGTAGTTTTCTAACAAATTAGTACAAAAAATAAATATAACAAATATTTTTAGGGGCCAAAGTCCTTAAGATGCTTAAAACTAGAAATTTGAAGGTCTGCAATAAATCAATCGTGTATTTGGTATATTAAATGGATATGAAGGTGCATTTCACCTGAAACCCAAATACAGAAGAAAGCCAATCAAGCACATCATTAACGGGTTTAACCCTTTCCTTGGGCAATTCATCATGCACATCACGTCTCAAAATAATTGTGGGCATTGGGAGATTATCCACATCACGTAAAGCAAGAAGAGCTGCTTTGATCTACATTGTCAAAAAGGAAAAAGAAAATGACTGAAGCTGTAGCAAAGTCCCTTTATTAAGGTCTTCACAAACTATAGAAAGACCACGTATGCTGAGCATATTAAACCTCGGGAAGTTCCATGATTGGTGGTTTTGCCCCAGCCGCATACAACGGAAGAATGTTGAAGTGTGCATATTGCTCTCGTTTCTTCTCAACGTCATTGGCATATCTTTGAGTCTGCAATCATAAAGTCAAAAAAAGTCTCGAGTTAAACAAACTAATATGGAACATGCATTTGAATTACTTGCCTGGATAGTGAATACACAGCACAAACCTCATCTTGTACGTTTTCAGGCAGTACTACAGTCTTCAACACGTCGTACAACACCGATGCAATCTGAAGAATTTTGGCCATCTCCTCCCTTAAAAAGTTTCACAGGTGAGATTAGTTTAACTCAGGCATGTCAACAGCTATTTTACAAGGATAAGAAGGAAGGGAAAGCAAGAAAAAAGATAGAAAAGCTCACGGTTTTTTGGTGTACTGTCCATCTTTGACGTTCTCCTCGTAGTATTTCTGATAATACAACTGAATTTCTTTGCGGTCGTTTCTTGCAAGCATGGGTTTTGTTTCTAATTCTTCCTACAACAGAACAAGATTAGAATAAATTATAATAAAAAACTGATTGGGCAGAAGCAGGGGAAGCGTGAACCTTCTCAAGCCTATGCAAGAGATAAGTCTTGAATTGGCGCACACCACGTCCAGTTGATGTAGGATCCATTTTATGAGCCTTCTCAAAGGCATGGAAACGGCCTAGTGAAGTGAAGAAAATGAGTATTGCAATAATAATAGAAATAATTCGATGATGAAGAAGAAGAAGAGAATGATTACAAAGATAGGCGACTCTAGCATTATCCTCCTCAATCTCATTGGCAACACGGAGAATAGGAGCAATGGCCGCTAAAGAAGAAGGAACAAGTTCGCTATCAATGGCGGCGCTGTCGTCGTCAGGCAAATCCACCAACCTGGTAAAACCTCTGGTAATTTTCCGGGACATAGACCGCTGCAGAGGAGGCTGTCCTCCGTCAGTGGCCTTGGTGCCACTGGAGCTGGCCATGCGGCGGGTAGCGGGAAAAAAGCAGTGACAATGGAAGTATAGAGGAGAAGATTAGGTATAGAAGGAGAAATGAAAGGCATTATCAGTAATAACAATAATAATATTAGTATCATGAAAAAGGAAAAGAAGAAGGAGGAGCAGGAGCAGGAGGGTGGAAACAAAAAAGATGAAGACAACATGGCGAGGTGCTTGGATTGTGAAGTGGGATACCTAAAGCGATTGCTCTGGTACTAAGTAAAGAACCGTTTTTTTAGCTTTAGTGATGCGGCGGCAACTTTATAGTTCAGTTTCCAGGGAACTTTGTATTACGTGTCGTGTTTGTATCATTAATCAGTCATTCCTTTTTGGGTCAAAAGCAGTGCTACTGCTTTTCCTTTTCTTTCTTTAGTCCTTAATGTCAATTACTGGTTTTGTTTTTTTGTTGGTGTGGACTGTGGAGTCCCACTCCCACCACCTCTGACTGTTAAGTTTAGTTTAAGTGGATTGAATTTATCATTTTTTATATAGTACTATTTGTTTTTTTCCCTATTTTTCTTTTTTTGTATATTTTTTGGTTGCTATCATCCTTAGAAATTAAGGAATCTCATTTAACATTCATATTTAAGGATATATTCTAGGATGAAAGATTTACAATGATGACAATCTAAGTTTGTTCTAATTAGCATAAATTATAAATAAAAAGTTGTTTCTTGTAATCTTACGGCTTCTTATTTTTAAAAAGAATAAACCACAATAACATTAAAAAGAAATCAAATATGTATTTTTACCCTTTATACTAAATGGTTTTCAAATATGAAAATACATACTATCAAAACAATTCCCTACTCTTAAGGTTGACGATTCAACACTTTAATGACATCTTCTAAGTTGTCGCTTCAACGATTAATCAAGTTTTGAAGCCCTCAAAAATTAATTCCGATTCTCTAACTTCTTGTGGAACCAGGTCAAGAGAAATAAACTCTAGTTTATTAACTTCAAACAATAAATGACATATGCTTAAATTTGATTCATTTGATATGTTACACTTAGGGGGTGTTTGGTTTGAGCACGGGATTGGGTATGGATATGGGTATAATAGTAGAAGGGAATGAGAATAGGAATGGGTATGAAAAATAAAAAATGATGTTTGATTTGTAACTTAGGTTTCTATATTAATACCAATAATATTGTTTGGTTTATTATTATTATTATTATTATTATTATTGTTATTATTATTATTATTATTATAAAATTTATAATAATTAATAATAATAATAATAATAAGATAATAAATTTCATGCAATAAAATTAATAATAAAAATAAAAATAAATAAAAATAATAAGATAATTAATTTTG
>JAOTAZ010000009.1:349105-360848 GCA_025629785.1 Erythroxylum oxycarpum | reverse complement strand
AACAATGAACACCAAATTAATGAAAGATGCCTTTCTTTATTTATTCATAAAGACTGTACACAACTTTGTACAAAACGCGCTGAAGGCGATTGCCTTTAGGGCACTACTCTAACAATCTTACAGTACTGTGCAAGAATAAGTCGAGTTACAGGAGATAAAAGTCGACGTATAGTATTGTGCATGCATAAGTCGAGTTACAGGAGAGTACAAGTCGACTTACATTAACAAGTAAGCCTCCACGTGTTAACTCTAAACAACTCATGTCTACAGCTTATGAGATCTACTGCTTGATCTAATCAAAGAGTATAACATGTGCTAGTCTATCCAGATTAATGATATCCAATCTCATTAATCCTATGACTAGGGAAAGTTTAGATACTAACATAATTACACATGATAGGAATCTCAATATTATGATCTCATCATTATTTCCACCATTCTATGTTTTGTATCAAGGATTTTATTAAATCAATTTAAAATCATCATGAAATCCATAAATGTATGAATATCAAAATAATGAAAAATGCCTTTATTAATCATAAAATGAATGGTACAATAAGTGCTAAAGCTGATTGCAATTAGAGCACTTCTCTAACAAACTCCCACTTACACTAAAGCTAATCACCTTGATATCTAATACCATAGGCATGTACATGTGACACAAAACTCTTTTGGAAAATAGGTTTAGTCAACGAATTAACTATATTATGATCGGTGGGAACTCTCTCTATCTTGACATCATTTCTACTAATGATTTTTCTAATGAAATGGTCGCGCTTGAGTAAATATTTGGACTTCTGATGAGACCTCGGTTCCTTCACCTACACTATAGCCCCGTTGTTGTCACAATACAACTAAATTTTGTCAGCATTGCTCGAAACCACACCAAGTTTCATAATGAACTTCTTGATCCAAACTGCTTCCTTTGCCGCTTCTGAAGTTGTAATATACTCCACCTCTGTCGTCGAATTTTCAGTCATCTCTTGTTTGGAACTTTTCCAACTGACTGCACCACCATTCAATGTTAATAAATATCCGGACTGGGATTTTGAGTCATCCCTATTGGATTGGAAATTGGCATTAGTATACTCGCTCGCCACAAGATCACCTTCTTCATATACCAAGAATACATCACCTTCTTTATATACCAAGAATACATCCTTAGTTATTCTCAAGTATTTAAGGAAATTCTTGAAAGCCACCCAATGATCCACACCAGGATCCGACTAGTATCTGCTTGTAACACTTAGAGCATACGATACATTGGGTCTAATACATCACATAGCGTACAAGATTGATCTTATAGCCGAAGCATAAGGAATCAAACTCATGTGAGTCCTCTCATTTTGTATCTTTAGACACATAGATTTAGAGAGTGTAATCCCATATACTATGGGAAGATAACCTCTTTTGGACTGCCCTATGCTAAACCTCGTTAAGATCTTATCCATGTATGGAGATTGAGAAAGACCAAGGAACCTCTTAAACCTATCTTTATTGATCTTTACCCCCAAAATATAAGCCATTTCTCCACGGTCTTTCATAGAGAAGTTCTTAGCTAACCACATTTTGATTGATTGCTAAGTAGAAACATCGTTTCCTATTATTAATATGTCATCTAGATATAGTACAAGGAACATGATTGCACTCCCACTAACCTTCTTATACACACACAACTCATCCATATTTTGTTAGAAATAAAACTGTTTGATTGTCTTATCAAATTAGATATTCTAAGTCCTGGATGCTTGCTTCAATCAATAAATGGATTTCTAAAGCTTGCATACCTTTTCTCTATTCATGCATATGAAATCATTAGTTAAAAACTTGATTAAACTTTAATCAAGAAAGTTCAACTATAAAGCATAAATCCTAACTCAAAAATTCATAACAATGTAGTCAAACACTAATTAACTACTCCCCTTTTGAAGCCCATGAACTCAAGCCATCGCTACATCTTCAAGAGGAAATGGTGCCTAGCCAAGTATCACTCTGGGAGCACTCATGACTGTAGACATACCCCCAACATCCATGGCAGCAGCAACGAATTGATAGGATCAACAATGAAGGATGAGAGTCGAAAGAATGTATGTGGAATGTCGGCCTGTCTTCTGTGTAAAAACAGTGCTACATAATCTAATTTGGCATGTTTTTAAATATTGGGTTGCGGGTCGGGTCGGAACAGTGACAGATTTTTCCAAATATGTTCGAGTTTTTCAACGTTTCGCCCAGCGAAAGGTAGGCTCGCCGTGACAAACTTTTCTTGAAAGCTTTTCTGCATTTTCTAGATCCTTCGCCAAAGCGAAAGAATTAATCTTCGCCGCAGTGAACTTTTCTCGAAAGGTCAGGCTAGATTCTTCGCTTTTCGCCGCAGCGACAGATGGGCTCGCCACGACAAACTTTTCCCGAAAATTTTGTTCTCCTGTTGACTTCAATTCAGCACATCGACTCTCTTCTCCTTGAGGTTCTTACAATAAAAATAGCAATTTGCAGTATTAATTGTTCTTAGAAAAATCAAGGAATACAATTAATACCAAATGTAACAATTTTTACTGTCAAATTGCATAAAATAAAAGTACACTCTCAAGTATTAAATTAAGCACAAAATCAAGATTTAGAAGTCAAAAGGCATAGTAAAGGCCATGAAAGTGTTGCCAATTTAGATAATAAACTTGGGCTCAATCAACAATTCAACTCCCTCTTCTTGGGCATTTTGTATATTGAACGTAAATTCTATACTAACGCGTGATTTACTTCAGTTCAGTAATTTGACTTCCAAGTTAGAGTGATTATATATAGCTCATTTGAGCTTTGCTCTCCTCATTCATTGAGAGAGAGCATTTCTTGTATTCTATTGAAGGAAAGTATATAAAGGTTGATTTTATCGCATATCTCTTGTTTCCTTGTTGCCTTTGTTTTCTTGTTGCTTTAGTAGCATGGTTTCTTCAATTGTGCGAGAGAAACACTTCGAAAGTTGTTGAAGGTTGAAGTCTTACTTAAGTGGACTTAAATGAGACTGTCGAGTAAAGAGTGTAGGCAATCAACTTCGGTAAAAGTTCGAGTCCCAAAGTGACCTTTGTATTAATAAGAATCATATGCCATTTTCTTTCAAAAAGTAACTATGAAGCCATTTCATCTATAATGATTGCTTATCTTAGATCATTCTCCCGAGAAAAAAAAAAACTTACATAAACAACACATCCTTTCAAAAGTTTGCATATCTCTATTTATCATATCGTATTTGACTATTTGTAACATTAGAATGCTTTTCTTTATGTATCATTACTGTTGGCAAAAGATGTGGACAAACTTTGGCCCATATATATAGGATTGAGATGTCTTCTTGATGGGTTTCATCATCGATAGGCTAAGATTACATACAATTACATTACAGGTGGGTTTTGTTTATTTAACGAAAGTGATGGCGTCGTATCGTCTACACAGGAAAATCAAAATTAATAAGATTTGTGACAGTATTTTTCAGTTCATCTGAGAGATGATATTGCAAAGTGGGAGTGCTGTTGTTGGAGCTTGTGGGCGTCTCATGAGAGCGAGTCCTATCATATCATGCCTGCCTTCTAACACCAAAACCAGCACCGACCAGCTTCGTCTTCAACTTGATCAACTTCACGCTGAAGCTGAGACCACAAGAGAAAAAGGTGACTGCTTTCAAATCATTTTTGCAGTTTCTTCACACCCATTTGCCCTTTTGAAGTTCCTTTGTTAATTAGCCAATACATTCATTGATTGGGTTCACCTCATACAAGTTATTAATTTTACCGTTTCCAGCTCACATCTTCGCCATTCACCCTTTTAGTCTTCTGCTCACTCCAATTCTGACGCTCCAAAGCGAATTCCAATAAATATAATGCTTGTTGCTTCTGAATGTTTGGTTAGACATGCATTCATCACACAATAATAATAATAATAATAATAATAATAATAATCTTTGAAGTCCTTATTGTTGTCAATTCAGCAAATAGTGGAAGATTACGACTTATGAGATTGTCAGAGGCTGCAGAGAAGCTTAAACGCCAGGCTGCAATTAGTGTTAATTCTGGGAAGGAGACTGAAGCAAGGGACCTACTTTTTCAGAAGAAGAAGGTTATGCAAGCCATGGAAAGGTCTAAGAGTCGTATTGCATTGCTTGATGAACTATCCATGAAACTAAATGAGGTATTTGACCTGCTAAGATTTTGTTTGGAACCATAAAATTATGGCCACTTTAGCTGACCTGTTTTATGGCATTCATTTGGAAAAAGTTAGGATGATAAGGTTTATATGATCTTCAACTTATCTTTACTAGTGTCTGCATCCTATTGAACATTTTCTGCTATCTCTGTAGTTATTTTGTGATCGGTCTGTATTTTTGCTAATTGTTGTTCTTTGTTAAGAGAACCTGACTTAAACGAGGAAATGTTGCTTTCAGGCAATATCTATGAAAGAAAGTCAACTGATTGGAAATGTTGCTTCTGATCTTGAAGTCGATGGAGAAAATACACCTGGTCCAGTTCGGATAATTTCTCCTAAGCAAGGAGTTAAAGAGGATATACATGAAGAGGAAGACTTAAGTTCTTTTAAAGGCCAAGATATAAACATTTCTGTCGACGGTGAAGCAAGTCCACCATGCAATCAGGAGGTAAAACCTATTACTCGTGGAACTTACAGTGAAGATAGCATGGTAAAAGATCTAAACGGGACATCATCTTATGAGCACTTTTTGGAGCACCTGGATCTACAGCTAAGCAGAATTGAAGCTGAGCTTGTAACCATTTTGAATGTGTCCTCCTTGGTGCTGAGTGATAATGAGAAGCATATAAATTTTAACGTACAGCAAACAATAGAGCTCCTGGAAAGTATCCGTGGCATTAGACTGAGGTAAGTGGATACCTTAACTTTTACAGTTTATGAAAAATTTTACCTGAAGCCTGAGGGAAGTTACTAACTAAGCTGCAAGTACCTTTGTAGATGCTGTGACAGAGGTAACAGCAGTTCTGTAAGTTTTCTTGGTTATTTGGTGGACTACTGGATGATATATTATGTGAGAAAGAACTTAAATGAAAGTTACTCCGAAGTGTAAAATAAGATTTATAGGCCCTACATTCATAGTCCTCATTATCGTATGCTAGACATTTATGCTTAAAGATACCTTAGCATCTTGCACCACAATTTTATCCATAAACCTTGTGGAAGCTAAAAGCTTTCATATATATGCAAAGCAACAACTCTATATGGAATTGAGAATTTCATTTATGAATTCCTAATCTTCCTAGTTGAGTTTAGACTTGCTCGTTTTTCATGCCTTGGCATGAAATAGCCAGCTCATTTGAACATCAATCAAAAATATATTTTAAACATGAGACACCAATTACTTGAACTAGAAAGACTTGAGAATTGTTGACGTCATAACTTCTTAAGCTTTTGAAATGACCATGGTGAAAACTGTAAATGATAATATCCATTATCCCTTCTCTGTGTCATCTTAGGGTTGCAAGTTTCATGGAGAGGAAGGAGAAAATTATATGAAGCTTAATCTTCTCAGTCTGTTTTTCCTGCAAGGTGCGCAATGGAGCTTGATCTTTTTATATTTGTAGTATACTTAACTGACGCTATTAGCCTTTTTGTAGTATTTTATTTATAAGTAATACTTCGAATCATAATGAAAAGGATTGCAGTCAAAAGAAAGTTAACTATGACATCTTTTTCCTATTCTTTGTCATTCTCAGAAGTTTCCCAGAATTTAACTATGACATCTTTTTCCTATTCTTTGTCGTTCTCAGAAGTTTCCCAGAATAGTAATAACAACTTGCTCTTCCCACTATGCTGATTGTATCTAATTATCTGGTTTGAATTTGACACTACATTTTTCAATTGAGCCCTTAAAGTGCTAACATATTTTTATTGCCCTTTAGTATTTCTTCCTATCAGCACTTGGTCATCACACTTGCTTGCTACCATCTGAGGTAGATTGGTTACAAAATTCAGCCTTTTAGACCGAAGCATAACAATTATTTATTAATATTATTACATAATAAGAAGAATTTTATAAAAGACACTGTATTATCTTATTAAACTAATTAATATATTCTTAAATATTAATAAAGTATGAGAAATTAATCTATTATTAAATATTAATATTTTTTAAAAAGATTAAAATAATCATTACCAAAACCTCAAAAGGAGAATAAGTACATCAGGTCATCAAAATCAGGCTATAAGTCCTACATATAATTTTGCTTTCAGAACCAAAATGGATAGTGGAGGCAACAGATGAATAACATGGTCAAACTAACTTAATCCTCTCATTAGGCTGTTAATGCAAGTTCCCTTCAATTAACTCACATTCCATTTGTTTGTCATTTGCACAGGTTGTTGTTTGCTTATACCTTTTTCCTGAACAACTTTTCTAATCTAGCTTCTCATATTGGCTTTTTGGTTAGTGGATATCTTGAGGAGTTTGTTGGGCGATTCTTAAGTTCCTTTCCTTCCAAATTGCATAGATGCAACAACTAAATTTGATCTTTAATGGTTTCAAGTCACCTTTGGAGTTAAACCTGATCTTGTTTGCCTAGTTCTATGATTTTTCCCCATCATCTTTTGCACATTGTTAATCACACACTTGTTGAGCTTTCTGATGTGTAGCTGCGTTTGGAAAATAAATGTTTAATTGTTTCTGGCTCTTGGTGGCAAAGGGAGCAATTGACTATGGTTGTAGTTCCTCTTAGTCTATCCTGACTCATCAATTTCCTATGCATTGCCAATCAAGGAATGAATGATGCTTTTGGAATGCAGCTATGATTCCAAACTAGCTTTTTCCATGCAACCTTTGTAGGGGCTGTTCTAAATAAGTTCAGCTATGTGCTGCCATATGATTGTGTCTTCTCTTATTGGGTTGAATTTTAGTTAGGTGTATTTGCAATTATTGAGGAGAAACGTCTTAGCTGACGACCCCAGGTATTTCCCCGCACCACCTCACTGACTTTGGCATTGGCTGGGATTATATGCCAAAGAATGTTGAAGCGAGGAAGCTTATGTAATGGTCCTTGCCTGTGCTAGTTATCAAACCAAAATGAGGTTCTGTTCCCATTCCTTATGATGCATCTTATCTCTTGGTTTATGGTTTCCCTCAGCTTCAATGTTTGAAGCAGTGTCCAAGAAGTGTTTGCTTGTGTTCTAGACTTCCAGAGGATATCACTTTTAAGAAACTGGGTGTGCGTCTGCCTAAACCATAGAGATTCTTTGTTCGTATAAAGTTTCCATATTCTCTTTACTAATAGCATCTTATTCATAGCCTTGATTGAGTTGATTCCCATTCCACCTTCATCTTTACAAATACAAACATTTGTCCACTTCACTTTAGCCTAGGTTGCTTTGTTGGGTTTGCTTGTCCGCATGAAGATTTTCAAAGTTTTAAAAATTGCTTTGATTAAATTTCCAGGGTTACATAGGTGAGAATTCCAATCCACATGAAGGTTACTAAGACTGGTGATGACAAGTTGTGATTTTCCAACATATGATAGATTTTTGTTATTCCAATTACCTATTCTTCTTTGAATCGCATCTAATAGAGGCTGGTAATCTATATGGGTAAGTCTTGTAGCTATTATTGGAATTATAAGATATCTAAAAGGATGGTTTTTCAGGCTTCAGTCTTGCTATACTGGCTAAATGTGTAACTTGGTTAGGTGAAACATAGATGCTGCTCTTATCTTTGTTGATTGTTAAACTTGAAAGGGCAATAAATTATTGTATTGATGTAATAAGCATAGTCACTGAATTTTCATCTGTTCTACTTAATAGGATTAAATCATCTGCAAAGGACAGATGGTTGAACCTTTTTGCATTTATAGTGGAATTTGAAATTCCCCATCTTACTGGTGTTCCTTTCAAGCAATCTTCACAGTGCCTCAATGCAGATTGTAAATAGGTAAAAGGAAAGGGGTCCCCTTGACTTAATCCTTTGCTTCCTCTAAATACGTGTGCAGGTTCTCCATTTACCAAGATGTTAAAAGAAGTGGTTGTGATAGAAAGTTCGATCCACTTGATAATTGTGATGGATATCCAAAGCCTCCATTGCATTGAAAATGAACCTCTATTTAACAAAGTCGAAAACTTTGTTTTTGTCCATTTTCATTGTGCAACTCATTAGGGTTTTGTTGATAATCCTAGATCACTTCCTGTAGTAAGAGAATATTGTGTCCTATGCTCCTTCCTTGAATAAATGTTCCCTGACTTGGATTAATGATTAATCTTAAGGTACTTTTCAATATGGGAGCCAACATCTTCAAAATTATCTTGTAGAACGCATTACATCATGAGGAAAATGTATGTTTTATTCACTTTTTTGAACATTTTTCCCGTTGAGAGGAGTTCTAGTATGGCTTCTAAGATACAATCTCCCACTAGATGCTAGGTTTCTGAAAGAATATTGCATAAACCCGTCAGGTCCTAGTTCCTTTTTAGGATTTAGGCTGAAGAGCTACTTTGGTTTCTACTCTGCTAAATGGCCTGGGTAACCATTAGACCTACTCCTCATTGGTTAAGCTAGGTATGAAGTTAAGGAAGGAACATTGTTGTTTTACCAATTATTAATACAAATAAAATACTTCTTTTTTTATATATTATTATGTAAATGTGAAATCAATAAATTAAATAAAATCAATTGATTAAATACATGCCATTTAGATGATTTGCATACAACTCTCTTCATTTACGTGGACAAAATTTGTTGTTTGTGTCTTTTGCAGTATATGTAACACAGAAAGATAACAAAGAGAGTTTGGAAGCGAAACACGTGTAGTTCCGACCTGCCTCGCATGAGTAAAATTTTGTTGCCAATGTGGGAGACATGTTACAAAAACCCTTTTTCATTTGTTTGATGATAGGCAATAAGAACAAGAAATTTAATTAGATACTAACACAATAGCTACCATTTAACCTCTTAATTACAATAAATAATCTCAACCTCACTAGAATCTTGTCTAGGCGTAAAGCGTACATCACTCAATAGCATGGTCAAGAAAGTTAGAACCAAATACCTGCAACAGATTGTCTTTAGTGAAGTATGTTCATGAAAAGTATGCCCTGCTGCATTGATATGCATGAAATCTGTCCAGGGTTAACCAAAACTTGAAAACTTCATACGCATGCTTAAATAATGTCTCCAGAAAATCTAGTTGAAAGTCTACAAGGTATCGACTAGTTGTTAAGCAGAGGATGAAACTCTCGAGTTGCCTTCATTAGACAAACAGACAGAGACAGTGTCTGAGTGTGATGTGGGGAAAAACACCTTGCAACTTGCCCTTTACTATTATTAGCATTCAAGCTATATTTATAAAGCACCTGAAGTCATTACAAGTGAAAGAAAAATTAAAAATCTCAAGTGCTCCATCCATGTCTTGAATTACTGCCCATAACTTTTGCTGTCCCATAGCTCTGCGTCATTGCTTGCAGAAGGAAGTAGGCTAACTATGACCATCTTAAAGAGCTGCGTCATTGCTTGCAGAAGGAAGTAGGCTAACTATGACCATCTTAAAGAGTAATCAATCTTATGTAGACTATGACAACAGCATCGCATCTTTTATGGTTCAACTTTCCATAGACTTTATAGCTCATCACATAAATAATTATCTTAAAGGCTAAATTCAGCTGCATGCTGTCTGAAAGTTTCTTTTTTCAAGAAAAACAAATGTTGTGATGAACTGCCATTTTTTCAAAATCTATGTGAACAAATTGTTAGCCGTTTGAGAAGGCAATTGACATGAAGAGAATGTCAGTTGCAAGGTAGGCAGTGGGATAATGCAAAAAATACTATAACTGCTAAGGTTGGTACCACTTAACCTTCTCCAAATTCTGATCATTCTTTTTGCTTCTTGCAATAAAAATATATTTCCCCAATATCTGCTACTTAAGCTAAGATATCGAACTCAACTCCTTGGAATGTGATGGTTAATGAATGGCTGGGAATGCAGAGCTAATAATGTCTTCAGTTGGATCCAAAAACATCATGGAGAGAAACCAAGATCCTGACAAGTGTAATTACCAAAAGACAAGCATGGAGGCAATCCTTACAGCTTCTAAGTTGCCAAAGGTAGTTCCTCCACTTCCTCATGGTGAGAACGTGAGAAGGCCTCGTGGAAGGCCTGTTGGCTCAAAAAATAAGCCGAAACTACCAATCATTGTCACACGAGATAGTGCTAATGCACTAAGGGCTCATGCGATGGAGGTGGGCGCAGGCTGCGATATAAGCGAGAGTTTATTGATCTTTGCAAAAAGAAAGCAGCGTGGTGTATGTGTGCTCAGTGGAAGTGGCTCCGTAACCAATGTCAGTCTCCGGCAGCCAGCCTCATCTGGAGCCACTGTGACCCTTCATGGCCGATTTGAGATATTGTCACTTGTTGGATCAATTTTACCTCCACCTGCACCCCCAGGGATCACAGGGTTGACCATTTATTTAGCTGGCTCTCAAGGCCAGGTTGTTGGTGGCGGTGTGGTTGGCTCACTCATTGCTTCAGGCTCTGTCGTAATAATGGCTGCATCATTTATGAATGCCACTTTTGATCGCTTACCCTTGGATGATGAAGAGATTGCTGCAGCTAATCAGCATTATCAAAATGGTCGTTCTCACCACCTTGACATCTCGGATTTTTATGGAATGCGACAAAACTTGCACACTGATGGTATCGTGCCACCTGAGGTATATTCTTGGGCAATATCTAAGAACTAGACTGATTTCCTCAAACCCTGTGCTCTTTAGACGTGGAAACTTTACGAGTTCTGGCAGATTACCCTGTATCAGCAACATCATTGTGGCTTCACGTAGCATTCTGCTATATATGTATAAGAAAGCACCTACCTATCCTATCCTATCAATCGAACTAGAATCAATTTCTTTCTCCATCTATTTTCTCATAATAACTAGAGACAGTATAAACATTAGTCATCAGCACAAACTTGAGATTTCTCATGGATCTAACTCATTTACATGATTTTGCTGCTTATGTTTTATTTGTGTCCATATTTCCGAAAGATATACGGAGCTATGAACATACTTTTTTCAGTTGCTCTTGCGCCTCTATACAACTATAATTCTCCAAGCTAAAGTAATTACATGCTGTCCAAGCACCAATTAAAGCTGAGACAATCTGGCTTACAACTCGAGGAGTAGAGTGTTGAAAACAATAGGATAACTTCATGTCATAACCATTCAGCTAAACATTTTTCACAATTATATCATTAATTACTAAAATCTTATTAGTTTAAAAAATTATTTATACAAGCATAACCTTCCCAAATAGTCACATTCAAAAGTATATACAATAAAAGAATTGTACTCAATTTGATTTGTTGGCTCCATCTAGACTTTACAATTTTTATCACGTGCACTAAGGCTATCAACAATCTCTCTCTTAAAAATAATATAGCGACAAGAGATGAGTTGCCTACTCAGTAAAGGTAACCTAATCGTACTTTTAAAATCAAATAACCCAATATATGTTAAGAATAATGATAAAATATACATATAATACTAAATGACATAAGCAATACTTAGCCTGTCCAAATACTCATTGAAGATTCAAAATTTTATTACTAGTAATTATTAATACTTATTTTATTTTATTATTACCATTTATGTTTTACCTCTTTATTTATCGAGTTAAGTAGGCTTTGCTTAATCTAGTGGGCTTACATTCAATGATCTATCGACTTATCTCTACTATTTTTGTACCTTTTCAATTATTTA
>JAOTAZ010000009.1:325481-340893 GCA_025629785.1 Erythroxylum oxycarpum | reverse complement strand
ACCTTTTCAATTATTTATTTAATAAATAAAATTATTTAAAAATCATATATTTCAGAAATCCATAAAGTTAATTATTAATAATTAATTTAATTAATTACTAATTCAAAATATAATTTACCATAAAATAATTAATTAAAAACAAAATTCATAATTTTTATCAATCGTACACAACTATAAGGATATAGTTTAAGGTTATCATAACTAATTTTTGGATTCAATTATTTTGATTAGCCTAATCTACTCCCTAATCTATCCTCTAGAGCTAGACATTTACAAAATTCTATCAGACTTTATTTATGAAAATTTCTCAAACCAATAACATTTAATAGTATAAACTTAACCCCTTTTTACCAATTTTATTATTAATTATGAAAAATATCCTTACTTTATCTTACCACCATAATTACGAAAATATGCTTAATTATTAAAAATCCTTATTCTACCCATATATTCTTTTATTATTACTAAAAATACACTTTTAGGACTTCAATTCTAATTTTACCCTTTAATATTTATATTTCCCATTTTGCTCCTTAACATATTTTAAATTTTCCTAAAATTGTCTTCTTCACCTGTCCTCTTCTCCTCTTCTCCTTATTCCATTTTTTCTCATTTTTCTAGTCACCTTTTCTCTAACTTATTTTTTCCAATTTCATCAAGTGTTATAACAAACAAACACAACATAATTCCAACTAAAAACTAGTTTAGGATGATTGGAAATCACTAATAAAAAGGAAGAAATTTAGCTAGAAATCTTACCTATTTAAAGTTTTATGCCTTTTCAATATATTTTTGGGTTATTAATTTCCACAATTTCCTCTCTAATATACTATTAAAAAAACAAAATGAGGAAATACATGAGAAAAGCTTCACTGCAAGAGAAAGATGATATTTTTTAATACACTTACCACTTGGAAAAATGGAGAAGAAGAAGGAAAATGTAACTTTTTTGTTTTCTTACAATCCACCTACTGTGCTCTCTCTCTCTCTCTATCTATCTATGTATATAGATATGTGTGTGTACTCCTTTTAGGTTGGGTTAGGTTTTGTGGGTTTTATAGTTATCCCCTCTTAAAAGAATTTTGCCTTCAAAATTAAATTATGTACCTGAGGATCCAAACAAATAAGGATACTGTCGTAGAACTTTGTCCTCTACTTCCTCAGCGCCTCTCTTAAAGATCGAAGATGACTATAAAACTAGTACCATCAGAATCTACCATATCCTTAATTTCCTAATTTGTCTATCCAAAATCTCCACTAGCTCAATTTTGTAAATCATATCATTTGCAACCTTGATCTCAGGACTTGTTATAATATAAGTAAGATATGATTGGTATCATCTCAACATCGACACATGGAACACATTGTGAATTTGCGATAACTCTTAAGATAAGGCTAACTTGTAAGCTAATAAACCGACGCATTGTACATTCTCATATGGCCCAATGTATCTCGGACTCAACTGTCGTCTTCTACAAAACCTCAAAATCTCCATCTAAGATGATACCTATAGAAATACCATATATCCAACATCGTCCTTCATCTTCCAACAATGTTGATCATTATAACTCTTTTTCGAGTCATGAATTACCTTCAAACATCACCTTACGACCTTTATTTTCTCCACTGTCTCCTGAACTAACTTTAGTTCCTCCAACAATCTAACACTATCAATATCCTAACATATCAAATATCTACACTGTCTGCCATATAATGTCTCAAATGGTGCATACCGATGCTAGAGCAATAATTGTTATTATATGTAAACTCCATCAAAGGTAGATATTTATCCAAATCACCCTCAAAATTTAGCACATATACTCTCATCATGTCCTCCAATGTTAAATAATATAATTTGACTGTCCATTCGACTAAGAGTGAAATGTACTACTTAAGTTCAACCTAGTCCCTAAAGCTATCTATAAACATCCAGAACTAGGAAGTAAACTGATTGACATGTTCTAAGTATGTCGATTATGAATTATCCATAAGTGCACGACGTAGCTATAGCTAGTAACTACAAGTACGAGTCGATCCCACAAAGGCGATGATTGTTAGTATTTACCATTCTCCTATTATCTAGTCTACAAATTTGGTTTCGATTTTTAATTAAAGAAAATAAAACTTAATAAAATAAAATAAAATAGGTAGCAATATTGAAGAGAGAAATAAAGAATCACTTAGAAAACTATCGATATCGAGAATTTGGTGTCTAGGTTACAAATTCCCCTAAAAACCTTTAACTAGTTGATTTTTTATTATGCAATTGTTTATTGACTATTAGATCATGGAAATTCCTATGGTATGCTGATAACTCTCTCGAGTCTCATAATAATTAATCCTAAGGTTATCAACTGAATTACTCAAGTTAAGTTTTATAGGATTGCTTTACCAAATTGTGAATTCTGCTATTAGTTTTGATCCTAATGTAGAGGATTTATGTCATCCTATTTCTAGGGTTGCAATCAACTCCTTTCAATTGCGGTAGATTTATTCATACAAGAATTTCTCAATCTTTATGTTATGAAATTAAATTATACACTCATATTATGAATCTATTAGAACATATCTTAAACACGTAATCGAATCACAATAGATCAATCAAAACAATTGCATTAGACAAAAGAAACAGAATATGTTAGAGCATAAACATAAGGTTCATCTTACCTAGACACTAAAGACATTTAGGTACACATGATAGAAAACAAAATCAAACATAAACAAAAATAAAAATGAATAGAAAATGAAGGGTTCATAATTCTAAATACCCCTTTTTTTCTCCTAGCGAATATTCTTTACAAGTAGACCTTTCATCTTGTATTCACTTGGATCTTTCGATGATTTCTTCGTGTTTTCCACTTATCTGGATCAAAATCACCCTTTAACTCGCCCCTAAAAGTCTTTACATTAATGCCCTTCCATTTTGCCTCAAAACACGTCATTTTATAGTAATTTTTTGGTTCTATTTGATACACGATCTGATACACGAGGGTGTATTAGATTGTGTATAACCCAAAATACCTAGAATTTGGGATTCTAGAAGGCCTGAGAGAAGTACACGGGCTATTTCATGGTGTTGTATCCCTTCTTTTTGTTTTATGCTACATTTTCATCCTAATTCTTCTTCTTTTGGTCTATGAAAGCAATTGTAACCTATAAACATACTTAGATCAAATTAAATGCGAAATATATAATAAAAGTATAAAATATCATGTAAAAATACATCAAATATAGGGTATAAATATGATCAAAGAAGCATCTATCAGAAACTGTGGATCTCGATATGATACAATGGACACTAAAACCCTATGTATTGTCACAATTTCATCAACATACAACTTGGCGAGTTTGTCCAAGTCTTTTTATTATATAAGTAAGAAATCAACTAATTTTGTAAATTGATCCACAATCATTTAAACTGAATCATGTTTACATCTATTCCTCACTAATGCTACCACAAAATTTATCGAAATCTTTTCCCTTTTATAATGGAATAGATAAGGGTTTTAGATTCCCTGTTGGTTCCTGATGCATTATCTTGACTTGTTGACTTGTCAAACACCTTGACATAAACTTTGCTATATATCTCTTTATCGTCGGCCACTAGTAATAAGGTCTCTGGTTTTGATACATTTTTGTCATATCATGATGCATAGCATATGGTGCATAATGAGCTTCCCTCATAATCTGCTATTGTATTTCATCTATATCTGACACACAAACGCATCTTCCAATCACAAACACTCCTTCAACTTTCACTTAAGAGTTAGTCTCCCCATCCTATTGCACTCTCTCTTATCTGTATAAAATAAGAATCCCAAGGCTGTGCCTCTCTGTTCTTATTTCCCAAATCTGGTTGAGCTTGTAATGTGCCAATAAACCACTAATACAATCAATCTCCATTCTCATGTATAGTTTCCTCAACTCGACTAATGGTGTAATACTCATCACGTTTGAACTTTTCCTACTTAAAGCATC
This sequence comes from Erythroxylum oxycarpum, assembly GCA_025629785.1. Lineage (NCBI taxonomy): Eukaryota > Viridiplantae > Streptophyta > Magnoliopsida > Malpighiales > Erythroxylaceae > Erythroxylum > Erythroxylum oxycarpum. Next base: position 336,915 of record JAOTAZ010000009.1, on the reverse strand, counting down.
TACCACTACATTAGCCTTCCCTAGATGGCAATCAATAGTACAATTATAATCCTACAGCAGCTCAATTCATCTTCTCATCCTTAAGTTAAGCTCTCTTTGAAACAAGATACACTTGAGGCCATTATGATCTATCAAGACTCTGAATGTCTCTCTATACAAATAACGTCTCTAAATCCTTAGAGCATGCATAATTTTCAATAACTCCAAATCATGGGTGGGAGAGTTCAACTCATATGATCTCAACTGACAAAAAGCATATACTATCACTATTCTATGTTGCATCAATACATACCCCAAACCTACCCTCGAAGCATCATTACATACTTCAAAACATCTGCGACTCGATGGTAACACCAAAATTGAGCTAGAATTCTATCTTCACCTAAGCTCCTCAAAACTCTCCTAAAACTGATCATTCCACTAAAACTGCCTTTCTTCAACAACTTGGTCAATGGGCTAGCTATCATTGAAATTTCTTCTACAAATCTTTAATAATAACAATCAATCCTTAAAAACTACTCACCTCTGATGTATTTCTAGGCAGCTCCTACTCCATAATTGCCTTTACGTTAGTAGAATGAGGCATCACTCCTTCTTGGAACATTACATGTCTAAGGAAAGCTACCTGCTCCATCTTGAACTCACACTTACTTAACTTATCATACAACTGTCTCTCTTTCAGAATCTGTAACACAATCTTTAAATGTTGCTCATGCTCCTCTTTACTCCCTAAATATACTAATATGTCATTAATGATCACAATTAAAAACTAACCTAGATACTCCTGAAAAGTCATATTCATCAATGCCATGAATTTAACTAGTGCATTAATCAACCCGAAAGGCATCACTAGGAACTTATAGTGACCATACTTGATAGGTGTAAATTATAATATGTTTTGATAGATGTTTATGAATACTTTTGAGTATTTCTTAGATGATTATCATGTATATAGGCTTAGAATTATGTTATTATTAGTGTTTGTTTATATTTTAAGTGTTTGTATGGTTTTGAGCATAATTTGGATCTTATTTTTATGTTTCAAGAGGTGTTTGCTGTGTGTTTGAGTGTATGGAAGTAGGAAATTGAAGAAAAGAGAACAATTAGAAGTATAGAAGTAGGTCACGATCGTGAATTGTCTTGCCACGATCGTGACAGAGAGTGTAGACAGCTTGTGACACCCACATATCTCCTGGGAGGATATGCAAGTGTCACACAAAACAGAATTGAAACAATCTAAATCATATCAAACATTTCTTACATGCATTTCAACAACTCAAGCAAACATACATTACATGTCATTAAATGCTGTTGTAAACCATACTTCATATATAATGAATTTATCAAAATACATGCCTTAAACATAATCCATCATGTAATAACGTTATTACAAACCATTAAACAAAATACAAACTATCTCATATTGTCAGATACAACTCATAAACTCAAATATACAACTTTCAAAACAAAAGACATTCTTCTTGGCCATTACGGTTGTCTTTGTCCCAATCTTTTAAACCTTCTTATTAAAACCTACATGGAGGCAAAACTACCGTGCTAAGCATATAGCTTAGTAGGGAATAACTAAACATAATGCATAATGGCGACTATTTCTAACAGTTGTCCACCATTCATATATATAGATTTAAATTATATCGCAATAATCTTTAATAGTTCATAATGTAGAGTAATCCAAACATTATGTCTCATAATAGAATATGATTCATCAATCAATACAGAACATTCTTGCAGCAAAACAAAACTCATAAATATTAAAACAGATTGTGCAAATATCAGAATTGAATATTAGAATAGGATATAATCCTTTCAAATTAAGGTATGACTTATGTCAGAACATAACTTGTTTTGTATCAGATCAAAGTTTATCTTTTATTAGAACAGAATTTGCTTATATCAAAACTGAACACATATCAGAATACAAAACAAGGTAGACTACTAATCCTTTTTACAGAAGTGAGTAACGAGATCAGAACAAAAGATACCACGATTGATATCTGAAACAGAAGAGACTTAAGTCTCTGAAACAGAAGACACATAAGTGTCTAAAATCAAAAGATATCGGAGTGTCTGGCATAGAAGACACCTTAGTGTCTGGTTACAGGAGCAGCTGCAGAATGCCTATTTACCCACGATAAGGACTTGACAGTTTTAAAACAAACCATTTTAGATTTCAGAATTTCAAGTAAATGATGTAGTATATAATTCATTTGATTAAACTTAACATGCCTTATAAATACAAACATATGCATTAAAGCATCAATAAATGTATTGAGTCATCACACATTATATATATTCACACAATTAGATAGCACTTCCAATACAATCTCGATTGTCAAACTCCTCGAACAATTGATGGTTTGAAATTATCACAATATCATAATAACACAATAGGGAAATAATGCATAAGTATGAATTCATTTTCTTATGCTCAAATTGAACCCATTCATTCTCCCTTGAACAAACTTATCATGCCTTATAAGCAAAAGCATAAATTCACCACTAAATACATTAAGTAATTACACTTTACATGTACTCACCAAAGTTCCCAATTCTCAAACATTATAACTAACACATCACTTTTATCATTTAAAACACATTTGTGTTCATAAATATACTTCATTCCTTTAACAACTTATTTAACACATTTGTGTTCATAAGTATACTTCATTCCTTTAACAACTTATAAGTTCTAAAATTAGATACTTTTTTAATCTAATAATACCTTCCTTAAGTTATTACTTCAATTAAAAATCCAAATCTTATTCAACCTTTAAGGAACTTATTCCACATCTAATTAGGTTTATTTTACACCTTAATTAAGTCCAATTAAACTGTTATAAACTACCTTAACCTTATATGGTCCAACAATTGCCCAAAACTATTCTTTTTTCCCTCATAAGTACTACCCAAGACCGTGGGAATAAGCCTTATACATCCCATGCTCATGGGATGAGTGAACCGAACCGAAGGTTCACTCACCCACAATCTCCAATTTGTTTCCAAAACTTGACTTTTTCACTGCCATTCGACACACCTTCACCAAAGACCATCAATTTCACTTAAATTTCACCTTATTCTTGCTTCAATACCTCATCAAATTCATGTCCAAACCAATTCAAAAAACGTTCATTATGTAACTTACAAATCAATATCTTCCACCCATCAAAACTAAATCAAAAGTTATCATACAAGGATCATTTTTCCAGCATTCATTTATCATCATCTTAACACATATTTCATGCCAATTTAATTATCATAAAACTTGTATTAATACATGCTATCAAGTTTAGAATTCCCTTACCTTATTCACATCAAAGACCAATTCCAAATAATCAAGCCAACTAGTCTTCTAAGCAACCAAACACAACTCCTAAACCAAGGTGCAAATTTCAGCACCAACATAACAATAACATAGAAAATAGCAAAACTTACTTCTTGATACGATAACTTACAAAGATTCCAAGTGAAGATGATCCCAATTCAAGCAAAATTCTAGAAGTTGAGAGGAAATGAGAGAGTTTCGGTGGAGAGAATGAGCAAAGAAGGAAGAGTTACAGCAAAAACTAGCCAATGCATAAGGTCATGTCATGTGTAAGATGACTCATCTTTCTCTATAGCCACTTGTTACATAAAGACACAAGCCATATGTCCTCTCCCTAGCTAGCACACATGTTCTTCTATGAAGTTGCCAAACGTCACAATTTAATTAGGCTATTTGTCACTCAACCAATGTTGCCAAATGTCAATGCATCAACTATACCAAATGTCACTAACTCATGGGCTTAGTCATTCCAATTTTCATGTACCAACTTATCTTGCCACTTGACAATTTTCCTTATCCAAATGTACATTTTAATACCTCAATTCTCTAATGGTATCAATTAATTCCAATTCAGTAAGTAGGATCCATTAAACCTAAAATTCAAGTAATATGCATTTCTTAATCATATCATAATTTTTTTAACACCTATCATATATGTACTTTCATGAGCATGTAACTTTCCAACTAGGGTACAATTTGGGGCCTTACAATTCTCTCCCACTTAAAAGAATTTTGTCCTTAAAATTCATACCTGATCAAAATAATTGAGGATACTGAGCCCTCATAGTCTCTTCTGGATCCCATGTTGCTTCCTCGAGTCCATGGTGTTTCTAGAGTACTTTCACCAAAGGTATTTGCTTATTTCGGAGTTGTCGGACTTCTCTGACTAAAATAGATACAGGCCCTTCTTCATAAGTCAAATCCAGTTGTACTTGAATTTCTTACATAGGAATCTTATGTGTATCATATTATCGATATCTTCTTAACATCGAAATATGAAACGCATAATGTAACTTGTCCACAGGAAAAGCGAATTGACAAGTTACTGGTCCAACTTTCTTAAGAATCTCATAAGGACCGATGTATCATGGACTGAGCTTACCTTTCTACCCAAACCGAAGTATGTGCTTCTATGGTGATACTTTCAAGAATACCTTGCCTCCTACCTGATACTTAATATCTCTTCTTTTTAGGTCAACATAATATTTTTGCCTATCACTAGTAGCTTTTAACCTTTGTTGAATAACTTGAACTTTTTCTTCAGTATCTTTCACAATATCAGGCTCGGTCATCTTATTTTCACTTAATTTTGTCCAACACACTGTAGTTCTACACTTCCTACTATATAGAGCTTCATAAGGTGCTATGCTAATGCTAGTCGTATAATTGTTATTATAAGCAAACTCCATCAGTGCAAGATAATTATCCCAACTTCTTGAAAATTCAAACACACAAACCCGAAGCATATCTTCTAATATCTGGATAATCCGTTCAGATTGTCCATCTGTTTGGGGATAGAAAGTAGTACTAAACTTGACTTGAGTACCCAAAGCCTTTTGCATACTTTTCCAAAATCTCGAAGTAAATCGAAGATGACGATGAAAAATAATAGATAGTGGCACCCTATGCAACCTTACTATCTTATTCACATATATATCTACAAGCCTATCCAAGGAATAATTAAGACGAACAGGCAAAAAGTGAGCAGACTTGATGAACTTATCTACAATCACCCATACAAAGTCATGCTTCCTTTGAGTGAGAGGAAGTATAGTGACAAAATCTATAGTAATATTACCCCATTTCCATTGAGGAATCAAAATAGGATGTAATAAACCACATGGAACCTGATGTTTAGCTTTAACTTGCTGACATGTCAAACATTTGGACACATAGTCTATAACATCCTGTTTTAATAATGCTGCTTCAGATCTTGATACATCTTATTTCCACTAAGATTCATAGTAAGGATAGTATTGTGGGCCTCAACAAATAACTTTCTCTTCAATTCATCGTTTGCTAGCACACACAATCGATCTTTATAATACAAATCACCATCTCCTTTCACAGAAAAATCAGGTTATTTGCCTTCTCGAGTAGCCAAGATAAGTTGTTGCAACTTATCATAAACTTTCTGAGTATCATAGATTTCTTATCTCAAGTTAGGCCTAGCTTTCAACTAAGCTATTAAAGCTCCATCAGATGCAAGTCTCTATTCACCTTATTGCACTGACAAAGCTGAAATGGTCTTCTAACTTAAGTCATCATCCACGACATTGGCCTTATCCGGATAGTAATCGACAATGTAGTCATACTCTTTAAACAATTCCAAGCAATGTTGTTGTCTTATATTAAGTTCCTTTTGGATAAGCAGATACTTCAAACCCTTATGATCAATGAAAATCCTACACTTTTCACCATACAAGTAAGGTCGACGAATTTTAAAGCAAACACTACTGCTGGAAGTTCCAGATCATGTGTAGGGTAGTTCTATTTGTGAGGTTTTAATTGCCTAGAAGCATATGCAACTACTTTTCCATCCAGCATCAAAACACAACCCAAACCATTTCTAGATACATCACTATACATAACATACTCTTTACTAAAAGTGGGTTAAGCCAACACAGGAGCTTCAGTAAGCATTCTCTTTATTTAATCAAAGCTAGTTTGACATTTATCAGACTATTCATACTTCACTCCTTTCCGTAGCAATTTAGTCAAAGGGGATGCTATCATCGAAAACCCCTTCACAAATCGGCGATAGTATCGTACCAAATCCAGAAAACTTCTCACTTCCATCACATTCCATGACAATTTCCAGTTAACAATTACTTCAATCTTACTAGGATCAACCCTAATCCTTTAAAAAGAGACAACATGTCCTAGAAAAGATATCTCTTGAAGCCATAAATCACAATTGCTCAGCTTAACATACAATTGTTTTTCTCATAGGGCTTGTAGCATAATCCGGAGATGCTGAACATGGTCATGTTCATTCTAAGAATAAACTAGGATATCATCTATAAACACCACTACAAACTAGTCTAAGTAGGGCCTAAACACTTTATTCATCAAATCCATGAATGCAGCTGGAGCATTAGTTAACCTGAATGGCATTACTAAAAATTCATAATTTCCATAACGGGTTCTGAATGTAATCTTCGGAACATCCACATGCTTTATTTGAAGTTGATAGTATCCTGATCACAGATCTATCTTTGAAAATATTCCTGCACCTTTCAATTAATCAAACAGATCTTCTATCCTTAGCAACGAATATTTATTCTTCACTGTGACTGCTCAATTGCTTGTAATCAATGCACATCCGAAGAGTACCATCTTTTTTCTTAACAAACAGAACCGATGCTCCCTAGAGTGAGACACTAGTTTGAATGAACCCCTTATCCAGAAGCTCTTGCAACTACACTTTCAACTCCTTTAATTCAGTAGGAGTCATCCTGCACAGTTCTCTAGATATAGGAGCAGTGCCAGACATAACTTAGATAGACAACTCCACTTCCCTTTCAGAAGGGAGTTCGGGTAGTTGTAAGGCCCTAAAATATACCCTATTTGAAATGTTACATGTTCATGAAAGTACATGTATGATAGGTGGTTCAAAATTCAGATAAGACAGAGAATATCATATGACTTGAATTTTTATTTAATGAATTATAGTTTGTGAATTGGAACTAATTCATTCCATTAGAGAATTGAGGTAAGTAAATATACAGTTGGTCTAGGAAAAATTATCAAGTGACAAGTTAAGTTGGTACATGGAAATTAGAATGACTAAGCCTAGGAATTTGTGACATTTAGCTTAGCTAATACATGAATAAATGGCCTAATTGAATGGTGACATTTGACAGCCACATATGATGACATATAGATGACTTCATGGAAGGACATTGCAACATCCCACTACCATAAGTATATACTCGAACATCCAAAGGACATTCAAGTCCATATCCTATGATAATGGTATGTTAGAGCAAACATATATCCAACTTACACATGGCATCATTTAACATAATTAAAAGTCATCAAATTAGAAACCATTCCTTGCATTCCTTGACGAAAGCTTACAATCCTTTTACAACCCTTATATAAGTTCTAGACAAGAACTACAAAAGAAAATACAAATTACAAAACTTCTGACGTCGTCGGATAGACCTCTGAGCCACAACTAAATCCAAAATGTTTCTCTAGTTCAGTTAAAGAAGCTAGGTCTCCTGTCTCGTACCTGAAAAGTCACGTTGCAATTTTTATGAGTTTTGCAAACTCAATAAGTGAACCATCATTGATGATTTCGCCCAAGTCAAATACACAAATCACATATTTCACATATATTCATTTAGATCATGAATAATCCAAATACTCACATTATCATGGCATATCATGTAATCATCATGAATTTAGAACAAATATATATAAATACAGATGCATTTGAGACTCCAGATTTGTTATTATTGTTGTGACCGAGTGCCTGTCATATCTGGATACAAATAATGGCCCATTGGGCTTAGTCAGAATAGAATTCACGGAGCAAAGCTCTATGTGTAGAATACTGAGCTTACAGCTCTATCAAACTAGCTACTCTAATTACAATGCCTTTATCTAAGCATGCATTTTATGAAATGCATCAAATACAGAATATGCCATGTAAAACAGTCACATATGATGCACTGTCAGAATTTCATAGTCATAGACCAAAGTCCAGCATTCAAATTTCGTTGAGAACACAAATAGCTTTCAGAATCCAAATGCAAATAAAACACTTCCAATACATACCCAAATATTAAACTCCTCGGACTTTAAATTTGGAATTCATAACAAATCACAAATAGTTCATAATTGGAAGTCAAACAAATCAAATCAATCCTAGGAAAAATCATCTAGGTTGACTCACAGTATGTTCTAATATGCTATTGCCTAGATGGTCCGGCAATATCTGACTGGCGTCTAATGTGCTTCTCTATATCATACAAAACACATTTATATATATCACACTTTTGCACAAATATATAAGTATTCCTTTATGCACATCTATGTATACAAATTATGCCCAATGCATGTTCAATGACAATCCCGGGTATCTTATTGTGATTCCTATCACCATATCATTCATATATCAAAACCCTCATAAATATCATTTGTACTTAGGGTTTGGACCACAATAAAATAATGTGAACTAATTTCGTAACTCAATTGATCATTTCAGATTTTTCTAACAACATGCTTTTGGGTCAACTTGTATGGTCATTTTGATAAGGTAAATGACACAATTAGGCAACACTTCCTTATAGAAAGTTATTCTCCAATGTCTTAAGTTTCTAATGACACCAAGATCATATCATTTGATTTAGTATTCCAAAAGTTATACTCAATTTACTTTGGATTGTTCTATGAACTATAACTGTACTCTATATTCAACTTCAAGTCAAATTCTGCACTTCTTAGAGACAGAATTAAAATTCAATCTCTCCAAATAATTTATATACATATGTCTCTAGTTCAATTTAAATTAAGAATCATTCCATTTGGATACCTACTGATAATAATATAATCAAAATACCAAAGAATGTTCAATGAAATCATACCATTTTTCATATTCCAGTATTCCTCAACATTTTCATCTTAAATTCAACAATCAATCCATTTCAGATGGCTAAAATTTTTTTTAGAGATGAAGAAAAATGTGTTATGAATCTATTGATTTAAGAATCAAGTCATTTTGATATCAGGTGAAGAAGTTATAGCAAAAATATCAAAGGATGTTTAGAAGCAAGAAAAACGTTGAAGGTCGCAATCGTGCATTTACACGTTCGCGATATCCCACCTGCATCTGAGAAGTCGCGGTCGTGCAGAAGCACGATCACGACTTTGCTGGTTCTTTAGCGATGTCGCGATCGTGCTTCACCAAATAGCTTCTTCATTTTTTTTTCTTTTTTTCATTCTTTTCCAGCTTAATCACTTCTAAATCATCTATTATGCATTTCTTTACCCACTACAATGTCTAAACTTGTCAGATTCAATTTACAGTTCAAATATCAAAAATCTGAAACTCTATATATTCTTCCTCTCTCTATTATAATTTTCCAAATTTTTCATTCTTACTTCAATCTCCTTCAATTAACACAAATGACACTTAAAACAATTCTTCTAACTTCATTGTAACTCAACAACACAAAATAAATCAAAAATTCAAAGTTCACACTTAAACATAAAAAATTCGATTCTCATACATGCAAATTCCATTTTCTGCATTTTGTTTCTCTTTCTACTTTCATTTGATGCATTTTTTCATTTTTCCACACCTTCATTTCACCAAAAACTTATCAATTTATCAACTCTATACCATGACCTCACCAACTCTTCGTTTCATATCATTAAACTTATTTAAATTCATTTCCACAAATTCATGCGTGAACAATAAAGCAACCATATATTCACGCATATACAGTGAAAAATAGAGTACATAAATATTCATCGATTTTCATAAATGTCTGAATCATTTTTATTTTACTTTAATTTTATGCACTTTTGTACCATCCATTTCAACATAACAACAGAACCTAATTCATACTATTTTTGAACAATTCCTTTTTCAAAAATCCTTCATCTAATTCACTCATCATTGAAACTACACTTCTCAAACCCACTCATGCATAAATTCACATACAACAGTAAAACATCATCAAAATCACTTACTTGATTCAGCAATAGTTCCAGCGATGAGAGGGAATTAATTTCACACAAAAATAACATCAATTTGCTATTCGATAATGAATAAACAGAAGAGTGTTTTGGTGATTCCAATGAAGAACAAACGAGGTACAATAACTTTTCTTTACTCAAAACAAGACTACGGGGCTATCTTGCATGTATTATATGTGTTGGGTCCCGTTTCCGGAATCCAACCCTCTTGCTCTGATACCACCTATGTTGGGACCGAAACCCAATCGCTCAAACTAAACCAGAACACTTATACTCTTGCTCAAATCATACAACGGAAACAAATCAAAAACAAAATGAATAACAAAAGAATGGACGAGGAATTAAAGGAACGGCTTTATAAAATCTCAGACTCAAAGAAACCAAAATCGGAACCCAACCGTAAAACGGAAATCACAAAGCGAAAGGCGGATCAAAATGCTTGCGGAAGCGGAAGGAATCATCAAGCGAAAAACAAAGCGAAAAACCAAAGGAATCGAAAGATCGCAAATCAAACTTAAGGGCAAAATTTTGACATCCGAAAACGTGTACTTTAGAACACTTACGCGTTGGAAACCATACGACACACTTGGTCTACACGAATCCAAATCGGTATAATTTTTTTCTTTTTTCTTCATTATCATTCAGAACAATTCAATGTCACATTTGAAATTCATTCAATTTCAAATTTCCTCAATCCCTTTAATTCTTCAAATTCTATCATATCTTATATCTCATCATTTACAAGAAATCTTATTTCTCTTTTGCCATAAAATCCCACACATGTCTAAATACCATCAAAGCCATAAACAAAAGCACTTCAATATTTCCAATCCATCAACACAATTCATCAGACCTCCTGTTCGGAATCCAAACACAAACAAACACATTCATATGCCATAGCACTTCAATAATCTAGATCAATAATCAAAATCATCGGGCCTCCTGTCCGGAATCCAAAATCATATTCTATCACAAACAATCATATCTAAGTCACATTCATATATTAATTCAATACACAAGTTCACAATTCATATACATCATCATCATCATATACATAGCACTTCAAATAGTTCTCAATCCTCAAATTCAAGCCCATATACAATTTCAGAACTCATTTCCATCATAAAAATAATTGTTACAAACCTTTATGGCATTCCAAACCATATACAATCCCAATATCAAAATCCAAAACACAAAAGATACAGAAATCCCCACAAAAATCAACATATGCCTAAGCTCTTATTTTTACAATGATTTATCTTAAACCAAAATAAAAATACAATCACAAACATGACGAACGAACGTCTTGTCTTTCTTTCATCCGATCTCCTTCATGATTACCTGGAGATGGGGATGAAAGGGGGTGAGCTTTACAGC
>JAOTAZ010000009.1:310568-320593 GCA_025629785.1 Erythroxylum oxycarpum | reverse complement strand
GAACTATTTTATAAATTTAACAAATTACCAAATCCCTTATCGATATTGGTACGATATTCACAACATTGATCATTAGACCTAGAACTTATAGACCTATATGATTTGATGGGTCGAAGATCCTATAGATATAGAATGTTCTTAGTTATTACTTTTGTCTTTTAAAAATATAGTGATTCTATTTCTTTAATAGACATGAAATTGTTTTACTAGATTATATGTATGAGGAACATCATTTCAAAAGGATCATGATTATGAAATCAAAATAATCACAACTGGGTTCTTATATCAAGAAGAGTGAAGCACCTCATCTTCAAGCAAAACACCTCAAACCTAATGTGACATGAAATGAGTAAGCCAAATGATAAGTGAAATAATAGGTTAAACAATGACTAAAATTAGTATAAAAAAAAAAGACATAATAAATGGTGAGTAAAATGCAAACCAAACACCTAGTGAAAATCATAGAACAAATAAACAAATCAAAACAAGAACAAGAAAAAAGGAAAAAAAATAATAGACTAATAAAATAACATGATGATAGGTATATGAGATGAAATAATGGGGAAGAAAACACATTATACTTTTGAATAAATCTATAACATGGTAGACTGATGAGCTTTTGAAATGACACATCCTTACACAACATTACCCTTGTAACATAGCAATCTAATGAGCTTTTCTAGTGCCATGTCCTCGTAAACTATTTACTTATTATGACATAATAATATATTTGTAAATTATTTAATTAGAAAATTAAAAATATATTAACAAAATCTAATTCATACAATCCTAATACAATTTAAGATCATAATTTATATTCATTACCAACATACTATAAAACTAATGGATCACACACAAAGAACAATTTAAGAGAGAAAAGATGATTTAATCAAATTAAACTTTACTGTAAAATTTGAAACACTTTAGGATCAAATATAAGATATTTCATAAATAAGGATCAATATTAGATATTGAATATTGTTTATATAGAATTGGTATTTAATTGAAATTAATTGTAATTGTAATTAAAATTGTATTCATAATTCAATTAAATTACTAAAAAGTTCACGCCATATTATAAATAATCACAGGCTCCATATTATCAATATTTGGTTACATACGATACAAGTAGCTTTGAGTTATACTGAATTACTTATTATTGAGGAAGATGTTGCTATAATTAATCCTCTGCATAGCCTTCTTCCTGATATTTTGTTCGGTTTTGATTTTATCATTCCCGACACAAGTGTCGAAGCAAATCACAATATCGCTGTTTCCAACATAGACAACGTTGATCGCGGGAGCATCTACCAAGTCTTTGTTGTAAATATTTTAATTTTAATTTTTTTTTGGTGTTGGATTGGATTTGGTGTTGAGATGGGATTATAAGTACTTGTTTGCATAATAAGTTACGTATTCCTCCACATTAACACACTTCTCGTGAATTGTTGTTATATATATGATAGTTGGACTTTGGAGAACATGGGGATGGGAGGTAGAAGTCACCATCCACTTAATGTTGTTAAACAATCAAGAGAGTGACTATTATATGTAAATTAAAAGGAAAATTTATGAAAAGTAGTCTATAATGTAGGAATCATATAGACCTTAGGTGCTCTAATTCCTCGAAAGTGCAGCCGCTAGGCAGCGTTATGGACGGTTCACTTTATATGTTACTCTTTTCAAATCTGTCTTTAGATTGCACAGAATTCATATATGCATATAATGTATGTAGTTCCTTTACATGCTTGCTTCTGTTTATTGTTAGTCCGTCAATACTTGTCTCGCTCTTTTCTACTTTGAGACGTCAAATTAGTGACAGGATTGCTGATCTGGGCATAGAACCTTCATCTTTATGAGCAGAAAATCTTTATCTGCTTCCATGCAGAGAGTAAAGTAAGAGTCAACAACAACAACATGTGAACTGATAAAGGAAATTCTTTTCTTTCAAGTGTAGTCACATAACAACCCAACAACAAGAACATATCTTGCCTCCAAATTTAACCAAATATATATGTATTTATCAGTTGGGAAGTCTTCCTTCAATCCTCCCTCTCTCAAGTAAAAAGGCATCCCCACTGGAGTAAGTGGTCCATTAACACTTGATTGATGATGGAGTAACAATACAAAACACAAGGCAGGAATTTGTGATTTAATTCTTAATTTCAACTTAAATATAAAAAGAAAAAAAGGCAACCTGTACACATCGTCACCATCATTACAATCATCATTTACCAGTCCACATACCAAAACTCTTTTGCTTCTTTTTCAACCTTCTTCTTACCTTTTTCCCCTCCTCATCTTGCCTGCTTCCTCCTCTACACTCCCATGTCTCATTCCACATGTCTCTGGCTCTCTTTTTCTCAGAAGGAGACCACCACTTATTCCACAACATTTACATTTTTACATAGCACCAAGGAGGCAAGCCCTCTTCTTGCCTACAAAATTCTTTGATGCTTCTGTACTTTAATTTATCTTTGCTGCTCTTTCAAACCAAACCGAAGGCGGATTGAATTAATTCATCCAACGAAGAAGAGGAGTGGGAGGAGTGAGATCGATTGTATAGGCAAATGGGTGCCAGAGTTTTCTACTATCTAATTGTTTTCCTCTTAGTTCTTCCCCTCTCTTCAGGTGACTTGATCTCCCTTAAAAATTTTTGCCTCCGCATCTCTACTTCATCTCCATCACAACTTATTGAGCTAAACGTACAGTTTCAGAGCTTCTCTTTTCTCATCTTAATGTTTTGTGTGGCTATTAGCAATCTAGCATCTCTGTATATGAAGAATGCATGCATTCAAATTAACATGGTTACATCTTCGTCCTGATGTCCTTTTCTTCAGCTCCTGTATCTCTTCCTCCATGTCTAGTCCTTTGATTTCAAACTTTTTGTCACTTTACATGTTGGATATGGAAGTTGGCTGCTTTTTCCATGTGGGTTTTGTTCTCTTTTTCTCAAAATATGATTCCTGAAGTCAAAGTTTGAATCTTTCTTCACCTATACGAATTAGGTTGCTTCAATATTTACAATTTCAATTACTTTTGTCGCTAGTTGTTACCATCGCTGGAATGCATGATCCAGTTGGACAACAATTTCTACTGTCTTCTAATTGTCTACTGCCCCACAGATCAGTTTCAACTTCATGAACTGTTTTCAGACAAAAGACCAGTTTTTCCACGTAAATTAATTAACTACGTTGTGCAATTTCAGGAAATAACGATACAGAGAGATCATCCACGTCTAAAGGACTAGACGATGTAATAAAACGTTTAGGACTAACTTCTGTTTCCCACAGCCAAAAGGACATTACTACTCCCATAACCACTGTCCCCACAGTAACTCCTACCACAACTCCGACTCTTAACCCCAATTCAGACCCTGATACGGTATCACCGGCCACACTTACGCCGATGGTAACTCCGACGCCGATGTCTCCCGGAGCTAGTTGGTGCGTTGCCAGCCAAAGTGCATCGCCAGCTTCTCTGCAGGTTGCATTGGACTTTGCCTGCGGCTACGGTGGCGCAGATTGTGCGTCCATTCAAGAAGGTGGAAGTTGTTACAATCCCAATACACTGCATGATCATGCCTCCTATGCATTCAACAGCTATTATCAGAAGAATCCAATACCAAGTAGCTGCAATTTTGGAGGGACAGCAGTGATCACCAGCACAAATCCAAGTGAGTCAATGTGTAATTTTTTTTTTTAACCTAATCTAGTAAGTAAAACCTGTCTAATTGAAGGAAGTTGGTGGTGACTGAATGGGTTGCCTAGAAAAGAAATAAAAAGAGTACTCAACAATATTCCCATTCGATGGGGGACCAATATTATACATATATAGTATTTCATTACTTCAGGTGATCCACATATGTTGTGGGCTAGTTTCTGCATACCACCCTGAAAAGTCCATAACAAGTTTGATTATAGTTCCTTGCCTCAAAATGTGTTCAACATCATGACCTTTACTCTCTCTTTCTTTCTTTTCAGGCACAGGCACTTGTCAGTATCCATCCACTAGGTAAAGTTCTCCTATGCCACCCTTTTTTTTAGAACGTTCCTTCGCGTATGTTTCAATTTGTCGCGTCTCTCAAAGGATTCTCCACATTTCCTACTGTAATTTTCGCAGCACAAGCTCGTCTATATTGAACACCACCAATTCAAATGGTGCAACAGTTTTTGGTGCAGTACCTTCCACTCCCTCTATTCCATCACCGGCTGCTAAAACAGATGCCTTTCCGCGACTCGAGTTCATGGTAACGCCTCTGATTCTGCTGCTTTTCAAGCATCATATCTAGAAGATACGGAAGCTGAATTGTCTTATACTCTGTTTGATTGATTCAAAGCTAGTGTTACGTATTTTTCGAAGACACACAAGCATACAAGCAGATATCGTATGTCTAATGGAGGAACTAATAATTAGGAATCCCCTTGGATGGACAAGCAGATATCGTATGTCTAATGGAGGTACTAATAATTAGGAATTCCCTTGGATGGATACGTAGTTTTCTTGAGAATTATGTAAATTTGTTGTTAAGAGTCGAAAAGTACAGTTTGATGAGCTTATTGTGTTGTTTGATACAAACACCTTGGAGAAAAAGGTAGTATTTTTGTAGCGTTAGATTTTGAGTATATGGAGAAGTTAATGGTTTGAATAGCTAACAGATTGTATTAATTAATCGTTAGATTTTGGGCTTAAATTTGGTCGACTTCCTTGACTGCATATAAGTACAACGAGTTCACATTAACAAAAAGAAAGAAAGAAGTCCTACATACTATTCTTAAATATTATCACCTTTTATATCGATTATGCCCCAAGAAAGAATTTAGAAGCACTAAAAGACAATTCCTTAATATTATTACAATCAAGAGCAGGATCATAATGCTCCTGGAGATAATCCCCAACATATCATTGAGGAAGAATCAGAGGAGCGATCGTTCAGGTATTGTATGAGTTCCAGTGGCCGCATTTTATGTGGAAGTAAACTTCAGCAGTGTCGTTGCAGTCATTGCGTAAGATCCAAACCTGCAAATTGTACTATAGCATCTTTAGATGTCTTACGAGGAAGTAATCAGTTCAAAACTCTAATAAGATATATCTAGATAAGTAGTTAAGACGCCTAAGAAGCCGTCTTCTCCGGGTTTTCTAGGTTCATTTGCGTGGAAGAGAGCAGAAGCATGCTAAGACAAAGAGCTTTTGTCTCAGGATCAATCAATTTTCCGGGAATGATAACAGCTAACAAGAATGGAAGATAGTAGTCCGATTGCAGATATTGAGATCACTATTTTGGAAAATTTTAAGGTAATGAGTGTAGTAAACAAAGGAGATCTATACAAAGATAAAGGAGATCACTCAAACAACATAAATAATTCACTTGATTTTGATTTCTTGTCTCTAATTTGGAAATGAACTAGTACATGGTATTTATAGATACATAAGACACCATTTTGAAATAATACAACTCTTGGAAAACATACGATAGTAAATGCAAGATACATGCATAAGAAAAATACAATGAATCTCAAAATACATAACCAAATAATGAATCAAGTTTAATTAAATGCTCCACTAATATAATTGCTTTTTTTTAATATTCTCTCTTAAACTTGATTCTTCTTAGTAACTCCAATCCACCCACGCAGCTTAGCAAAACTTTCAAACTTCAATCATTTGATAAAAATATCGACTACTTGACTATCACTTCTCACATAAGAAAGTTCAACTTCTTTGTTCACAACACACTCCCTTGTGAAATGAAACTTTGTATCTGTGTACTTACTTCGATCATGGAACATAGGATTCTTCCGCAATGCTATAGAAAATTTGTTATCCATAAAAATAGAAGTAGCTCCATCTTGAGTCACATGTAGCATCTTTCAACAACCTACTTAACCAAATTGCATGTGTGATACAAGTAGTTGTAACATATTCGGCTTCAAATGTAGATAAAGTCACAATGGATTATTTTTTAGAACTCTAAGTAAAAGCAGTGTCACCCATGAAAAATATAAACACACTTGTGTTTTTTCTATCATCAACATCACCTCCCCAATCACTATCAATATAACCAACAAGTAGTTGAAAATTAGATGAAGAAGAATTGTGCAAACCACAGTCAACAGTACTTTTGATATATCACAAAATCCTTTTAGTCATTGCCATACGAGTGCTAATTGGAGCTTCCATAAAATGACTTATAACCCCCACTCCAAAGAGAATATCGAGTCTTGTGCAAGTTAAATATCTCAAGCTTCTAACAAGACTCCTAAAAAGAGTTGGATCCACCTTTTTACCTTCATCAAACTTTGACAATTTTATTGCACAATTAATTAGGTATTAATGAGCCTGCAATTCTTCCTTTTAAATTTCTCAAGAATCTTTCTTCCATAAGCCTCTTACGAAATAAAGATATCATCATCATCTTGCTTTACTTCAACACCAAGGAAATAGGACATAAGCCCTATATCAATCATTTCAAATTCTTTAGTCATCACCTTCTTAAACTTTTTAAACATCTTTCACTTGTTATCTGTGAAGATCAAATCATCAACATATAGGCATTTAAGAAGAATGCTTCCATTTTTACCTTCTTTGATATAAAAAGATTGTTCTTGGGGACATTTAATGAATCCATGACTTTGGAAATACTTATCAATATGGCTATACCAAGCTTTTGGAGCTTGTTTCAAGCCATATAATGCCTTTTTTAACTTCAACACTTTATCTTTAAGTCTTTTCACCAAGTACCCCAATGGTTGTTGGATAAACATCTCTTCCTTAAGGTAGCCATTCAAGAATGTCGATTTGACATCCATTTAATAAATCTTCCATCTCTTTTGTGTTGCTAAGGAAACGATTAATCGAATGGTCTCTAGTCAAGCCACGGGAGCAAACACCTCATCATAATCTACTCCATGTCGTTGACTATAGCCTTTAGTGACAAGTCTTGCCTTACATTGCTCTACTTCTCCCTGAACATTTCTTTGGACTTTATATACCCATTTCACACCAATCACCTTTTGCCTCTTTGAAAGAGTAGAAAGCTCCCATGTGTCATTCTTTTAAATTGCTTGAATCTCTTCATCCATTGGACATCTCCATTTCTTTTCTTGTATAAATTTTTCAAAGTGTAGTGGCTCGAAATCGACAAAGAGACAAATAATGTTGTATTTTCTACCATCTTCGTCGACTCATAAAGATCTCGTAGACTCCTTCCTCTAGGACCCTCGGACAAGCTTTGAGGAGGACTTTCATTTCTTCTAGGATTAAGTGATTAAGGAGTACTAATATCTTTATGCCTATTATGGTCAAAATCTCCAATCATAGGAAATGAAACACTTTCTTCATTTTTAGAGAAATCCCACTTCTACAAAATTTCTTCATCAAAATCAACATCTCTACTAATTACAATCTTCCTATTGGTGGGATTAAACAACTTATAGCCCTTAGAATTAAAGTTATAGCCAATGAAGACATGCTTTTCACTTTTGTCATCTAATTTCAATCTCATTTCTTTAGGAACATGAGCATATGTTATGCTTCCAAAAATTCACAAATGAGAAACACTTGGCTTCTTACCGCTCCAAGCTTATTAAAGAGTTATCCCATGAACACTTCTAGCAGGGGATAGGTTGGACAAGTATATAGCACAAGCAATAGCTTCAGCCCAAAACTCCTTAAGCATATTCTTGCTCTTTGGCATGCTCCTTGCTATGTTGAGAATAGATTTATTCTTACGTTCCACAACTCTATTTTTTTAGAGAGTATGGAACTGTAAGAAAATGACAAATGCCTTTAGCTTCGCAAAATTTGTTGAACTCCAAGGAAGTGAATTCTCCGCCTTTATCCGTCCTAAAAGATTTGATGAAAATTCCACTCTCATTTTCAACTTAGGCTTTTAACTTTTGGAAAAATCTAAAAGCTTCATCCTTCCTATTAAAAAAAACATCAAGTTTTGCAAGAAAAATCATCAATGAAGAGTAAGAAATAGTTTGTTTTACCATAAAAAGATGGCTTGATTGGGCCACAAATATTGGCATGAACAAGTTGAAGTGGCTTGATGGTTCTTGTGATGGACTCCTTTGGAAAAAGCTTTCTCACTTTCCCATGACACACCCTTCACATAATTGATTGGGTTGAGTAATGAGAGGCAAACCATTCACCATATTCTCCTTTGCTAATAAATTTAATCCTCCAAAATTTAGATGACCAAATCTCATATGCCAAAGCTAAGAAAAGTCTTTGACATATATCTTCAAGAATTTTGGGTGATCAACATTGAAATTGAGCTTGAACATTCTATTCTTTGACGTAGGTATCCTTGCTATTAAGATATGTGCTTCATCTCTCAAAATTCAACAAGCATCTTTTAAATGGATATCATATCCATTTTCAAGCAATTGTCCCATAATTAAGATATTTGCTTTCAAATAAGGAACATAATAGACTTATGCAATAAGTCTATGACCACCCTTTTTTGTAAAGATAAGAATATCCCCTTTGCCTTCAATTGAAATTTTTAAATCACTGCCAAAAACAATTTCTCCTTTTTTCTTCTCATCAAGCTCGATGAATAGCTCCTTATTGCCACTCATAGTTGCTAGCACTAGTGTCAAGATACCATAAGAATTTATTTTCTTCTCCTTTGTTAGCGAATAACAAAAGTAGTTCTTCTTCTTTCATCTCCACAAGATGAGCCTCTCATTGGTTGCTAGTAGCACTCCAACATTCATAGGAATAATGGCCATATTTGGGACAATTATGACATTGAATATTAGATTTGTCATACCTTCTTCCTCCTCCCCTCCTATAGTAATAACATCCACGCCCTCTTAAGTTTTAAGATTATTGGTCTGACTCTTCACTATTAAAGTGATGTGTGCCTCTTCTACAACCACGATCACGATGATTTCTACCTCTTTCATATCCTTGACAATGACCTCTTCCTCATCCTCATCCTTGTGAGCTAGTGGATTCTTGCTTCTTGTCTTTCAAAGAGACCTTTGCTTGAAAGGCTTTAACTAGTGACTCCTTCTTCTTCAATCCTTCTTCATAAGCTTGCAAGGATCCTTGAAGTTCATCAATGGTCGTGGCTTCTAAATCTTGAGATTGTTCAATGGCCACGACAACAAGGTCAAATTTTGAATCAAGAGTACAAATAATTTTCTCCACAACACAAACATCTTCCAAATTCTCATCATATCTGCTCATTTGATTGGTAGTTGCTAAGACTCTTGTGAAATAGTCATAGATGGATTCGGCTTCATTCATGTGTAAGGATTCAAATTTCCCTCTCAATGTTTCAAGATGCACCTTCTTCACCTTGTCAACTCCTCTATGGGAGTTTTTAAGAATCACCTAGGCTTCCTTTGATTTTGTTGCGTTTGACTCTTTTTCAAACATTTCATCATCCAATGTTGCATGAATGATGCTAAGAGCATATTAATCCAATCTACAATTCTTTTGTAACATGTTCCTTTGTTGTTGATTCAAAGCTCCTTCATTTTTAGGTTCATCATATCCTTATTCTATTATCTATTATGCATTTTGAGAGCCTAGAATCGCCTTCAAAGGCACAAACCATTTATCATGATTTTCTTTTGTGATTGTGGGGATTGAAACAACAAAATTAGAAACCTTTAAAATAATATGTATTTTATACCACTTTGTAGTAAATACGAGAGATAGAAAGATAAAGGAGAATACTCAAACAATCTAAATAACTCAGTTGATTTGGATTTCTTGTCATAATTTTCAAAATGAACTAGTACTTGGTATTTGTTGGGACCCGACCTCAGAACCGGACCCCAACTGAAAAACGAAAACAAAATCGATCAAATCGACTCGGAAGGCATAAACCAAAGAACGGAATCGAAGCAAACAAATCCAAAGCAAACGTATCGAAAGCAAACCGAAGGCTCAGAATCGAAAGCGGAATCCAAAGCGAAACAAATCGAAACAAATTCCCGACATCCGAAACAAATATCTCAGAAAAGACTTTAGGAAGCGTCGCGTTGGAAACCCTAAGACTA
>JAOTAZ010000009.1:285355-296319 GCA_025629785.1 Erythroxylum oxycarpum | reverse complement strand
AATGCTTCCGTATCAGTCTGGTATTTGTTTCCGTTTGTGAATCCAATGTGGCACCCTGTATCCTCCCAGGAAGTATTAAGGCGTCACAATTAGTCTATTTAATTATAATTTTATATAAATTATATATTATTATATATATTTTATATATTATGTGTAATTTATGTAATATATAGAGTGAAATATATAGGAATAGGGTTTGGCGACGAATTAAAAAATCGTTACAAAAATGTGTCAAAACTACGAAGTTTTATAAAATTGAAAACATAGTTACCTAAATAGAGGACATAAATTGGAAACCTCCCCCACCGAAAGAGTCTCCAGATGCTTCCTAATTAGAGCTAAACCATCGAAGGTGATCTTTTTCTCCGAGTTAGTTAAGCCAAGTATAGGTTCCTCTATTTTGCTTCTCATCTTTTCTTCTTCTTACCTTTGGTCATTGTTCTGCAATAAGAGTTACTAGCTTTCTCTTGGAGGAGTTAGAGATCACTCTCATCCTAGGTGAAAGCCAACAACGAGATATGAAATTACTTGATTTTTTGGTACTAACTCAGTGTTTCTTGCTTAATCCATATTTGCAACTAGTAGTTAGAGATCATAGGGTCTTGTTTTGGAGAGACAACTTCGATACCTAGTCTTCATTAAAATCTTCAAGTAACTCTTCCCTCTTTGTAAATTTGTGCTTAACTACTCTAAACTTTATTTGTTCATCTGCTTGGATTTCTTGCACTTGTTTTCTATGTAATTTATGCATCTTATTGATTACCTAGGTTTGGCCTTACTATTTATGTACTTCATTTTGTTTTGAATTCCATCACAGTAGGTCTCTCCATATCTAATGAGAGGGCTTTGAGAACCCAACTATTTTTACCAGAATAGTGACTTTAGAGGAAAGCTCACTTAATTATGCATTCCCTAAACATAGTACATACACAGATAATATTCTCAACCTTATCATATGAATTAGTCTCAGTTAATAGATCACAAATTACCATTGCTAGAATATTGGAAAATTCAAATAAGAAGTCTTCTATACTTAAAGATGTCAAATAACTTCTTAATCTGTGGCATCTACTCTGGGTTTTATTTATCTTTACGGGTGAGTGGCTAACTTAGAATGTGCTTGTGCAGGGGATTTTTGGCTTAAAAAAAATTAAGTTCCAATGATCTTTACTTCTTTTGTGAATATTTTGTTAATTTCATATAATTTTTATTTCCTTATTAAATTGTACATCTGCTTCTATATTGATTATAGTTATGGCTTGTTTTTGTTACTATTATCTTTTTTAGAATAAAACTATTAACATATATTAATTGCGAAATGTTGACGTGATAAATAGTTTCTGATGGTAGAAATGAATTCTGATAAGAGGAATGTGGTAGACTTTTCCATGATAAAGAATAAATTGATGCACAACAAATCTCCTTATTAAAGTTTAATCACCACTTGCCTTTAATGGCTAATATTTTTCTTCAAAGTTTTTAATATCATCTGAATTGTGTCTCTTTCTTTATTATTTGTATCTCATTTTTTGTTAGGAATCTATTAGATGAATGTGTGATTATATATACTATGTGTTGTGTAAAGCTTCCTCAAATCTTCAAAAGAACATAGATGAAAATAGAGGCAGTAGTAATGTCTCGATAGTCCATATAAGAATAAGGAAATATTTTCTTTTAGAACAATCGTTATGGCAAAAACTATGTCTATTCATTGTGATTATGATGGAGTCATTAAATCGGGTATGCATGTGTTCGAATTTGGGTTCCTTATACTATTTGATTTAGCTATTTAAGTTCTATATTATTTGTTCCTTAGGTAAAAATGCATGGTATGTGAGGTTCCTGTAATTCAATTATTCATATTACATCTAGGAAATCTTTCATAGTATCTTCCACAAGTTTAGTTAAAGCCAAAAAGTTAATAGAAGAGGGTGTCATTAAAATAACACCTGAGGAAAGATCTTTGACTGTTTCAATTGATGCCTTCGAATATGTAAGGAGCCTTCTTGAGAATCTAGACATAGGAAGCTCCTTTATTTTATCTATTGAATCTCATGTTACTTGGAATTTAGAAAGATAATTATTTCTTTTCCTTTTCGATCAAATAAACGTGAAACTCTATTTATTGTTTTGTTTATAAGAAATGTTAAACTTCTAATTAAAATATTATATTACTTATCATATATCACTATATTATATTACTTATCATATATCAATTTTTTTGTAAGAATCATATATCATTATATTGCAAACTTCATGTTAAAACTATTTGAAAATGTTGACACCATATAAAATTGTCCAATGATATAATTTAAAAGATAAAAATAAAATTTATAAATCTATGTAATATTAATTAATTTTGAGTTTATAGTTTCATAAATTATTAAAATAATTGGTAACTAAATTTATTTTTACACTTACAATTATTATCAATAATATTAAATTTGATTTTTCTCAACTATGATGTTTAGTTGAAAATGATTAAGTCAAAGCTAGTAAAATCATAACTATAAATAAAGAGAGTAATTTTGTTATTTAAGCTTTTGACAACAATTTACAAAATTCGTCACCAAAAATCCTTCTTTTCATTACAATTTACAAGATGATGGCCAAAGGCTTTAAATTGTTTGTCAAAAGTGTTGCTTTTCACATCTATGTACAAAGTTGTCACCAACCACCACAAAAGGATGAGCCTTTTGTGACGATGCCAAGAAAGCATCACCAAAGATTTGCGTTTAATAACGATTTTATAAAACATCACGAAATGGTAAGCTTTTAATAATGTTATTCAAAATCATCTCCAAAATCTAACTTTTAATGATGATTTTGAAATCTTTGCCAGATGAACACTAGCAAAGGTCAAATGCTAAATTTAACCCTATATTTTTCTTAAAGAGTTTTCTATGACAAATTTTATTGTGAAGAGCCAATATGTTAACAATATTTATCTACACAAAATTGTTAAAAAATTATATATAAGTTAAGAGGCAACGTATTGCCTTTATATCTGGTGGATACATATCAAGCTTATGTAGATTTTTCTTGTCTTTGGAAGATGCGTTGCAATCAATTATTCACGAGGATATGGATTTGGGGCCTCACCCTAGGTAAGAGTTGTCGCATCACTATGACAAGTTGCCCGTATAATATAGTAGTACAAACATGTTACTTCCTTTGATAATATTTTTGGTATAACAAACATGCACTGTTTTTCATTATCGGGCGATTTGTCTCCATCAAAATGTAGAGTCGGATACCTTATATGTACACCAGCCGGACCATCCATCCTAAGCTATCGATTATTATATCTATCTAACATTATCTTCTTGCATTGATCAATAGCACGAGGCACGAGGCGAGTAGTTGACACAGGCGCTGCAGCAGTAACAACATTTACGTCAATAAGTAATTCATTTCTTCCTATTATGGTCCTCATCCGCAACTCCATCATTACCCGCTAGAATCATGTACTTATCCTTCCTTGTAAAACTTGTGCACTATATGGTTTGCCACTTCAAAGCTGCTTCTGCCACCATCACATGTCAACTCTGTCGGCAATTTCTCAAGTATGTGTTATATGTGAATGTTGGGTGTTTTGGATGTCAAATGTTCTTAGACAAGGGGTAGGAAATTGGGTTGAGATTCGATCCCGACTGCAATGGAATAATTATAAAAATTTTTCGTGACTTTTAATTTCAAAAAAATCAGGATCTACTTAATTCTAAAATGATTAATACAAATCATAATAAAGTAAAATTTAATTCGTACCTTATTCCGAACTTGATTTTATCTTATTGTATGTCTCGAATCGTTTCCGAAACCATTCCATCTTAACCACTGTAGTCACACAAGTGTTCGGCCTCTAATGATCTTCACAGAATGAGTTGAGAGAACTCTGTAACTCTTACAGAGAGGGTTAAGCATGAAGTGCTAGCTTTATAGAGCTTAAAACTATTTATAATAAGTTTTAGATATTTTAGTTTCAATTGAAATTAAATTCTAATTTCAATTAAACTTTAATTCACTACAAGAAAAATTAGTTTCAGCAACTATTATTAATGGTTGTTAAAAGTAAAAAAATGGTCGTTAAAAATTATAACGACCAAAATTAGGTTGGTCACAGGTGGTCACTATAGGGTTATTACTAAAAGTACTCAGTGACGAGTTATTATGTTGGCCATTAAAAATACATTATTAACAACCATTTAAAATTGGTCACTAAAGGTAGAATTATTAGCGACCTAATTTATACTTGCTAATGTAAAATTTCATGGTCGCTGTAATGTTAGAATGATTACTATAGTTATGTATACTGCGACCAAATTATTTTTGTTACTAAAAATAATCTTATAGCAACCAAATCAATGGTTACTATAGTTATTCATACTACGACCAAATTATTTTTATTGGTAAAAAATAATCTTATAGCAACCAAGTGAATGGTTACTATAGCTAGTCATACTGCGACCAAATTATTTTTGTTGATAAAAAATTATCTTATAGTAACCGAGTCATTAGTTGCAGTTATTTTATCTTGTTGCAACAAATGGTGTATCAAATTTCTTTTAGTAACCATGTTATGACGACATGCTGCTGGTGTTAAAAATTTACTTTTAGCAACCAAATAATTTCTTGCTATAGTTTTAATATCATCACAAATTGTATTATATTTACTATAATTTAGCAACAAAAATTAATTGTTGGTCACTAGAGTATATGTGTTAGCCACCAAAATTTGGTCGCAAAAATAATTTTGATGGTTCCTAATGTATACCCACTAGTAACCAAAATTGATTGCAAAAATAATTCAAATTGATTACTAAAATTTATGCAATAAAAACCAAATAAGTACATAGTTGAAGAAAATTATTTCAATTGGTTATTAACAACAAATTTGAAGTAGTTCCTATTTTAACACTTCAATACCTCTAATTATATATACATGATCGTATTCATTGAAACCATAAATTACAAACACACAATCAAAAGAAAATATAAACCAATTTAGCTAAATACTCCACGAAAAAATAATTCTATGAACATAACTTAATCCCCATCAATTGCAGCTTTTCCGACAGTCTTCTCATGACAGTAGGATCTATTGGTGCATCATTGCTCTTGTTGTAAAGGGATGAAAGATCTTCGTACAACTCAAAATCTGGATTCTCAACTCTTCCTTTTGCTCCTCTGAACTGGGCAAGAACAAGTTCAACCTGAAAGCATGAATTCATAAAAGTAAATATACAACAATCTAATTGACAGAATAAATCAATTAAGATAACTCTCAGGACCCAATCACAATGTGAATGGGAAACATACTTTCCAAATCATTGCTCCTAGTGGGTGAATATGGGATAGAATGAGAAGAAACAAATAAAGTTCTAAACCCTCAAGCCCAAGTTGTTTTAAACGCATTACAATTAGAATTCTAAAACATCCTGTAAAAGGAAGGTTTAGTAAAGAATGTAACCTCAGTTTGTGATAATTATCATGCCTTGATCATATATTAAAGTAAACAACACCAATATTTACCATATGTTCTCAAGTTAAAATATCTTGGAACAAAGTCATATAACATATTAGCGATAGTTGTAAACCTGTTGGATTCTCTATCAGATATATCAGAAACCTGTTGTAAACCTGTTGTAAACCTGAAGTTAGCGATAGTTGTAAACCTGTTGGATTCTCTATCAGATACATCAGAAAGTATGGAGGAAAAATATCTAACCAGTGTTATTTTACCTGTTCCTTAACTTCATCAGATATGTCAAGTTTTTCATGGGACATTCTACTTAAAGTTTGTTCTAATTTTGTTGTCACCTCATGGTACTTATTCATTATTTCTTCTCTCTTTAGGACCTGAAAGCTAAAAAAAAAGTTAATCCAAATACAACCATTAATATATTTGGGAGTATTCATATTGCCTCCTGTACCAAAGTTTGTTTTGTCATGCAAAAAATTGACATCAAACTCCATAACTCATATATAAACAAACCATGAAAGTTAGTAGAAAGAACAAATTAATAAAGAAATTAGAAGTTACTCATCAGTTAACATAGGTTATACTGAAGAATTGGAACTGAGTTAACTGTTTTAACTTTTAGTATAACTCATTTTTTAAAAGATTCCTTGACAACAAGCACCAATTGACATACTGAACAAATCGATATCAGAAAGAATCTGAATATTTTCTCATATCAGTAACCGCAACTCATCACTAGTTATATACAAAATTCAGTCCAATAACTATCTAATAGAATAATTGCTAGACAACTCACTCGTTCACATGGAAAAATAAATAAATGAGTATATCACGGGTGCAACTTAACATGACACCCCTACGAAAAGGCCTCACGGGTGTGACTTAACATGTCACACCCGTGAAATATAGTTGTTCATAACTATTTGTTCAAATACCCAGATTACAAAGACACACTGTTGGATCAAGAGTTTGAAAAACCAACTAGAATGAGTCTCACAAAAACTAGTTTATCTCGCATTACTCAGCACTGAAATTTGGGAAAAAAAGAAGCGATCCATGGGTGGACTCAACCCAATGCATAACAATCATGGAAAATGCCAATATGATATTCAAAGCAAATCTACTAATTTGCAACAGTCTCAAGGAGAAAAGATGCGGAACATGGACACTTTAAGAAGTTTAAATTGTTTTATATTCCAAAGAGGCGCAGACAAAAAGATAAAAACATAACAAGAGACAAGGCATCCTTAAACATCATCAAGATCTAATCGAGACAAAATAGTAGGCAACACTTGATGAAACAAAAGGATCATGAATTTTTACATATCGAATGAATGAACCCGACACCGATCTACGGACATACAAAAATTCCTAAGTATAAAAATCTTATCGAAGTACATAAAATATCAACGAGACCTACCAGTAGGGGAATCAACTTTAGCTTCAATAAAGAAAAATATGATAATGACAAAGGTTGAAAGAATCTGGAAAGCCTAGAGGCAATATTTCCAAAAATATAGATAAGAAGTATCACTAAAAGACAAATATACACCTCTCTTAGCAACTGATTCAGAATAAATAATTCTACAGCACACGATTCGGAAAAATTAAATCCTAAGCACAACCCCAATTTCAGAAATTATCTTGAAACATGCGAAAACCCTTTAAATACCATATTTAATTTTTAGAAATTAAAGTTAGAAGGGATAAACCTGTAGAAACACTATCAAACGAAAATTGGTGCCAAGGACGATTATTTAACACTGACGTCTTCAGAGGCCAGAGAGCGAACGCCACAGAGAGAGGTGCAAATAAAGACCAAACTTTCACACACAGTGTGTGTACGGTGCCATTGAGAGAGAACGATGATTTCAAAAATTTCTGAGGGAGTGATCTTCGTCTTCTGCTATTATTAATCCAACCATTTCAGAGAAACATTTCATTTTCTCGTTTTTCTTTTCTAATTTTCTTTTTGTTTGTTTTTCCCTTTTTTCCCCAGAAATTAAGGAGAGGAATATTATATTAGATGTGGAGATAAATAGACAAAGAATGAAATCGACGGTAATTAAGAACTTAAGAGCGAAGATGATCCTTTCTTTTTTTTATACTTTAGATAATTCTGTACAGTATAGTAAAATAGTCAAAACTCAAAGATACTGTGTAAAAACATTTTCACTATTAAGTATCCATCCCAATAGGAGATTTAAAAATATGCTACTTTATTCAAGTATTTAAATGATCTACATAAATAAAGAAAATAATAATAATTTTTTTCTATTTTCCATAAAGGTGAAACTTATTATGAAATCTACCTTGGTTTTTTAAGAAATAAAAAATTTAAGGTGATGTCAATTTCAATTTGGATTGTTAAATACAAATTTATTAATAAAATAAGTTTATTAAAATAAAGGCAAAACTTATTATTAAATGATTGTTTAACACCAACGTCTTCAAGTGGTGGGTTGGAATTGGCGTTTAGGTCTGTCAGAAATATGACGACGTCGCGAGAGAGAAACCTGTAGAAACAATATCAAACGAAAATTGGCGCCGAGGACGATTGTTTAACACTGGCGTCTTCAGGTGGTCCATTGCGAGAGAGAAATTCTAAATGGCCTAAGAAATTGAGGTTTTAGAATGGTGGTGCTAGTCTACTGTAAGAAATAAAATCTGAAACTATCTGTTGTGTGGTATTTCGCATTCAAATACACGGTCCTCTTTGTTAAAGATAATTTCCTTACATTGTTTGTATATTATCAATTATTTTGAAGAATTTATCTACTTGAATCAAATAACTTGCAAGTAATCATGAAAAAATAAATAAAAATAAATAAATATAAATATATTCTAAATATTTTCGAACGAAGGTGATATGTGCTTAATTGCTGATATTTTAATTAACTTCACTTAGCGATTATTGATACAAAATTGATTAAAATACTCACTTTAATTCATATTTATTTTTAAGTACAATTTGAGAGCAAAGAAATTAAAGTAAGTTAAAAAGCATTATATATGGGTCATTTTCTGAATAATTATTTTGCTTGTCTTTGTTGTGGAAGAAAAAAAAAGACAAGACAAAAATTAAATGGAAGCTACAGCAACAAAATCAACACACACACAAGCTGTGCGTAGAAGAGAGCTGGGCGTGAACGATTAAAAGAGTGAGGATTAATGGTCCTATCATCACTAAACACGCAGACGTGGTAGCAGGGGAGAATCATACAAGGAATAAAAAAAGGGACGCAGCTCATCAATTGTTATCAGCGTAACACGCTTTGGGGGGAGTAAATTAAATGTGAATTAGCTACAATGGTGGGCCAAAGAGACAGCACAAGACACGCAATAAACAGATGATAACAAATACAGTGCAAGAGAGGAGAGTACGACACGCGTGAGACAAAGGAGGCGTCTGCGTTTTGAGGGCACAGTGAGACAAGAATATAAATTAAGCAAATCACGCACAACTGGAGCTACAAGGGATTTGGCAATTAAACAAGTCGGCGCAAAAGCAAAAACAGGTTTGAAAGGTTAGATGTTAAGAAAGCTGGACAAGTGGAGAAGTAAAATTAAAAACAAGACAGCTGTGAGGCGTGCGTCCCAGCAGTCACAAGGGAAAAGAGAGCAATTTAAATTGTTAAAATCAACTACAGGAGGGACGTTACACAGATGAAGTAGGAGCGGAGGTTTTGTTGCAAATAAATTGTCACATCATTAAACAAAGCCACGCGGAACGCAATCAGCACAAGCACAAGGTGTCGTTGGCGCAAGCAGGAGAACAAAAAAGATGGAGTTGCAATTTAGTTGTAATATCACGTAAGGGAATAAGCAGCAAATGAACAAAAAAATGCACAGAGACAAGCCACACGGACAAAATAAAATCACGCCAATTAGAGAGAGCACAACGTAAGTGGAGGCGTGACCCAGCGCAGCCAATAGAGACGACAACGCAGGCAGAAGGGACAAGCAATAAAATCAACAGCGGCGGCGTTAGAATTAAAAGCAGGAGAGATATGCGGCATAATTGGGGAAGTGAAGACGTATAGGATAAAAAAAAGAGTATAAATAATCAGCTACATAGATAAGAGAAAAGACTGGCGCAGTGTGTGAGTGAGGAATCAAATTTTGGAGGCTGCCGCTGATAGAAAAGAAGAAAGCAATGCCGATGACAGTCTCAACGCCAATGATAGTCGGAATAGATAGTGGTTCAGTCGGATTTTACCGGGGCTGAACATCGTTATTCAGATCCATAGTTCTGATTGATTTCAGCTACAGGATACCTGTAAAAAAAATAAGGTACACCAGGGGTTGGTTCCCGGAAGGCCCCTCCGACGCTCAAGTTAGTGTTTTTGTAAGGGTTTTGATAATTGAGAACAAAGACAAGTAGAGTTTTTTTTATCTCGTACCTACGTTGTGAGGAGATAATCAACTTATATAGTAAATACCTGTTAGGTTTAAGTCATTGTATATGAGTGGGAGGTTGCCACTTGCAAATGGGTCATGGATACGTAGACCTAGGCTTGGGCCTAGAATAGCCGACCCAACCATAAGCCCCCTACTCCTCGAGTCTGATCATGGAGAAGGGTCGAAGGAGTACATACAGATTGTGTCGCTCGTTTGTGTGACAACTCTTGATAAGGCCAGTCAATCGAGGACCGAAATGCCATGTATGATAATTTCTGCTATGACAGGAAATCGATTGAGTTTTTACGCCGAGTGCTCGGTAGTTCGGATCGGGATAGAGCGAGTGATTGACTCGTGCTAAATCTGGGCGAACAATTGACTCGAGTTGAGAGTCGGGCGATCGATCAGTTCGCGCTGTGTCAGGCATGTCCTCTCGGCGGTCACGCCGCTTCGGGTCATTAATGACCCTAATTTTCCTCGGCTCAGATCTTATCACGTGTCTGAGCTTGACTCGGATTCCACCACGCGTCTGATGCCGATTGGTAGTTCCGTTCAGTGGATCACTGTTATAAATATTGGAATTGGTAGACTATAAATCTTCTTTACCTCGCATTTGATTTTCCAGTCTCTGCTCTCGTTACTCTTCGTTTTGTAGGTTGCATTTGCAGGAGTCCAACTGGTTCGCTGAAGTCTCCCGATCGATGGACCAGGAGATTAAAAAGCTACTTGGTCAGGCCATCGCTTTAAGGGCTCAACTTTCTTCGATGGAAGAGGAGAAGCTCAGAATGATTGTGTCGAGGGATGAGCTAGAAGAAGGGTGCCGAGCTTTGCAGCGCAGTAATGAGGTGATGAAGATAGAAGTCCTCAATGCCAAGTTTTCAGCAAAAATGGAACAAGAGTTTCGTGTGAAAGTCCTCCATGAGATGGGAAAAGCGGTCGCTCATTGATGAACGCAAGGAATTTGCTTGCGATTTGGCTTTTTCCCTCTTGAGGAGCTGCCACCGCTCTTACGTCTCTGATGGGTCGGATGGTCCTTCATTCGAGGACTATGCCGAAACAGTGCTTTCCTCCGAGCTCGGCC
>JAOTAZ010000009.1:242182-258474 GCA_025629785.1 Erythroxylum oxycarpum | reverse complement strand
TTTGACACGGGAGTATGTCTGGGTGCAAGTTGAGATAGAGGTCGGGATCAGTTCGCGTCTGCATTAGTGTTTCCTAAGTTTGTAGTCTATAATTATTGTAACTGATTTGGAATTGTACTTTATGGTTACTGTAAAAAATTATTAAATGATTGTATCTGCTGCGAAAGATTTACTACTATTTACTGCTTGTTCCGCGTAATTATTAAATGACTGAAACTGCTTCCTTTTAACACGGGATGAACGGTTTTAAAAAAAATTATACCGAGTTTTACTGACTGATGTAATATGCCACCCTCGCGGGGCACGGACTCTGATATCACCAATGATATCAGGTTCGGGTCACTCGGGAGTGGGGTGTTACAAAAAAGCATCGGAGTAATGCCTCAATCCTGATGCGGTAACTCGATTTCTCGCTTGTCGCCTGTGGAGGGGAAAAAGGGGTGAGCTCAACGGCTCAGTGGATAACAATTTAATAATTAAGAAACAAGCAAAAACATTAATATTTCATTCATTTTCAAAGCCAAGTTCACATCGGTAACAACATGTGCAATGCATCAAACCTTTTCACAATTTCATGTCATAAGACTAGTCATACATCAAAATATCATATAAGCACAAAGAAAGTGGTTTGGGTGGATCCGAAACGGAACATACTACACATTCCCGCGAAATGGTCATGTGTAGCCGTGAACTTATAGGAGTCCGTAAGGAGCTCCAATGCCACTAGCGGGCAGGCAGGAGAAGCCTATAATTAGACAGGTGCACCTGACTCTTAAGGGACCACCACAAACCCAAAGAAAGTATGCATAGCACATAATTCACACAATTCATAAATATTAGCCACAAATGGCCTTTCAAAAAATTTACTTTCACATAAATGCCCAAAATGGCATTTTTCCGAAATCATAAATTCGAAACTTTTTCACTTGACAATTAAATTAACCACTATGTCCACATTGCATTCACATAAAAAAAACATACTTATTACAAGTTTAAATCATTCCAAAAATCATAAATACAAAAATTTGAAATTCATTGGAAAGCAATCAATAACATTTATGTTAGGAAAATTAATGAACTTATTTACTCAATTATTAAACTATCACCCACCTTAATTCCTTTAGCTTTGTTCTTGGTCAATTGGTCTTTCCTCTAACTCCAATTGCCTCTCTTGACCTTCATCAAAACATAACAATTCCAACCTCACATGAATTCTCAAATTGACAAATTTAAGGAAATGGAAAGCATGAGTTAACACCTATATAACCTTACCTATTCCTTTCCTAAGCTATTAGAAACTATTAGAAACTAAAGCCATAAAAAATTATCAAAGGAATTTCGAAAAACCCTACCTTAGAAGCTTCCCACAAAATTGCTTCCTTAGCCTCCAATGAAGTTTAATCCCTTCCTTTCCACTTTCTTCTTAAAGAAAACTGTTAAACACTCCTTTCTAAAGCATAAATAACCTAAGCCTACCTCTTCTTCTTCTTCTCTTGGCCGAAAGTCACTCTCCCTCTCTTTTCTTTGTAGTTTCGCGAGTTGTCTTGTCAAAGCCTTAGGTCACTTGTATTTCCTAACTTAAAACCTAGCCAAAAACGTTGTAGTTTAACTCACCTCTCATTTCCTAGCAATTTTCGTTGGTTTCCTCTTCATCCACGACAACACTGAGATTCCTCCTTCATTTTTCATTTAATTTCACCTAAAAAGACTAACAAGCCCCTCCTTAAAAAGCCTTAAGCCTTACAAACCTAAGTAAACTTCCTAATTTTCCCTTACACCATCTTATTCTTTTAATTCTAACAATTTATCAAAATTCTAATTTAACTAAATTCCTTCATTTAATAACATTAACCTAAGCAAATAAAACCCTCAATTAATTCTAACTAAAAGACAATTAACAAACTCCACCTCAAAATCAAAATAAACAAGCTTATTATTAAGAAAAAGGAATCGGGGCCTAATATGTTAGGTGTCACCATTCAAGCACAACACTTGTCCTAAGGCATGTCTTCAATTTGCCAACTCAAGATGCTGCCACTAATCCACTTTAGATGCTACCATATGTCATCAACATGCTAGGTGCCACTATTCAAGCACATCAACATGCTAGGTGTCACCATTCAAGCACAACACTTGTCCTAAGGCATGTCTTACATTTGCCAACTCAAGATGCTGCCATTAATCCACTTTAGATGCTGCCATATGTCACCAATTAATTAGTCCATATGTCTCCTAAGTATTGGTCCACTTGTCACACAATAATGGATCCATTTGTCACTTAATTACTAGTCCATTTGTTACCAATTTAACTATGCTAAATGTCACTCAATTTTAGGCTAAATCATTCAAAATTTTCATGCATCAATTTATCCTACCACTTAGCGTTTGTCTTAGTCCAAATGTACCCCACAATTTTCGGAATTTCCTAAAATTCACCAAAATTTCTGAAACAGAAGTAGCAATACCAAATCAGTTTTTTTTAACACATTTAAACCACAACTCTTAATATAATCACATTTATAAATCAATTATACCCAAAAATATCAATGAATGCATGTACAATCATATTCATGTGCAATAATCAAAATTCTCGTGTATGTGCAAAAATATACAAATCATGATGCATATTTTCTAATTTCCTATAATTCACTATTCTCGCCTTAACTCAAGTAACAGGATGTTACATTAAATATCTTGCTTAATGAGATATTTTATATCAAATCCATAACGAATTGCGTTATGGAAATGATGGAAGACCTATCTTTCAATCCTTCTTTCTAACCTTATTATCAATTTTCATGAACAATCAAACAACTATCTCAACCATGGCAAACCAATATAGTATATAAAAAAATAATTAATTAGAAAACATGAATAGGCTATTACAATTTGGCACATTCTAGAGTTAGTCAATAATTCTAAGTTTCTTTGTTATTATATATTTTTAGGAATGTAGCAATAAATTTTATATGATGTAGTAGTATATTTTATATGACATAATGATATATTTTTAAAAATATGGTGGCATGTCAAAATAATATGTTATCTTCAATTAATCTCAAATTGATAATTCTTAACATTTTGAGCTAAATTACAACTTGTAATTTAAATTGTTTGATTATAATTAATTTATCAAACAAAATTAAGAGTTTTAATACAATTTTAAACTTTTTGAATTATAATAAAGACTATTTAGGCTATTTTTAAACATCATAGGTGTTATAGAGATTGTTAATGTAACACCCATATACCTCCTAGAAGGATATGCAAATGCCACACAAAACAGAACTAAAACATTCCAAAGCACTTCTAAAAACTCAAACAAACATGCATTACATATCATTAGATGTTATTATATAAACAAAACATATCAAGCATATTGTACTATTCCAAATACATGCCATAAGTTCCAAATCCATCCTGTATTAAGGTTATTACAAACCATTAAACAAAATACAAAATGTCTCTTTACAGGTAATACAACTTAAAAATTTAAACAAAACAACTTCCAAAATGGAACACATTCTTCTTGGCCACTGTGATAGTCTTTGGCCCAGTTCTTAAATCTTCTTATCAGAATCTACACGGAGGCAAAACCATTGTGTTAAGCATAAAGCTTAGTAGGTAATAACTAAACATAATGCATAATGGCGACTATTTCTAACAGTCGTCTAACATTCATATATACAGATTTAAATCATATCACAACAATCTTTAATTGTTCATATTACAGAGTAATCCAAACATTATGTCTTAAAACAAAATATGATTTATCAATATAGGACATTCTTGCATCAGAACAAAATTCATAAATATTAGAACAAAATGTACAAGTAGTAGAATTGAATATCAGAACAGGCTATAATCCTTTAAGATCATAATATGACTTATATCAGATCAAAATATGTTTTGTATCAAATCAGAGCTTATCTTGTATCAAATCAGAACTTGTTTATATCAAAACTGAACATGTATCGTAATACAAAACATGTTAGCCTACTAATCCTTTTTACAAAAGTGGGTAACGGGACCAGAACAGAAGATACCTATGATTGGTATCACAGAACAGGAGAGACTTATGTCTCAATAACAGGAGACACTGAAGTGTCAATATCAAAAGACACTGAAGTGTCATGGGAGCAGCTGCAGATCTTTCTGGGAATATTTACCGATGACTAGGACTTGACAGTTTTAAAACAAACCATTTCAGGTTTCAGAATCATATGCAAAACATGTAATGCATAACGTATATCGTTATTCCATTTTTTTCAAATTGAATATATACTTGCACATCCAAACAAACTTAACATACCTTACGAGCATAAACATTTGCAACAATGTATCATTAAATGCATTATATATTTACAAATTACATATAATTACACAAATTTCCAATTCATAAATAATCATATTCAATTCACATCATATAAACCCTTTGAAACATAATTGTATTCATAAGGACACATTCATCCTTGAACAAACTATACATTTCAACATTAGACACATTATTTGTTACCCACACATTCCTTAAGTAATTACCTCAATTAACAATCCATAACTAAATTTAACTATTACTCAATTAATCTAATATCATCTAGGTTCATTTTTAACCTCAATTAAGCCCAATTAAAACATTATTAAGTACCCTAACCTTATATAGTCCGATAATTGTCTAAAACCAACATTTTCTCCTTATTATGTACTTCCCACTATCGTGGGAACAAGCCTTGTAAATCATATGATCATGAGATGAGTAAACCAAAAGTTCACTCACTCACTGCCTCTAATTTGTTTATAAAACTTAACTTCTTCACTTTCATTCGACACACCTTCACTAGAGTCCATCAATTTCACTTCAATTATACCTTAATCATGTTTCAATATCTCATCAAATTCATGTACAAAACAAATCAAAAATCATTCATTAGACAACTCATAAATCATTATCTTACATACATCAAAACCAAAACAGAATTTTCCAAATAAGGATCATTTTCTAGCACTCAGTTATCAACATCAAAAACATATTTCATGCTAATTCAAATTTCATAAAACTTGTATTAATTCAAGATATCAACTTTAGAATTTCTTTACCTATTTAAATTCAAATTCCTACTTCAAATAACAAGCAAAACTAGCCCTTCATGCTACCAGCACACATCTATGATCAAGGTGCAAATTTTAACACCAAGAAAACAACATAGAAGATAACATAATCTACTTCCTTGATGCAATATCTAGCAAGGATTAAAGAAAAAATCCAAAAGTTTGAGAGTAAGAGAGAGAGTTTCGGTGAAGAGGAGCAAAGTGAAGAGAGAAAGCAGAAACGTCAAGAATGAAGGATGATTCACCACTTGCCTAACTCTTTGAATGCTAGGTGTTCTTGATTTAATTGAGCCACATGTCATAAATGAATGTAAGCTACTTGTCCTTTAATGAAGCCATTTACATGTCTTCATGTGTGGTTGCCAAATGCCATAATTCAATCAGGCCACTTATCACTTAATCAATGTTGCTAAATGTCAATGCATTAGCTATACCAAATGTCACTAACTTATAGGCTTAGTCATCCAAATTTTCATGTACCAACGTTTCTTGTCACTTGATAATTTTCCTAGTCCAATTATACATTTTAGTACTTCAATTTTCTAATGGTATCAATTAATTCTAAGTGACTAAGTATGATCCATTAAACCAAAAATTCAAGACGTATACAATTCACAATCATATCACAATTTCAACACCTATCACATTTACTTTCATGAACATGTAACATTTCAACTAGGGTATATTTGGGGCCTTACAATTCTCTCCCATTTAAAAGAATTTTGTACTCGAAATTCTTAACTGACTGATTCAACATATGGGGGCTTTGTTGTCTTATGTTCTCTTCAGTTTCCTACTTAGCTTCTTCTCTCGACTATTGCCACCAAATTCCCAATTCCTCATATTTTTAAACTTTTCTTGCACACTTTAAATCCCATCACTTTTACTTACATCTCTATTCTTTTCTCCACCAAATCCACTAAAATATATTTACTTCCACATAAATTTAAAGGTATACAACCACAGCATAATACTAATCCCATATTCCTTAATATAACCACGAATACAAATACATTCACTCTATGTCCAACATATCGAACTGTGTAGTATCTCCTATATCAGGATATCAACAAACTTTCATTTTCTCACTCTTTGATAGATCATCATTCATCTCGATTTACCCTAGATGGTCTAGATATAGACTCACGAGATTGCAAAGGAGTATTACTCCCAGCAACCTTATCAACAGCCTCATAAGATCTTTCCATATTTAAATCTAAAACTAAAACGTGGGAGAAACCTCATTAGGTCAAACACAACTCTTACACTCATGTACAAGCAATATTTAAGCACTGGTTAAACTAGAATCGCCTAAGCTATACTCTGATACCAAACAATGTAACACCCACATACCCCTGAGAAGGATATGCAAATGCCATACAAAACATAACTAAAACGTACCAAACATTCCAAAGTACTTCCAGAAACTTAAGCAAACATACATTATATATCATTAGATGTTATTTTATAAACAAAACATATCAAACATATTGTACTATTCCAAATACATGCCATAAGTTCCAAATCCATCCTGTATTAAGGTTATTACAAACCATTAAACAAAATACAAAATGTCTCATTACATTTAATACAACTAAAAAACTCAAACAAAACAACTTCCAAAATAGAACACCTTCTTCTTGGCCACTGCGGTAGTCTTTGTCTCAATCCTTAAATCTTCTTATCAAAACCTATATAGAGGCAAAACCACTATGTTAAACATAAAAATTAGTGGAGAATAACTAAACATAATGCATAATGGTGGCTGTTTCTAATAGTTATCTAACGTTCTTATATATTGATTCAAATCATATCATAATAACCTTTAATTATTAATATTACAAAGTAATCTAAATATTATGTATCAAAACAAAATATGATTCATTAATACAGAACATTCTTACATCATAACAAAACTCATAAATATTATAATATAATGTACAAGTAGTGGAATAGAATATCAGAACAGGATATAATCCTTTCAGATCAAATTATGACTTGTATCATATCAAAGTATTTTTTTGTATAAAATTAGAGCTTATCTTGTATCATATAATAAATTATTTATATCAAAACTGAACATGTATCAAAATACAAAACATGTTAGCCTACTAATCCCTTTTACAGAAGTGGGTAACGGGACCATAATAGGAGATACCTATGATTGGTATCTCAGAATAGGAGAGACTTATATCTCAGTAATAGGAGACACCGAAGTGTCAATATCAGGAGACACTAAAGGGTTACAAACGAAGCTGGAAACCTTTCTAGGCATGCCTATTTACCCACAACTAGTACTTGACAGTTTTAAAACCATCCATTTCAGGTTTCAGAATCAAATGCAAAAGATGTAGTGCATATCATATGTCTTTATTCCATTTTTCTCAAATTGAATATATACATGGACATCCAAACAAACTTAGCATACCTTATGAGCATAAACATTTGCAATAATGTGTCATTAGATACATTATGTATTTACACATTACATATAATCACACAAATTTCCAATTTATAAACAATCATATTCAATTCACATCATATAAACCCTTTGAAACACACTTGTATTTATAAGGACACATTCATCCTTGAACAAACCATACATTTCAACATTAGACACATTATTTTTTACCCATACATTCTTTAAGTAATTACCTCAATTAACAATCCATAAATAAATTAACTATTACTCAATTATTCTAACATCATCTAGGTTCATTTTCAACCTCAATTAAATCCAATTTAACCATTATTAAGTACCTTAACCTTATATAGTCCGACAATTGTCTAAAACCAACATTTTCTCCTTCTGAAGTACTTCCCACGACCATGGGAATAAGCCTTATAAATCCCACAATCGTGTTTCAAAACTTGACTTCTTCACTTCTATTCGACATACCTTCACCAAAGACCATTAATTTCACTTCAATTCTACCTTATATGTGCTTCAATACCTCATCAAATTCATGTGCAAACCAATTCAAAAATCATTCATTACACAAATCACAAATCATTATCTTATATACATCAAATCCAAAACATAATTTGCTAAACAAGGATCATTTTCCATCACTCAATTATCAACATCATAACACATATTTAATGCCAATTCAATTATCATAAAACTTGTATTAATACATGTTATCAAGTTTAGAATTCCCTTACCTATTTAACTTCAAAGTCCTACTTCACAGAATAAGGGAAACTAGCCCTTCATGCAACTAACACACATTTAAGATCAAGGTGCAAATCTTAGCGCCAAGAAAACAGTATAGATGATAACATAATCTACTTCCTTGATGCATTATCTAGCAAGGATTTTAAGTGTTGATAATCCAAATTGAAGAAAAAAATCAATAAGTTTGAGAGTAAGAGAGAGAATGTTGGTGGAGTGGAGCAAAGTGAAGAGAGAATGGAGAAACATCAAGAATGGAGGATGATTCACCATCTTCCTAACTCTTTGGATGCTAGGTGTTCTTGACTTAATCAAACCACATGTCACACATGAAGGTAAGCTACTTGTCCTTCAATGAAGCCATCTAAATGTCTTCATGTGTGGTTGCCAAATGCTACGGCCACTTGTCACTTAACCAATGTTGTCAATTGTCAATGCATTAGCTATGCCAAATGTCACTAACTCATAGGCTTAGTCATACAAATTTCCATATAACAACTTGTCTTGTCACTTGAAAATTTTCCTAGTCCAATTGTACATTTTATTACTGCAATTTTCTAATGGTATCAATTAATTCCAAGTTATTAAGTATGATCCATTAAACCAAAAATTCAAGACGTATACAATTCACAATCATATCACAATTTCAACACCTATCACATTTACTTTCATGAACATGTAACATTTCAACTAGGGTATAATTTGGGGCCTTATAGTTAATTTGATTAATATAATGAAATGCTCCTTCTTTGTGAGCTGTGGATTGCTCTTGACTAACTATTATTTCCACGGTCTTTTCATTTTTCATAGAGTCTTCTTAAGTTATTGGTCATTATTTATAGTTTATGTTTTCATTGGATCATTAAGGCATCATATTCTCTATTACACATGGTTAAGACTTGAGGTGTTTCCATATTGACATCTAAGGAACCCACTAGAGCTCGGCTTAAGGTAATTAAGAGGATCACCTTCAGAACATCTTTCTAGAACTTGAAAGCTCAGTTGAGATCTCCTCCTCCTCATCTCCATCTCTTCTTACTTAGGAGAATGAGTATTTTGATGCCTACACACCTGAGTTTGATGACTACCTACTCGTGAACTTCACAAGAACAAGGTCATTGAACCTTGCCTTCTTTAACTTTTTAAAAGAGAACAACCATATTTATTGCTTCATTGATCAAGGTGGGAAGATCTTTCTAACTAGGATATGTAGACTTATTCATAAAAAATATGAGGTTATTTTATTCCAATTTTAGAGACAATAAGAGAGGTTTTTACTAAAATTTTATTTTAAATGTATATGGAATTAAGATTTGCCTTAATTTGGAGATCTTCAATGACATTTAGTGTATTTATTATCTTGATCATTTTGTGTATTATGACTATATCTCTAAGTATTATAAACATCCTCACTCGGGCTTACTATGATTCCAGGTTATGCTTGAGAGACACTCCTCTAATCATTAGATAAGTAAGCCTTAAGAGTTGAAAATTTTCTCAATTATTTATAAAGTACACCATTTATTCATCAAACACAAATTTTGTGTCTTTTAGTGGACATAAGCCCTCTTTTAGGTCTAATTAGATTTAATTTCCTTCCACCATCATAATGGAAGAAATAATCAACATTGGGAAACTTTATCTTAAACATCATTTTAAAGTTTACTAAAGTAAACAAAATACCATAACATCTTCTACTTCACTATTGTTGGTCTCATCTTCACTTATTTCTATTTTTCACATTCTAAAACGAGTTTTCATTTGATTATTTATTGGCTCTACTTATTTAAAGGCCATGATCTTACACTTGGTTGATCGACTAATGACATGACTACTTAGACTACCACTATAGTCACAAGGACTATAAGAACTTTATAATCTATCTCAAAAGGATGATGCTTTCCTATATACCTGCTTATATTCACATTATGGAGATGTTTATTATGAAGAGGCCATTGATTAAGAGGAAACACCCATTAGTCGTTCTTTAAGAGTTGCACATATGACTATTCCAAAATTTTTCCCTTGATTGGTGAGACTAAAGTGAGTTATATTCCTTTTGAAATAAGATAGACTTCTTTACTGATCAATTAGATGAGATGTTTTATTTTAAGAGATTGCATTTTCTTCCACCACTCTTGTACATTTTTATAGTTTTTTTCACCCTTTTAAATCATTTTTATTCTGTAAAAAAGGAGATGAGATAAAGGTATTAAGTTATTTTATTCAAGGGATACAAACATATTTTTTATATAGAGTTTTGGGTTTTGGATTTTAAATTGTATCACTCATTTTAAACATCTTTGATATTTTACATATTTTTTAGTATAAATGAGCAAGATCAGTTTTCATATGAGCTTGGTTTTCTTTTTCTTTTTTTCTCATCACAATCACTTTATTTTTTTCTCAAATACTTGATTAATTGAAAATTTGATCATATTTTACAAGTTAATAGGTAAGCTTAATGTTGCTTGAATGAATGAATTATTTGTTAATATTCACAAAAGTGGTGAATTTGATAAAATAAATGATGCATGAATAATGGGCTCCATATTCCTAATATATGGTGATTATTTTCTAATTATTTCAATTTTATGTTTTCCTTAATACCAAAAAAATATTTTATCATCATAAGAAGGGGAGACATTATCGAACCAAGAAAGGTTTCAATTCATATTTTGAAGATAATAGAACATATTTCTGTACTAAGGATTTAATTATTATAATATAAGAAATACTATGTTTTTATTCAAACAAATGTGAAGAAAAACAAAACATAAAGTCACCTGAGCCAAA
The DNA here is from genome assembly GCA_025629785.1 of Erythroxylum oxycarpum. Classification (NCBI taxonomy): domain Eukaryota; kingdom Viridiplantae; phylum Streptophyta; class Magnoliopsida; order Malpighiales; family Erythroxylaceae; genus Erythroxylum; species Erythroxylum oxycarpum. The sequence goes on along the minus strand of JAOTAZ010000009.1, from coordinate 247,397 downwards.
AAAAATGTAAAAACATATGGAAACTCAAGGGTTATTTAGTTTTGTTGTTTGTTGAGTTTTTTTTATAGTTATTAAAAAATAAAAATTTGCTAAAAAGCATTTGGTTGGAAATGGTTACGTTCCTTGTATTGCTGAACCTTACACCATCATAACCTTTTCTTATACCTAAACAACCTCAAAGGATCGAAATAATAACTCATGTATTACCTCTTTTTCATTCGCACTATAATTAGTTTATCATGCTCTTCAAAGTATCACAAAGATCAACTGATAAAATGGAATTGTTTAAAATGGATAATCACTTATTGCATAAAATGGAATTGTTTAAGCGATAGTTTTTAATATAATTTCCTTCATTGCAAGAGACAAGAGCTTCCAATTCCAGCTCTGAATTCTTTTTCAAATTTTTTCTTTATAAAAGAGAAAACTTCCTTCTTGTTGTGAACAAAAAAAGTTACAAAGCTATTTATTTGTCTTGTGATGGAACTTGAGACACTCCCAACTTGGTTATTACCATCTCTCTAAGCTTCTGACCAACATTGGTGATAAAGATGATAGTAAATTTATTCTAATTAGCATATTGTCCTAAAGCATAAGCATACGTATTAAACATATCTATTTCATAATATATCAGATTCTCTACTGTTTGCATGGAAGAATAGGTAATTATTATCTATAAAAGCAACATGGTCACACTTGGAGCTCCTTTAACCACCAAATAACCATTTAAATAGTCATCAACCTCTTTCTTTCAAATGAGAGCCACTAAAGTTTTAGAGCATAAGAGGAATAAGTAAAGAGATAGTGAGTCCCCTTAATAAATACCAGGACAAGGCAAGTTCAAACCAATAAATTTTGATTAAAAAATAACTTATAACTCGTGGATGAAATACATAACATCAACAAATCCACCCAAAGCGTATGTAAACCTATACAAATCATCCTATTCTCTAAGAAACACAATTCTACCTTATCGTATACCTTACTAATATCAATTTAAATGTCGTTTACCTTGTCTCTTTCTTTTGAAATATTGCATTATCTCCCATGCAATAAGAATATTATTATAAATAAGATGACCCATACAAATGCACTTTAAGCAAACGAAATAATAGAAGAGAGGAGAGGCTTTAACCATCTAGCAAGCATTTTAGAGAGAACTTTGTAAATTATATTGCATAAAGAGATCAATGAAAAATCTAACAAAGATTTTATATTTGCCTTTCTCGGAATAAGAATTGTTAATGCTTCATTAATCCAAGAGATAAATGAAATTCTTGAGTCTAGGACAATGTTATGAATATCATACCAGTACCAGTATCAGATTTAGTTCTAGTATGTTATTATATCAGTACTGATCAATACTGGGTACCGTTTCGGAATAATTTTTAAATTTATGAAATATTCTATAATTTTTTTAAAATTGCAAAATAGTCCATTATATATTGTTCTATATGCTTTATAATTTTACATCAACTCTGTCTCCAAAAATCATAATAATAATAATTTAAAAATAATAACAATTTATTTATTTTTATTAACATTAATTTTTGCATATTTCACATATAAATAATAACCACAATTAATATGAAAAATATCATTTAATCATTATTCAAATATAAAATTAAGAACAATACAAAGTATTTAAAATATTACAATTTCATCATATAATAAATAACAATTACATCAAAGCATAAAAAAGAGAACAATAAATATCCTTAACTCTCTAATTATTACAATTTATAAAAAGAATTCTTAATGAAGAAACAACCAATTAGAAATGAAACATAAAACAAAAATATTTACAATTACATTGCATATATAAAATTTAACATATACATCAAATATAAGTAAAATTAAAAGAAGAGGAGAAAAAAACTTGAAACTTCATTTAATCGTTTACGGGATACCTACTCTAACTATATTGACCTAATTCTCATTTGGAACAAAGTCCTCATCATTGAGAGGAGTCTCATCATTATCATTATTCAAATTCATTGCACCAAATGACATGTCAATGCTTTCTCATCCAAGATTATCTTCCAAGTCACTCTCATCTATCAAATCCGGTTCCTCATAAACCATATTTGTCAAAAGATCAATATTATCAATGCAATTTGGATCTACTGAACTATTTGTTATATAGTAAACAATAAAATTAAATTATTAGAAATTTATAAGAAATTATATCTAACTTCATAATGATAAAAGCGTATCTTTCTCAAAGCTTTAAAATATAATGAACGAAGACCAAGTTATTTAATCTTTTATGCTCCAATCTATTCCTTTTCTTGGAATGGATGAATTCAAATATGTTCCAATTATTTTCGCAACATGTTGCACTCACACATTGACTTAGAATTTGAATTACAAACTTTTACAATTTTGGAACACCACTTCCAAATAGGTCCCACTAAGAACAGTAAGTCGTAAGATAAAAAATACCGTTATAAACAAAATAAAGTGATGATTAATTTTTAACAAGCAACACAAGTGAAAAATATATACCTGGATTAAGTTTTTCTCTTTTTCAAATAGAAATTGGCATCCCAAAATCCATAAAAGACTCCTTATAATCTCTATTTGTGAGCTTAGGAGATCTTGCATCATCTTATGGGTAACAACTATTGTAATAGTTAATAGCATTCCCCTATTAACTTCAGCTTTCTTTGTAAAATCTGGTCTAAAAGAGACATTAGGATTCAAAAATGCCCAGTCGCAATCAACAAAAAATAAAGTTGTCTTTCCCATCTCTCATTGATGATTGCAAGATAAGGTGTGTACAAAGAAGGCTTATTTTTAATATTGGCCTTAATTGCTTCCTTCGCCCTCTCTATGACATCATAAAAATAACTTGTTATTGCCTTTTCATCACTATCAACCAAAAGAAGCACCCTTACCAATGGCTCATGTAATTGGAGGATAAATTGGTATTGGGACTAAAGTTCAGTGTCTTTAAGTATAATTTTAGAAACCTCCATTCTAGCATTGGATCTAACATGCTGAGATACAATCCACTTGTCACTTGTAAACATTTGTCTCAACTCTTTCTTCATCATAATAAAAAACTAAAGTAATAAGAAATTTGTTGTAAATCTTATATCAGTAGGATGACATAAATCCTTACCATTGGTAATATCCTTTCTCATTAAATTCAAGACTTATGCACGATTATAGATTAACTTGGTCAACTTTTTTACTTTCTGCACATTTTCATCAATAACAGGATAATACCTAACATCTCCTATATTTTCCAACATTAAATCAATGTAATGTGTAACACAAGGAGTCCACAAAAAAAGAAATATACTTGCTTTGTAATCTTCTTCCACCTGTTCTATTAGCAAAATCATTGTCAATAATGAACTGAACAATATTTTCTGGCCCTATTTCATTCACATCTTCATTGGAAATTTCAAATAAAGTATTAGTATTTCTAACAAGGTCAGATCCATTAATAGACTTCAAAAACATTGACAGCCCTTTAAAAAATAAACTTAAAAATTAATAATAGACTCATGTCTCCTATTTGTCTAACCATCACATATAATTAAACACCAATAAATAGCCTAATCTATTGTTCTTTCTTCCAAATAACTTTTAATTTCATAACAGATTGACTCAAAAGTTTACCTCCGTAGTCATTAATAGAAGGAGCTTTGTATCCCAAACCGTAAAAGGCTATAGGATCCACCACAAGCTTATAATAATAAGATTGAGAAGCATTGAATGTTATACCTAAATCATACCACCATCTAGCCATTGCCATATCTATATTGTAAGTAACTTCTCTTTATTGCATGGCACTAGGAATTAAAGGCTAAGCTTTAGGTGTTATTTGTGGTGAAAAAAATTCGAAACCTACCTACTTCTTTTCCTAATATCAAGTCCAAATGCAACATTAACTTATTGTTCAACATTTCTACTATCATCCTTAACAATAGCAAATGAACTTTTACTACTAATTTAATAATTCAATCTCTCCCTTCTATCTTTCCCGTGCTAATACACTTCAAGAAAAGTCTTCATTTTCTACTTCACATCATGAATCACATTTTTAAAATGTTTCACATCTTCTTTAACACTAGCTAAATGCTTATTTAATCTAGTGATTTCTCCAACTTTCAAATGCTTGTTACAAAACAAACATATAGTATGGTTCTTTATACCTGGGACTAATGCAACATGAGCCCAAGTTGGATCATTGTATCTTCCTGAAGCCGTGGAATTATTAGGAGTACTTGAATTTTCTTTTATTTATCTATAAAAATAAATAAAGACATATATCAAATTTAACTTAATAACTTCATATCAAAATAAAGAAAAAGTAATTTTTATTATCAATTACTATCACAAAATATGTATTATTTAACTCAAAAGTCTAAACTATCACATTACACAATAAACATATACATTTTTTATAATATAACACATTTTTGTATGATTACAACATAAATGGTTTTATTAAAGTGGAAAATTGGTAAGTAGTCATCTTCTATAAGCAGTGAGAAGTGCTTATGGCTCTCAAAAATAACCTTTCGCCTCATTTATATTTTTGTTTTTGTACTCAATCTTGTTTCCCTTCTTTATTTGCATTAAAGATTAAAGAAGTTGTAGATGAAGAAAACAAGTTTGTGTTTGTCTTAATTAGTGAGAGATGGTCTAATATTTACCGGTCATCTCATATTCTTCTACTCGAGTCTCTTTACTTTCACCACTTCTCATAATACATTTTGGGAATAGTTATATATTTTTTGGAAAATCGGGACTAGATTCAATCCGAAAACAATGGAATAATTACAAAATTATTTCATATTTTGATTTATCAAAAATCAATATCACTTTAATTCTATATAATGATTAACAATTAAATCATAATAAAGCATAAATCGTAATTTGTACATTATTCCGAAGCTTGAGAGTATTATTGTCGTAACCTTCGATTTGTTTCTGAAATTGATCCATCTCAACCACGGTAGCTATACAAGTGTCTAACTTTTAATGGTGTACATGTAACAAGTTGAAAGAACTATGTAACTCTTACAAAGAGGGTAGAAGTGCGAGCTCTATTAGAGTTTAAACCTATTTATAATAAGTTTTGGACATTTTAGTAATTTAATTGAAATTAAATTCTATTTTCAATTAAATTTAATTAGAATTATAAATAATTCTAATTAAATCTCAATTATGCTCAAATAAGATCTAATATCTCATA
>JAOTAZ010000009.1:133605-144456 GCA_025629785.1 Erythroxylum oxycarpum | reverse complement strand
AAATATTGATACAATTATAAAATAATCAATGAATTACATCAACTCTTCTTATTATACTACAGGGGCATTTCTGTCATTAACACTATTTTTTGTTCTGTCTCCTACAACTAAACACATTTCTGTCCTCAGGACGAAGACAATTTTCTCTGTTCTGTCCACTGCAACCAAACATCTCACTGTCTCCAATTTTTGTTCTATTCTGTATCGTCCCGTCTTTACATGTTGTAGACGCTAACCAAACAGACAGTTTGGGTACTAGAATAACAAAAGTCTCTCTTATGCTAGAAGACTTTAACTAGTCATCTCTATTCTCAACAACATCCACGTGTATTGGAGTTCTCATTTACACCTAACCCAAAGCATAATCAAGGCCATATAGAGGTGTATTAAAAACTTCTTACGGACTAGTGACCCAAATAACCATGCTCATGATAAGTAAAGTGGAATGAGGTATTGATAAGTGTAAATTGCATAATGTTTTAGGGCTTGTTTTGATATGTATTTATTGTTAATTCAATTGTTTAGTATGTGTTTAGGTTAGAATTATGTTAGTTTGTTAATTATTTATGTTTTAAGTGTTTTATGGTTAGTACAAGTTTTTAAGCTTAATTATTATATTTTTGAGATACCTTGATGTATTTGTTAGTATTTCAAGGTCAACATCGAAGAATGGAAAAGTTTCAGGGACATTCGAGCTAAAACAACGACCACAATTGTGACATAATAGGCCATGATCGTAGCCCATATGCTACGATTGTGACAGAAGCCCAGGATATGGCCCATGATTATGGCCTGTATGCCACGATCGTGACAGAAAGCTCGGATACAGCCCACGATCGTGGCCTGCATCGGGCAGACATGTAGATACTAAAAAAAATCAAGTTTCAAGCGATTTTTCAAACCTTTTGGATCCTGAAAAAATCCTAGAGCTACTCAAAACACAAAACGTATTGAAAGAATAAGGCAAAGAGATAAGGGGAGCTTTTGCATTAGCTACATTTAGAGAAATCCTAGAGAGAATTATCAAGACATAGAGAAAGAGAAGAAATACGAGAGAAGAGGAGAAGAAGCTGACTCGACGTACTTCCTAGATCAAAAGTTTCTTAACGTTGCTGCCTCCCATCGTCCGTTCAATTCGTATTTCCTATTATTTTCAATTTTGTTATTGTATAGAATTGGAATAATAATTGATGATAGGATTTTTGGATGTTGATGATTTAAACTCACCATCGGAGTTTTATCTTTGATTTAATGAAATCTAATTATTTATGTGTTATTTAGATTTATTGTGATTTAATATGGACGTCCTAATTCCATAATAAACTGTAAGGGTAAATCGAATGAAAAATAATTAAATTAGGCCAATGAGAGTTGGGTGATTTAATAGAACAATAATTAAATCAAATCAGTAAATTGTGCGAAAAGAGATCTTGCATAGGTTTCCGATAGTTTATTAGACAACTTCATATCTAATTCGGGTTTTGTATAAGTTGTTAATTGAGAAATTGCAACTTCCATATTATGACTAGGGTTTATAATTTAGGTTTAATGGTTATAATTCGAGATAGAGTAATCAACCCTAGGACCGTCTAGAACCAATAATCCAGTAATTTATAATTGATTAGGTTAGCATTAAAGATATGTAAAATTTCTTTTCTCTTAATTGGTAATTCCTTTAGATTGATTCTTGAGTGTATGTTGTAACTTCTAAATCATTAATATTTTTGTGATTGATTTTTGAATTGAATTGCTTGATTCAACTGAATTCTCAATTTAGTTCCGTTACATTTTGAATTTTGTGAATTGTTCTAGCCTTAGATTTTAGGATTAAATTATCTCTCCTCGTGGGATCGACACCTTAGTTAGTACGTGAACGACCTTTGCACTTGCAGATTATCGAGGTTAATTAATTAAACTTACACACATCGAAAAAATTTGATTAAGTTTTTGGCACCGTTGCCGGGGAGGCGATCAATTTAATTATGTTGTTTAAGGCGTTTTAGTTGGTTTTTGTTTTCTGTTTTGTTCTTTCTTTCTATTTCTAAAATCGTGCTCTTATATGAGCACAAGAGTCACAAGAAGATTGAGTCGTGCAGCTGAAACCTTACATTTAGACGTCACTCAACTAAAATAATTCATTAGGAAAGCTTGGTGTGAAGAAGAAGAGGAAATCGCGAAAGCAACAATGGCGAAGGAATTTCAGCAAGATTTGGACCATGGAGCGAACCAAGGATGTCAACAACGAACCTTTATGGATTTCATAAGACCAGGGTTCAATATAGCTAACTAAGGGATTACGCGACCATCGGCGTAAGCGAATATGTTCGAGATCAAATCATCACTGCTAAACATGTTGCGAACTAATGTGCAATTCTACGGGTTAGTCAATGAGGATCCCAATGCTCATTTAGCTAATTTCTTATAAATTTGCGACACCTTCTGATATACTGGGATGCTGGAGGGTGTTGTTAGGTTGAGGTTCTTTCCCTTTACCCTTAAGGATAGAGTCGAGGCCTAGTTAAATTCTCTCCACCCATCCAACATCACAACTTGGGAGCAGTTGGTGCGAGTTTTTCTAGATAAGTATTTCCTTCTAAATAAGACAACAAAACTAATAAAGGAATTTATCAATTTCCAGCAAAATGATGGGGAGTCTTTATATGAAGCGTGAGAGTGGTATAAGGAGTTGCAAAGGAGCTGTCCTCATTATAATCTACCTAACGCATTCATATTACAAACCTTCTACACTAGAGTTAATCCACTCACAAGGAGCACCATAGATGCACCTGCTGGAAGATCATTCATGAGGAAAATAGTTGAAGCAACACACAAGCTGTTAGAAGATATGGCATACACTAGTTATCTTTGAACATCAAAACAAAGTAGAAAGCAGTTGACCTTTTGGGACCCAGGAGGAATGATTGTTGCTGCAAATTCAATAACAACATTACAGGTTGAGATTGATAACCTAATCAAGCAATTGAATAGCCTGAAAGCCACCTTTTCCTCTCCAGTCACAACAATGCAACACGAATATGAATCATGTGGGCAAGAGACATATATCATGGCTAATTGTTTCTCAGGGAAAACAACAATGTGGAGCAATTCAATTTTAATGGAGCACAAGTTGGTCAAGGAGATAACAATCCTTATTCCAGCACATACTAGTCGAGGTGGCATAACCACCCAAATTTTCATTAGTCCCATAATATTGAGATTCAGTTTAGAAATCAAGGGTCACATGGGTATCAACAGAATAAATACAATGACTATGATTCCAAACTAGACAAGATCATGGATAAACTTATAAGTATGAATGAGGCCCAGAACAGATGACAACGAACGTTGAGTTTGAAGAAGCTATGAAAGTCCCTATTCGTGAAGCAAAAGAATAAGGACAAAAGGGAGTGACTAAAGAAGAACAAGAGCATCTTACCCTTTTACTAAACAAACTGCTAGACTTAACAGAAGATTCAGGGAGTTTCGTTATTCTCTATTTCATTGACAATTTGTTAGTCAAAAGGACATTACTGAAATTAATTGGTTTGCTCAACTTTAGCAATATTGTCCTTCTGAACATTTTGCAATTTGTAGCTTCCTCATAGGCTACAAAATTGATATTGAATGAGAAGGGTGGAAGCAAGCCACTCATAATTGATCCAAGCTGAGCTTTAAAGGATGCAAGGTCAAGCTAATGACCCTAAATTAGCATGTTTAGTAGTTATATTTAAATTGTTGTGTAGTTAGATTTATTTTAAATTCTAAAATAAGTTTTGAATGATTTGAAATGGTTTGGATTAAAATTGTTAATTATTTTACTCTCTTGAATCACTTATAAGATAGGGAAACACTCTTAATGTCAAGAAGATTTGGTCTCAACATTATTGCCATCACCACCTCTATCACCATAAACAGTTTCGTATTCTAACCTTTTTCTTTTCATTTTTATTAGTATTTTCTTCTTATGTTTTTTCGTATATTGTATTTTATTTCCCACTGGTGTGTTTGTATACCCTTTTCACATTGAAGACGATGTGTTGTTTAAGTGTGGGGAGGATTGTGTGTTTACTTCATTCCATGCTAGTCTAGCTTTCATATTGGTTACATTAAATCTCACAAAAATCTACTCATTTGTTTCAATACTTTCACTTTATACTATCATACATGCAGTCCTAACTTTCCTAAATTTGAAAACACTTCAATAACTCCTATCTTTAGCATGAATTCATCATCAGTTATACTTTAAAACCCAATTTAAATCATTCATATAACAACCCATAAACTACTGTTGTCATGTACCCAAAAACATAACAGAAAGTACCCCTTTTATTCATCATTTTCCAGCATAATTTCAACACCAATACCATATTCAATCTATCCCTAATCAGTCATCATACTTTCTGCTAACACGTGCTATAATAGATCAGTACTTCACTTACTTGTTTAGCTCAAATGCCACCTCAATGTATCAAGCCTGCTTTATCTTACATCATGTAAGATCATCTCATGAATAATGAGGGAGTAGGGTGAGTTTCAGTAGAGACAAGAAGAAGACAACAGAATATAACTATCTTTTTGAAGAAATTGACAAAGGTTTTCAAGTGGTAATGGACATAATTTATAGCAGAAACTCAAAATATGAGGGAGGAGTGAGTTTCGATAGTAAGAGGGAGAAGAAGAAGAGAGTTACAGCATAATACAATGAAGATGATTATGAAAATGTCTATGTCGTATGGTGTAGGTGTAAAATTAGGTTAAGGACACTTGTCAAATGTTTAAGCCAGCTATTTGTCCACTCTTTAAGTTGCCAAAGGTTACTTAGTTCTTTTGCCATTTGTCACTTGATTCTCTAAGCCATTTGTCACTTAGGTCTACTGCCATATGTCACTCATTTTACAGACTTAGTGATCCTAAATTTCCACATGTCAACTTGTCTTGCCACTTGAAATTTTTCTTAGTCTAAATGTATGTTTTAATCCACCAGTCTTTCAATTGTAACAAATAAACTCCAAATTCTTAATTGTAATCCATCAATTCTTTTTATTGGTAAATCAAAATACAAGACATTAGAAGTGCACAATCATATCATAATCATTTTGAAACTTTCATATCCCGCAACATATCAATTGAGTACAATTTTTCTAAATCAAAACTTATATGTGCATGCTCATATTATGCATGTAAATGAAATCATAAAATCATATCCTTTATGCACCAAATTCATTCTAATATGATGTAGTTGACGTGACTAAGTAATCTAACACTCTTAACTCTTAGTAGTTTGAGAAATCGACTATTACAATAGTGCTATTTTTCGTATAAGACTGTGGTATTTGCAATATGAATGATGATATTTATAATATTAAGGTCATGTATTTTTGTATACAAGTAATGAAATTTTGTGTATATAGTGATGGTATTTCTTTATAAGACTGTGGTCTTTCTAATGTGAATTGGTGATAGTTATAGTTAACTAAAGGCATCTTTTATATAAAACTAGCGAAAATTTTTATGGAGTAATGATATTTTTTTTAATGAGTGGTGCTATATTTTGTATTTAGTGACAATATTTTTTTATAGGATTATTGTATTTGCAATATGAACTGGTGCCATTTACAACTTTGATGAAAGTTTTTTTTTTTGTAAAGTAATGACACTTTTTGTATAAAGTACCGATGTTTTTATAAAAATTGTTAATATTTTTTAATAGGTAATGATATTTCTAGGGTTATAGCATTTTAGCACTTGTAATATAAAATAGGTGATACTTACAATATTAACTAAAAGGTAATTTTTGTATGTAGTGATGATATTTTTCATCACAGCCTCCCGTCCTTCTCCTTATCTTTTATGCTTCTTCAGCTAGAGTTCCCTTTTTAAATTCGTGTTCGTTTTTTGCGGTAGTTTATGGCCTACACCTTTTTTTCCCTTTTAATCTATTACTATTATTTATATCTTTATTGCTATTACTTTTATTCTTATTCTTTATTTAGTTATTTCGATTAGTAATTAATTTGTTTATCAAGTTATTGGAATAATAACGTTTTCTTCATTATTATCATTTTTTAAAATTCTTTTTACCATTACTTGTGTTTCATTTATTTTATGTTTTTTTTGAATTGTTTCTGTCACATGCATCATTCTTATATTGTCTCATTTGCATGTATGTCCATTGGAAACAACCTCTCTACTATGTAAGAGTAAGGCTGCGTACTATCGGACCTCCTTAGACCTCGCTTCATTGCGAAATGTTGGACTGAATAATGATGATGATGATATTATTTTGGTATAATCTAATAGTATTTTTATATATTGTTGTGGTATTTTTTATATAGTGTAATAATAATTTTTGCATAATAACATTGTATTTTTGAATAACATAGTAACATATTAATTTTTTATATTTTAGAGGCAGTGGTGTAACTCCGTTCCCTGGTTGAATATTTTTATGGTGATTATACTTAATCATATCATTCTCCCGACCCTACCAACCCCCCACCCAACAAAAGGATTACTCAGAATAATATTGGACGTACTGAGGGACCGACAATCAGTGCATCCATTACATGTGGGAAAATGTCAAAAAGCCCACAAGTCTGTGGTTGACTGGTCACTTTGTGGCGTACGAGACAAGGAAAAGTATTATGAGAAGTCTATTCCTAGCCCCTAGGGAGTAACAGTTTTGTGTAGACATAAAACCTCGTCGTAACGTCCTCTTCTCATCGTTACGACTCCTACACGTGCAAATAATTTGGCTGTCTCAATTTCAGTTTTTATTGAATAAAATGTTTTGACTGTCGAAGACTCCGGTTCAAAACTACATGAGTGAGCTTGTAGTTTAAATGTAGCGTAACCTGTGCCTTAAAATTTAATAATTTATCCAGTTCTTACTGAGTCAATTTCGATAAAAAATAAAACAGTAATCAATTAGAAATGAGTGCTTCATTTAATGACTTTTCACATCAATTTATGGATTTAAATCCTCTTAAAACAAGAAAGGAAAATTTTTCCTTTAACTGTCCCAAGTACAAGATAGAAATTGATTCGTAGAACTGAATTTCAGTCCAAATTAAGCTGTTAATCAGTCTAGCTTAAGTCATTGGGCAATGCAAGTTAGACTATAATAGTGCCTCGATATAATTGTCACAAGGTAGAGTTAAGCAATGTCTACTATGTGTTGGGTATAAAGAAAATTTTACTTTCTGTTTCACATCTCACGTATTCATGAAATTATGTAGTGTTCGATCTAAAAAATGTAATGGTGTATCGAAGCTTGATGTTAACAAGTACATCCATCATGGAAGGACTACGTTTGGAGTTTGTCTATATTATGACTACATTAACGACAAATGTAAATAAGACAATGAAAAATGAGACACTTGATTTGTGGCATGCAAGGCTTGGTTATGTGAGTTATCACAAGCTGAAGGCAATAATGAAGAAGCCCTTACTTAAAGATCCTCCTCCACTTAAATGTATGTGATAATACAATATGCGTTGTATGCCAATATGGAAAAGCACATCAACTTCCTTACGAAAAATCAACATACAAAGCTAAGATGTTGTTTGAGTTTATTCACTTTGACATTTTTGGATGGGTGAAACAACCATTCATTAGTGGATTTCAATAGATGATCACTTTTATTAATGATTATTCAACATATGTATGGGTTGACTTTATGAAAGAAAAGTCTGAGGCATTAATCAAATTTAAGGAGTTCAAAGAAAGAGCGAAAAAAGTTGTAAGAAGAATACTATTCCTCTGTACAAACAATGGGGGAGAGTACACATCCAAAGATTTTTTTTAACTACCTATGAGAAAATAAAATTCGGCAACAGTTCAGTTGTTCGAGCACCCCACAATAGAATGAGATTGCTGAAAAAAAGAGTCGCCACTTGGCATAAATATGCAAAAGCATGCTACATCTCAAAAATGTACCACCAAGATTTTGGGCCAAGTGTATGAAGACAATAGCATACGTTGTCAACAGATTGCTCAAGCTCGACTGCAATTTCTCTTACCATTTGAAAAGCTGTGGAATGTCAAACCCACAGTTAGTCATTTTCGAGTCATTGGTTGCCTAAACCACGTGCGGATTAAGTTTGATAAAAAGGTCATTCGATGCATATTCGTGGGATATGACAACAAACGAAAAGGTTGGAGATTTATGATCCAATAACAAATTGACGCTATGTATTAAGAAATGTGGTGTTCGAGGAGGCATCGTTATGGTAGTTGCCACAAGTTGTTTTTTACCCTGATTCCAAAGCAATAGAGAAAATCTACAAGAAAGAGTTCAAGAGCCGTCTGAGCTTAACAAATCACAAGAGTCACTTGAAGAAGTAAGACCAATAGAAGAGTTGGTAGAGATTAGTGACATGTCATCAAGGAGAAGTCATGATAAACTAGAGTGTATCATACAACTCTAAAGGAGAAAGATCAAGTCAATTAGAAGAGCTAAAAGTACAAAATGTTCTTCAACTACCTTTCCGCAGGTCAGCTAGAAAAAAAAGGCCAAATCCCAAGTATGCAAATGCAAAATTAACGAAACAAAATGGAGTAGTTGAGCCAACAAGCTATGAAGAAGCATCACAATGCTTTGATTGGAGTAAAGCAATAGATGAAGAAATTCAAATATTAAAAGATAATCAAACTTGGTACTTGGTGTCACAACGCAAGAATGCACGACCAATTTCTTATAAGTGGGTTTTCAAGGTAAAGAGACGACCTGACCGAACAATCGAAGGGTACAAGGCTTGATTTATTATACGAGGATTTTCTCAAGAGTACGAGCTAGACTATGATGAAATGTTAAGTCTGGTAGCAAAGATCACAAAAGTATACGTCCTGCTTGCTCTTGCAGTTAATAAAACTTGGAAACTCTAGCAAATGGATGTAAAGAATGCCTTCTTGAACGGAGAACTTAATAGAGAAGTATAAATGGATCAGCCTTAAGGTTTTGATGACAAAGCTCATGCAAGCTATGTATGTAAATTAAAGAAGGCTTTTTATGGGTTAAAGCAAGCACCAAAGGCATGGCAAGATTGTTGAATTCTTAATAAAAAATGGATACACAATGGCTCTAGTAGACTCAAGCTTGTTTGTGAAAAATGAGAATGGAGAGTTGGCAATAGTGCTTGTCTATGTATCATTACGTTCAGCAGATTCGAAGTAATCTCTCAGTGTGCTTCCAAATGAAGAAAATTGGAGGGTTAAAGCATTTCCTTGGAATTGAAGTAGATCAAGTCAAAGGAGGAGTGATCTTGTGCCAACAAAACTATGTTAAAGACTTGTTGCATAAGTTTGGAATTCTTGACTACAAACTAGTTGCTACCCCAATGGAGGTAAATACTAAACTTTGTTCAGAAGAAGGTTGTGAGTTAGAAGATCTAACAATGTATCAACAACTTATGGGAAGCATTTATCTAATAATAACATAGCCTGACATAACATTTATTGTTGCAGTGGCTAGTTGATTCATGGCAAATCCAAGAAAACCTCACTTAGATGCAGTTCGATGCATACTCAGGTACATCAAAAGAATGCTTGACTGAAGACTACTATATAAAAGGGGAAGTATATGCAAGATAGTGGGGTACTGGGATGTCGACTATGTTGGAGACCATGATACTTGAAGATCAACCACTGAATATGTGTTCAAACTTAAATGTGGAGCAATCTCCTGGTGTAGCAAGAGACCACTAATAGTCTCTTTCTCAACCACAGAGGTTGAGTATCGTGCAGTAGCAATGGCAGCACAAGAAGGTGAATGGATAAAACAACTAATGGTGGATCTCCATCAATCAATAGGCTATCCAATGGAGCTACATTGTGATAATCAATCAACTATACATTTGGAGGAAAATCAGGTGTTTCATACAAGAACCAAACACGTGGAGGTACACTGTCACTTTTTTTGAAAGAAAGTACAAGGACAAATCGAGATAAAATATGCAAAATAGAAGATCAAGTTGCAGACTTACTTATTAAAGGAATCAACATAACAAAATTTGAAGAATTTAGAAGGCAACTGAGTATGACTTTAAGAACGAGAGAGTAGTCGGTGAGAGGAAGTGTTAAAAAGACACCGACATCCTTTCTTGGGATCACTTTAGAAGCTTCCCATTCTATATACATTAATATCTTTTATATAAACTTTCCCTAATATTATAGAATAACATTATCTAGAATATTATGGAAAGTTTAAGTAGGTTAACAACCGACTTTAGATGGGTATAAAAGGAGCCAAGCTTCATAATAAGTGTGTAAGTTGAAAACCAATTAAAAAGGAGTGAGTGAGGGCATGTGAGAGTGTGTGCCGTGTAATAAAGCGAGAGGCGTGTGTTAGTGGAGTCCGGATCGTCTGTCTAACCTTTCCCTGTCTTATTCTGTTTAGTGGGAGAACGACGTCGTTTTTGAATAAAAATTTGGCAAGGGTTGCGACAGATGATAGGCCCCTGTGGGTCCCACCCACAGGCGCCGTTTGCAAGCCACAACCGAAGCCAAAGCTCGACAATTTCCTTTGTACTGCACAGGACACACTCTAACTTTGGCTTTTTCTTACAATAAATTTATACTCATTATTGTAAACACTGTCTTAAACTTACACTTAAAATAGTTATTATTATTACATTAATTGCAAAATAATTATTACATTAATCGCATGCCGAGCGCTTGGCGCTCGCAGGCCGAGCGTCTGGGCGACTCGCCCATGCGAGGTGCCTGGTCGCCTCGCCCAGCGACCCGACCTACTTATCAGATCGACATGTACAGTTACTTTTATGTAATATGTAAAACGTAACTTTTGCAATACAGGAACAAATATAATATGCCCAAATGAAAGTGGCTGA
>JAOTAZ010000009.1:110882-133505 GCA_025629785.1 Erythroxylum oxycarpum | reverse complement strand
ATCACATCAACAAAATTCTAGTCCATAAAGCTTTGAGTAAGAATTGAAACAAGTTCTAGAGAGATATGAAATAAGCAAATGCACACAAAAATTGAAGAAAAAAATCAGGCTCAAATATCCTTCCGACAAGGGTATCATCTCAATGAAAAATCTTAAGTCTCAAAAACTTAAAGTGCTAGTTTGTTAACATGCCTCCATTCACTTCGTGTTGAAAACATCGAAAGTAAATTAGCCAATGCCGACTATCGTTAAAAGAATGGAAGGTATTTCATAAACTCAAGTACCGCTTTGAAACTTATAAAATCTTTGGGACACAAAAGTTATAAAAGCCTAGTGTGGAACAAGTTTGAATTGAGAAAAAAGGAGTTA
This sequence comes from Erythroxylum oxycarpum, assembly GCA_025629785.1. Lineage (NCBI taxonomy): Eukaryota > Viridiplantae > Streptophyta > Magnoliopsida > Malpighiales > Erythroxylaceae > Erythroxylum > Erythroxylum oxycarpum. Next base: position 133,136 of record JAOTAZ010000009.1, on the reverse strand, counting down.
GCAAAAAAAAATCATTTCATTTCTGTAAAAAGGTGTGACGTCGCAGCGTGTAGTGGTATGCGCCGCGACGTGTGTGCTAAATGGACCATCCTCGCCGCGGCGTGAAACCTTTCATCGCGGCGAGGAACAGCATAATGACAAATTTTTTTTTACCAAGTTTTAAAATTGTGAACATGATTTAGAATTGGCTAACACAAACATGAGCAAGATATCAAATAGGCACGCGCGCAACAGAGAAGATAAGATGGGAACAACTCCCTCACACTTAATCAACACATTGTCCTCAATGAAAATGAAGCAACGAGAATATGAAAGTAACCAGGCAAGAAGAGATGAAGATAAAAATGTAGTATTGAGTATTAATGATAAAGTAAGTCAGTACAAAAGGGCTAAGGATCTGAGGAACGGACGAAAATAAAGAAACTACAACAAAAGAAATACAAAAGAAGACAAAACAGAACAAAAATGCCAGCGCTACTCCATAGGTACATCGGCTGGAGGATCAGGAGGGGTTGCCGCATATGTGTTAGGAGCGGTCGAAGATGCACTGGCCTCAGGAGGAAGGGAAAAATGGAGGTGGGCCACAATCAAAGCATACATCTGCTGGTGAAACTGGCGATCAGCCTCCAGTCGAGCTTCGATGCAATGGACGGCCTTGTGTAGAAGGGCTACCTAATGGGTCAGGGTCGGCAAGGGAAGGGAGGTGGGAGTGGAGGGGGTAGGAGGGATGTCCTCGTGAGGCAAAGCCTCGGGTTGAGTAGCAATAACAGGAGGGGAAGGAAGGGGTGAGGGGACTGCACGGGGAGGAGATAGAGGAGAAGGAGGAGATGGGGCAGAACGGGGAGGAGACAGGGGAGGAGGAGGATGTAGATGGCGAGATTGTTTAAGACGGATATATCGGAAGAGAGGGGCTGGTTCGAAAGAATGGTCGGTGGTATGTTTCGAGACCCGATAGGCCCAAAACACATCGACGATTAGCTAGGGAAAGAGGATAGAATGGGACAGGGTGGAAGTAAGAATGGATTGGCGGAGGGAGGAAATGATTGCATGAGCAACATCAACCGGCCGTCCAACCATGAGGAGGTAGATGTAGAGAGCTTGTTCTTTGGGAACAAGGGCAAGATGAGTTGTGGGAAGGATGTTGTTGCTTATGAAGTGAAGCCAAGGACGGGCCTTAGGGCGTAGATCAGCATGCCGGATGTACCGTTGGGAGACCCTGGGTTGATGCCATTCGGCACCCTCGGGACAGAGGGTACGAAGGACATCATCCCAGGGGTAGTCACGGATGAGATCTACATAGTGACAGCGAGGAATTGGGGGAAGGTGATAATGTTCACGGATTGAAGTAGTGGTGAAGGTGCGGGGAATGGTAACGCCTCGAAAGTGAATGTCCAAGGTGCCATGGTATCGAGCATAGGTATAGAAATGACGAACAAAGATATCATTTTCAGGAGTCCTAGGCTGCACTAGGTCGGAAAGTTGGCAATGGACGAGCTGTCGAACAAAAGGGTTGTTGTGGAGAGAGAGAGGAAAAGGTCATTCCTTGAGTAATGGCCTAACCTCGATTTTCTCAGCCAGGTCAACATACTCCAGATCGATCGGAGGAGAGGACGAGTGGGTTGGTGATGCTGGAGGATGAAAAGATCGGGAAGGTTGCGGAGACGAAGATTGTTCAGAGGAAAACTTGAGTGAGTTGGAAGAGGGAGCGGGGTGAGGTGAGGGGGAATGTTCAAAAGAGAACTCGAGTGAACTGGAAGAGATGAAGAAATTTGAGAGGGAAGAGGGACGGCGGTAGGCATTCTTGGTGCGAGGCATTGTCCTGTAGAGAAAAGAAACACATAGAAAAGTCAGAAATTAACAAAAACAGAGACGCGTCGCGGCGAGAGGGTTAACGCCTTGGCGAGACAAGTTGTGCGCTACACGCCGCGGCGAGGCGACTCACATGTTGCGACGATATTAATCACACGTCGCGGCGAGACATGAGAACTTCAAAAAAGCGTTGTTCGCCTCGGAAAACCATTCTAAATCTACTAAACGAAAATGGAAAAGGTGAATGAAGAGAAAAGAACGCTTAAAAGTTGAAGAACGGACACTAGGCTGAGTGACGAACAATGTGCGACGGAGGAGGCCAGCAACGAGGAGAAGAGAGGATGCGGCGCAAGAGGAAATAGAAGATTCGAAATGTAGGCGGCGAAAAGAAGGGTTTCCGAAGGTTTAGAAAGAGTTGGGGGCGAAATTACGAAAGGGACACTGGTCAAAGGAAAGGACCACCATGCAATAAGGGTAAAAATGCAGTTTCACCACCTAGGGTTTAAGCACAAGGACTGCACGCCGCAACGAGGAAGTTGATGCACACCGTGGCGAGCTGTTTGAAAGTGCTGCGTCGCGACGGAGGAATTAACTCACGTCACAGCGTGGTAAATGATGCGCCCGCGGCGAATGATGCCAGGCCGCGACAAAACTTTCCGAGCAAGAAAACAAATCCTAATGATCCTAAGCATTCTTTACATGACCGAACAACAAATAAGGCTCATCTATACCAATCTCTTTTACCAAGCACTAGGTATCATGCACCCAATAAAGTTCAGGGCTAAAAAGGAAAGTGGAATTATTAAAACAACTAAAGTTAAAACCTACATAGCTAAACTAATCCTACTGGGTGAGTTCCTCCCCCACACTTAATCAACATACTCATGCAGAACATAGTCACGCCAAGTTTAGTTAATATGCACAAATATATTGTAAATGCAAGGAGAGAAACAACCTGGGGCTCAAGGTGGGTCTTTTATCGCTGAGTGGACGTCTGGCTCGTCTCCATGCCCGACGAGATAACTCTATTGCTCTTAAGCTCTTTGCCCACGTCCACAGTCAACGGTTCACCTGAAATATCAGCAACAAAAATTTCTCCAAAGAGATCATTAGTAAGAGGATTCAGGGATCGTCCAAATTCAACACATTCATCATCAATAACCATATCAAGCATATTTACTCCAAGGAGTTAGTAACCCTCATAGGGGTGTTTCATAGCTTCACACATATTGAAGCTTACCTGTTGGTCACCAACCTCCATGGTGATCTTACCTTCCTTCATGCTGATCATGGTGCTTGCTGTCCGTAAGAAAGGTCGCCCGAGAATTAATGAGGTATCCTGCATAACTTCAGAAGACATATCAAGCACATAAAAATCAGCAGAAAATACCAAACCCGTTACCTGGACCAAGATGTCCTCAATTATGCCCACTGGATGCCGAAAGGATCGATCAGCCAACTGTAAGATCACAGACGTAGGTTTTAAACTTTTCACACCTAAGGCTTGATAGACGGATTTGGGCATCACATTTATAGCAGCCCCTAGATCTAACAGAGCTCTTCCTATAGTTACTTTTCCTATGACGCATGACAAAGTGAAAGATCCAGGGTCTTGACACTTGACCGGGATTGGGGTTTAAACAATGCGGACACGTTTGAGCTCACTTGGACTTTCTCATTTGGCCTAAACTTCCTTTTTCTTGTGCATAAATGTTTTAGGTATTTAGCATAGGCCGGGACTCGTTTTACTAGGTCAAGTAAGGGGACATTTACCTCTACTTTTCCAAATAAGTCTATGATTTCCTTTTCATGCTTGATTTCATTCATACGCTTGCCTATCAAATAGGAATTTGGAAAAGGAAGGTCTTGAAGATTTACCTCCTTACCTGTAGCTTTATGTTTGCTCGATTCCTCATGCTCAGCTTAGTCTATTAAACTGCTTGAGGTGGCTCCTTTGTCTTTAACCGCTGACTTCTTCTCCTTCATCAGACTCTCTTCTCTGACACCTTCTGATCTCTTGTTCGCTTCCTTAGGTTGAGGTGCTTCTTCAACCTCAATTTCTTCATTGCATGCTTTTGCTTCCGGAGTGTTAAATCTTACTTTCTTTCCGCTTCGCAGAGCAATTGCATTTAAGCTCTTCGGATTCATCACGGTATTGGAAGGAATCGTCCCATTGCTTCTAGCTTGATTCTCACTCATGTTGTTGGACAATTGAGTGACATATGTGTTGATGTTCTCTGCCTTGGTTTCCCATTTCTCCATTCTTTTCTCCAAAGTAGTGAATCGAGCAGCAGTCTTAGAAGAATCCTGTTGAATTAGGTTTGCGATTGCATTGAATTGGTTAGCATTAGAATTCCTCTCTTCCTTCATCAGAGTCATCATGTTTTGAAGCAATTGATTTGCATCATCTTTAGCAGGCACCATCAAAGCTTGTTGATTAGGGAACTGGTTATTGGAAGGTCCAGCTCGACTCCTTTGTTGAAATTGGTTAGGTGCCTTGCTCTCATCATTCCTCCAACTGAACCTCGGATTTGCCTTCCATCCTTCATTGTATGTGTTGGAGTATGGATCCCACTTTGGATTTGTCCGTCCTGGATACACTGTTGACACCTCTTCTTATCGTCCAGGGCATACACTCGATATGTGCATCACTGACCCAAAAGTGTCACAACTAGGCGCGGTAAGGTCCATTGAAGATGATTGGTGATGCACATTCAAGTTCTTTAATTATGCAGTGATGAAAGATATCTGCGAAGTTATCCTGTTTTCTAGCGAATCCAACTTCGATTCTAGACTTTCCATTCTCTTTTCTTGAGTTGTTAAAGCTCCCACTTCATACACTCCTCTAGAATCTCTGACACTGCATTGTTGATGGTTTAAAGCCATCTTCTTGATCAGGTCCCATGCTTCGGATGTCGTGAGGTCAATCAGAGATCCTCCAGATGTTGTATCCAACATTCCTTTCTCTTAACTCTTCAACCCATCATAGAAGTATTGTACCAACTGCTCATCCAGAATTTGATGATGGGGGCATCTCGATAGCAGATCTTGGAAGCAGGTCCAGTAATCATACAAGGACTCATCATAATCTTGCTTTGCTGAATAAATTTCCTTCCTCATCGATGACATCCTAGAGGTGGGGAAATATTTCTCTAGGAAGGCTTTCCTCAAATTGGCCCAGCTATGATATGCGTTCGCTACATGCCTCGAGAGGCTCATGTACCACTCATGTGCCTTTCCTTCGAGGGATGATGAGACACCTTCCAGAGAACTTGGTCCAAAGATGCTCCTACCGGCTTCATGCTTTGACAGATCATTGATAATGACTGCAGGTGCATATACGGATCTTCTCTTGCCAAACCATTAAATTTGGGAAGGGAATTAATCAGCAAACCTTTAACTTCAAAATTAACATCAAAATTAGGGCAAGCAGCAATAAATGGGTCATAATTAACGTCAGAAGTGGTTGCTTCCCTAATAGTCCTACATCTTTGATTTCCATTGTTCTCTCCTACCCTCTCTTGCTCACCATTTAATCCATGATCTCCATTTCTTGGTTGGTTAGCAGGAAAGTTAGGATGTTGTGCAAAGTTGGGGTTCTCGACCATATTTTCTTCTTCTTGCTCGACTATCCTACATCTCTCTTGTTCTTTCCTCTCTTTCCTAAGTTTTCTAAAGTGTCTTTCGATTTCGAGCTGGAAATGAACAAGTCTAAGTTTCCTCGGCATGCACAAGAACAATTCACAGAATAAAAAAAATTGAAGCTGTAGCAAAATTTACTCACAATCACACAAAATCAAGTAAAAAATGAAATGTGATGGATGTGAGTGTATGAGTGTATAGATGTATGTATGAATGTGTGTATGTGTGAAAAATTGCTAAGTATGAAAAATTTAAAATTCGAAAGTATGCTATGTGTATGTTTCTAAGTGTTTCTAAATGTATGCTTATGCAAAAGAAAATCAAATTCTATAATATAGACACGTGTGAAAATCAAACTATCCAAAATGCAATCCAAAAGCAAAGGTTCCTATTATCAACGACAATTAAAGGGGACTATGGTTAACCTATGGAAAACCAATTTCTTGATTCCCCGACAACGACGCCATTTTGATCAGCTCTTGGTCTCGATCTAAAGATCAATCCCTTGGAAACCGAATAAAAAATAATTAATTCCAAGGATTGCAATATAATGTGCAACCTCAGGTCGTCTCACTTAATTGGAACCGAGCGAAAAAGGTTTAAGCTAGCCTAATTGTCAAAAATTGCAATTTAAGTTGATAAAAGGGGGTTTTGAATCGTTGATCAAAATTGAGGAACTTAAACTAAAATCAAAGAAGAATGTGTAAAAAGTATATTTTTGGATTTTTGGGAAAATGAAATTTAAAAGTTTAAACAATGTTCAAATGAGATAAGGTCCTCTTGAAAACATGCTTAGGCTATCATGGTTCAAAACAAATTTTTGGGGAGTGTAATCCACTAAGATTTCAATTAATCAACCTTAAAGGACCCTTTAAGTCCAAGGTTTTGATCAATGAACTCCATTCCTTAAAACCTTGTTAAAAGTATCTTAGTGTGTGAAATGAACAGGTTAATGCAAGTGGTCAATTGGATCAAGCATAATCATTGATACCAAACACAACTAGGCAGATAATGAGGATTAACACAATCACCAAAAGACGTATATGAGACTTCATATATTAATCATCAAAGTTCTACATATAACCATTTCCACAAGACAAAACATTGTCCAGCACTTGATTAAACTATAACCAAGCTAATCTAATCACACTACCGTAAACCCTAACTCAAAGTTTTACAATAATATAATTAAATTTTGACAATGTCGGATTACTCCCCTTTGAAGCCTGTGAACTCAAGCCATTGCTATATTTTCAAGAGGGTGGAAGCCTTAGCCGTGCATGACTCCAGAGATCCTCGTCACTGCTGAAGTTCTGATGTCACCCATGTTAGAGATGGAGACCGGTGGATGAGTAGTCGATGAAGTGATCGGCGGTGGCGGATGAGGGTTGTGGATGAGAATGACTGCGGTGAAGTGTCGAATGTTCTCCCTCCTAGGTCTCTGAATGTGTTGTATGTTCTCTCTGTATGTGTAGTCGACGCTGGATGACCTAATTTGGCAAGTTTTTAAAGGATAGGTAACGGGTCGGGTCGGTACAGTGAGTAAACTTTATAATCAAACTTTCCAATTAAGAGTCAAAAAATATATTAACAGTTATAAAAGTCCAGCCAATTTATAAGATAAACTTGGGCTCAATCAGTTTGATATATGAATTGTGTGAATGATTTATGAAATGAAAAATGGAAATGATTTTGAAAGGATATCAAGTTTCGAAAATGTGCCATTTTGGGCAACATGTTTACAAGATGTGAAATGCATGATTATGTGGTTTGTGGTGGTCCCTTAAGTTAAGTTAAGTGCACTTTGACAAAAGACTTCTCCCACCACCTACCCGCCAGTGGCATGGAGCTCCTTAATGAACTTCTCTAAGTTTACGGTTATACAAAACTATTATATGAGATTGCGATAATACGTTCTATTCATGGCTACACAGGACCCTTAGGGGAAATGTGTAATACATTATATTTTGGATCCACTCAAACCATTCTGATATGCTTATGAGCTCATGATATAGGGACAAATTTGACGCATACATGATTTGTGTCATTGTGAATTGGATTACAAGATGAGTTGTTGAAAAACATGTGCTTTATGGATTCGATAAAAATTTTCTATGACAAATGAACATTTCAAAGGTTTTGTTTACTTTTCCATTATAAACTATTACCCACAAGCTTTCTCACCCTCCTTTCTGTCCCATCTTCAAGTGAAGAGAATGAGATCGAGCCAAGAGTCGAGGCATCATTATACTTTTGAAATGTTTTTTGTAAATTTAAGTTAGATTCTGTAAAAACAAGGCTTTAGACGCATTTCAAGATTATTATTGGGTTTTGTATCTTTTGTAATTGGAATTTTGATAACAATGATGCAATGTGGCTTGGAATGCCATGAAAGCTTTGTAAAACTTATATTTCTTGTTGTTAATGAAATATGAATTGTGTATAGACGATGTGAGTTAAAATTAGATATGCTTGAAGAATTTATCAACTTGAGTTGATGATTTTTGAACATGAATTGTTGTTATACACACATACACACACACACACATATAAATAAGATCTTATGGAAAAGAAAATAGGAATTATGAATGATGAGATGTAGTCGAATGGATAAGAATGATGTTACATTAAAGGAAGTGAATTTGGGAAAATTTTCAAGTCTTCCATAAGGGTAAATGTGTGTTCTGATTTCAGGGGAAATACTATCTTAATATAGGCTGAATTTGGCAAAGTTGTCCCTTAAAAGTTGTAGCTTATCGTCTTAGCTTTCCAATGGTATAAAGTATGCAATTTTTAGATATCGGAGTTGAGAGATACGATCATTATAAGTGGAGATACTTTGGAAAGATCCCGTAGAAGAACCTTCATTTCATTCCTTCTTAGACTGAACCTTCGTCTGATTCCTTCTTAGACTGAACTTTTGTCTGGTTCATTTTAGACTGAGCCCTTGTCTAGTTCATCTTAGACTAAACCTTCGTTTGATTCCGTCTTAGAATGAACCTTTGTTTGGTTCATTTTGAACTGAGCCTTAGTCTGGTTCATCTTAGACTGAATATTCGTCTGATTCCTTCTTAGACTAAATCTTCGTTTGATTCCTTCTTAAACTGAACCTTCGTCTAGTTCATTTTATACTGAGCCTTCGTCTGGTTCATCTTAGACTGAACCTTCTTCTGATTCCTTCTTAGACTGAACCTTTGTTTGATTCCTTCTTAGACTGAACCTTCGTCTGGTTCATTTTAGACTGGGTCTTCGTCTGATTCATCTTAGACTGAACCTTCATCTGATTCCTTCTTAGACTGAACCTTCGTCTGGTTCATTTTAAACTGAGCCTTCATCTGGTTCATCTTAGAATAAATCTTCGTTTGATTCCTTCTTAAATTGAACCTTCGTCTGGTTCATTTTAGACTAAGCCTTCGTCTGGTTCATTTTAGACTGAGCCTTCATCTGGTTCATCTTAGACTGAACCTTCGTCTGGTTCCTTCTTAGGTTGAACCTTCATCTGATTCATTCTTAGACCGAGCCTTCGTCTGGTTCATCTTAGACTGAAACTTCATCTAATTCCTTCTTAGACTGAACCTTTGTCTGATCCTTCTATGACTTAAGCACTTCGTCTGATCTTTCTGTGACTTAAGCACTTTGTCTGATCCTTCTGTGACTTAAGCACTTTGTTTGATCCTTCTACACTTTTGGATATTCGACATAAACATATTCCATTCTTTTGGCTATAACTTCATCATTCGACCTCCAAATGAGGTGATTTTTAAACCAATGGATTCCTAACACATTTTTCTGTCTCTCTATAAGAAGTTATAGCTTTTGGTATTGATTTAAAAAATATTGATTGAATCAAAGTAAGGGGTATCGATTGGAAGAGTGTGAATTGGATATTTTACTGAACATACTTCGGTATTTTGACGATATCTTGGTCTGTAGAGCTCCAAATGAGATGATTCTTATTTCTAAATAAATTAGAGACATGGATCTACAATTGTTCTAAAGAAGTCAAATTGTAATTCCGATTTGAAGATTTCCAAATTATGTTATAAAATAGGAGAAATGAGTTGAGTATGGTGGCTTATTGGTGGGGGCAACAAATTATCTGAAGAAATTGAATTTTAATTTAGATGTTATAAGAATGAAGATAAACTGATGGTGACTAATAAGGGTTCAATGAAATAACCCTACAAGGTAATAGAAGGAAATGCACTCACATTTTATGACTCCGAAAATAAGGAGCAAGAGTTGGACTCCAAAAACGGGGCCCAACATGTTATGGTATCAGAGCAAGGGTTGGATTCCGGAAGCGGGATCCAACAGAATGTGGTGCATGGGTGTTTTGCCAACGATTAATAGTTGGGTGTGCTACTACTGTGAATCATTTTAATGTGTAGACAACTTTCAAATCTATTTCGGCAAGTTGTTCTTCTCTGTTATCTCAAGTGTATTATTGTTCTGTTCTTAGTTGATTGAACACTGGAGTTGGTTGTTTAATTGTCTTCGATTAAAATTTGTTTAGAAAAATCCTCTGTCGAGGTTAACACGAGTCGATTGTATTATTGGGTGTGAAAATCTTTTAAGGAAAGTAAGGTTGAGAGATAATTACAAGGATAGAGTGGTGTTGGCTCAATGAGGCCTTGTATAAATCTATTACACTTTCGTGAAATTGATTAAGCTAGGTGAGGGCCCTGCAGACGTAGGCAAGGTATGCTGAACTTCATTAACAAATATCAGTGTCACTTAATTTGGTGATTTTAATTTTTTTGTTATTTGTGTTTGCAGAAACAGATCAAACAGTTTACAAATCAACGACTTATACGGATTTTCAATTGTCATGTTGGGAATTAACTTAAAATTACAAAGTCATTAAAATTCTTCTTTAATAAGTCTTTAATTTATTTTTAATCCTATCTTATAAGCCAGATTTATTAACTGAAATCTTTATTTAACATTAATGAGTTTTTTTTTCTATTTTACCTATATAAAATAGCTAAGTTTATTATTATAATGATATAATAAAATTTGAGTGTTACTTGTTCTTTTATCTTATCATATCTACATGTTAATATTCTTTTTTTTAACTTCAAGTGAAACTTCTCGATAAACAAGCCTCGACTGTAATACGTACGCATATCATTATTCAATAATACTCAGCAAGAGATTTTTCATTTACATGATTTCCCTTTTTCGATTATTCCGTAAATTTAGCTGCGTAACAGCGAAATGAAGGAGCCTTTTTAGTTGCCTGATGGATTAGTCTATGGCAGAGCCTAGGATAAATTCTTGATTAATTGCATAGAATTAGGTCCAGACTGAGAAGAATTTTACGGAGTGACATGGCATTTGATCAAAAGGAAGTGTGTGTACATTCTCATAACGTAGAGGGCTGATTAGCGAGTCCGGATCGTCTGTCTAACCTTTTTCTGTCTTATTCTATCTAGTGAGAGAACGACGTCGTTTTTGCATAAAAATTTGGCAAGGGTTGCGACAGATGACAGGCCCCTGTGGGTCCCACCTACAGGCGTCGTTTGCAAGCCACAGCCGAAGCCAAAGCTTGACAATTTCCTTTGTACTGCACAGGACACACTCCAACTTTGGCCTTTTCTTACAATAAATTTATACCCATTATTGTAAACACTGTCTTAAACTTACACTTAAAATAGTTATTATTATTACATTAATTGCAGAATAATTATTACATTAATCGCATGCCGAGTGCCTGGCGCTCGCAAGCCGAGCTCCTGGGCGACTTGCCCATGCGAGGTGCCTGGTCGTCTCGCCCAGCGACTCGACCTACTTATCAGATCGACATGTACACTTACTTTTATGTAATATGTAAAACGTAACTTTTGCAATACAGGAACAAATATAATATGCCCAAATGAAAGTGGCTGAAGCTTTCAGCCAGCGAGCTGGGAAACGATGCCTGTGGGTGGGACCCACAGGGGCCTGTCATCTGTCGCAACCCTTGCCAAATTTTTATGCAAAAACGACGTCGTTCTCCCACTAGATAGAATAAGACAGGGAAAGGTTAGACAGACGATCCGGACTCGTGTTAGTGTAGAGTGGAGAATTGGTGAGAGCATTGTGATTTTAAAATATTACAATTAATATATTATGTTATGAGTTTTTTTTAATTGAGTCCTCCGCACACTCTAATAAAAATCAACAAGGTTGATAGATAGTGTGTTAAGAACAGGCTGATAATTTGCAGAAGATGAAAAATCTAAGTAGGTCTAAATTTATTTTATATGCATTAGAAGGTACAAAGGTTATTAAGCAGTTATCTGATAGCTTTTGCATTTTGACATATGCGTGCTTTCGTGAAAATGCAAAACCTAGGATGTTCTATCTGAAACATGTGTTTCTGTTTCTATCTAAAACATGTCATGCACAGCTAGGGATGGCTAGTGCATTGGAGACTCTATGCGGGCAAGCTTATGGAGCACAACAATATCAGAAATTGGGAGTGGAAACTAATACTGCTATCTTCTGCTTATTAGTGTTCTCACTCCCTCTCTCTGTTCTATGGATATTCATGGGGAAATTTCTTGTTTTAATTGGACAAGACCCTGCTATTTCATATGAAGCAGGAAAGTTTTTGGCTTGCCTAATTCCGGGACTTTTTGGTCACGCGGTTCTTCAGCCACTTGTTAGATACTATCAGGTACAGAGTTTGGTCATGCCAATGCTGGTAGCCTCTGGTGTCACGATTTGCATACACGTACCTCTATGTTGGGCTTTAGTAAACCAGACTGACCTAGGAAATATTGGAGCAGCATTTGCGATGTGCATATCTATTTGGTTGAATATCACCTTTCTTGGAGTTTATATGAAGTTATCTTCTGTCTGTGCCAAAACTCGGGCGCCATTTAGTAGAGAGGCATTCCACAGTGTAGGGAAGTTCTTTCGATTTGCCATCCCATCTGCAGTAATGATCTGGCAAGTGTTTGCTAATTATTTCATTATCACTGTTTAAATTCAATGTATTGTTTCTTAAAATTGTCTTTGATAATGTATTCATATTGATTCATGTAGCCTCGAAGGTTGGTCATTTGAGCTACTTGTCTTGCTCTCGGGACTTCTACCAAATCCAAAGCTCGAAGCCTCGGTGCTCTCAGTGTGGTACTTATCCAAATTTTGAAAATAGTACTCGGATATGCCTGCAAGTAAATTACATATACTGTATTGTAAAAGTAAGTATGTAGTGGTTTAAATTAATGGTTTTGGTGCAAATGCTGACAACAACCGACATTTTTCTCTCTGATCCTACTTACTCTGTAGTCTCACAACTCTTCAAACATTATACTCAGTACATAATGGACTGGGCGCGGCAGCGAGGTATAGCGCTCCAGCAGAATACAGATCTAACACGTTATTTCTATTCCATATGTTTGCCATATCTGATCAATAACATTCTTTTGCCACAGCACTAGAGTTTCGAATGAATTAGGAGCAGGGAACCCACAAGGAGCCCGTATAGCCGTATACATTACAATGTTGCTTGCAATCATAGAATCGCTCATATTAAGCTCAACGCTTTTTGCTACCCGTAGTATCTTTGGTTACACCTTCAGCAATGAAAAGGAAGTAGTGAATTACGTCACGAGAATGGCTCCTTTGGTCTGTGTTTCAGTAATTTTAGATGGTTTACAAGGCCTATTTTCAGGTACTCGAAAATATTTCTGATACTGAGCAATCCAAGACAGGTGAGATACTAATTGCTTTGTTTCAGGTATTTCAAGGGGATGCGGATGGCAGCACATAGGGGCTTACATTAACCTTGGGGCATATTATCTCTTAGGGATTCCAGCAGCTGCTATTTTAGCTTTTCCTTTAAGGCTAAGAGGGTATGGCCTGTGGATTGGAATACAACTTGGGGCCTTTGTGCAAATAATTCTACTCTTTATTGTTACATGCGGTACCCATTGGGAAAAGCAGGTGTGTGTTTTCCTTGTTATCTCAAATCTCATTGCACGTGACAATGAAGTTTTAACTTGGTATCTCTCTCAGCTAACTAGCCCAACCTCACCTCCTTTCTAATTCAACTTATTTTTTAATGATTTGGTTCCAATTTCAGGCAAATAAGGCAAGGGGAAGGATATTTGAAGAAAGGTCAGAGGTAGATTATGTTGAGTCACCTGCGCATAATTGATTAATGTGATGCAGATATTTCGTTCCAGAGTTGTTTGAGGGAGAAATTGTTAATTTGTGATATTGCAGTTGCTCTTCTTCTATTTCTATTTTACACAGCAGCTTCACTAAGGAAAGAAAACAACTATCTGTTTACATGGTTTTAAGATATGATTGTGCTCTTTTCTCCATTAGAAAAATCCAGACCTGAGTTTATAGTACCCAATAATTGGTATCCAGGACGAGAGTGAAAACTTGGCTAATTTTGTATTCTGATGCAGTTGCATTCATTAGAATAATTTCACATGTATCCATATTTTATAAAACAAATTATTTGCTAAATATGATTTTTTTAAAATTTTCTTAGTTTCATTTAAAAAAAAAAGCATATAATACCTTATTCTGTACAATTAATTCTACTTTCAGGAAAAAATGAAATCACTAATTTCATTACATTCTTTTAATGTTATATGCGTAAAACATTAGAAGAATATAGTTATTACAGATATAAGATCTAATATTATTCACAATTCTTTGAAGAATCTTTATATTATTCATAAAATATCAAAATAATGAGCACTATAAACGTAAATATTAAAATACGTATTTAATATTTTTATTTCTATTTTTTTTGAAATATTTCTATTTCTTTTTTATTCATACTAATATTATATTTCGTCCAATCTAAATTAAAATGTGATTTAACTATATTTACCTAATTGTTTAATTTAATTAGAATATACGTCAACAACCAAATCAAGTTTCTGGTAATCCCAAAATGAACAATTATGAACAGAAACACTAGTGTAACCTGATGCTAAGAACATTTCGTGCTTGATTTATAACGGTCTAATTAACATTTAATATTTGACTTAAGGTTACCTTAAAACAAAATTTCCTAAACTAAACGAGTCCAAAGACACAACAAATTTTCTTCAGATGATGATATAGAAAAAGATAATAATGTTGATAATTTCTAAATTAGTTAATGTTAGGAGAGAAATTTAATATTTTTATTTTTATTTTAGGTAAATTATTAAAATAAAATGAACTTTTAATACATCAGATAAGTCTAATATTGTAATACTATTGTCACTTAAACTACTGTGGATTGATACGTTGACTATCTTTTTAACTGCGGGGACATGTGAAATTAATTATAAAAAATGAGGAGTGTGAGTAACAATGAACTAGATTTTAGTTAGGGATTTGTTTTATGGTAGAAATTAATTGCCTAATCAATTTTGTATTTCAACTGAGAAGAAACAATTTCATGATTGAATAAAAATCATATCATGACTCAATACTTGTAATACAAATTTATTTTATTAAAAAAATCAATCAGCCATTTTAAAGAAGTATCACGTATAACTTAGTATGGGAACAGCTTTTCTCAACACGGACAATACCCAAAGTCAATACAAATTATACTGATTTTATTTTTTAATCCAATACCTAGTATATCTAGATTATACTCGGCCTCTATGCCGAAAGAATACCATCATTCGTGACAACCATTTGCTTTTTCACCTTCACATTTAAATGACAATACGATTTAGAATGGAATGAACGTAGAATGCCTCATGATAATTGTTGACAAGTTTTATCATCTAGCATTCTAATAAAACTTGTCAACAATTATCATGTAGCATTCAATTTCTTAATTATGCGAAGTATAATTTGTATTATAAAAAGTGTTGTTCCCACAACGACCAATAGATACCTAACAACTTGTATAGAGCTTTGTCGAAGGTATTAAAGATTGATTTGAATTAAAATAAATAATTGAAATTAAAACAACTAATAAAATGAAACAAGTAAAGAATTGAGTTTCCAATAAATTTAGGTTGATAAAAGTTTGAGACTTAAGAATTATTCTATCATTGTTTTGTTAATTTATGCTCGATCCTAGATATCTTAGGATTTTGATTACCCTCTCTTGAGATCTAATCAAATATCCCTAATTAAATTCGATACTTATAGAATTATAACCTCTCGATTCATAAAACTATTCCTAACTATTCAATTAGATTTGAAGCAATCCTAAGGATAATTAATTTCATAATTAAGATCTCTCTTCAATTATTAATTAATTTGATAATTGTAAGTCTATTAAGTTACCAAATCTCATTACACACCTTAACACATATGACTTGATTCAATATCTCGATTTATTACTAAGTATAAGCATAACAATTATCACAAATATTCATAGATGTATTGAATTCAACAAGAATAAAGTTAAACAAAACAATTCAAGAATAATCCTTAATATGGATTTGGAAACCCATAATCATGTTAAACATCTTATAAATTCAAATAAACTTTCGAGACAATGAAAGATATAAAGGGAAAAGAAAGAAAAACTAGTTAAAGTCTTGATCTGGAAATTTGGAATTCACTAAAGCTCTCTTGATTTCTCTCCTCTTCATCTTCTTTTGATCTAGTGGTAACTGTCTTTTTTCTTGTTTTTCTTATTCTTAAATAGTTTCTAAGGCATCTAGGGTTCTTTCTAAGTTTTATTTTTCCATGTAATTCGATTCTAAAAATAGTCCTAAAACGTTAAAGTACAAAAAAACTTGTGAGTTAAAAAAGCAGAAATTTGCTCTTTGTCGCGATCGTGACTGGTGTCACAATTGCGACCTGCATTATTTCATGCTTCCAATTCTTTTTTTTCTTCAATTTCATTTTTTATACACTCACAAACATATCAAATACCCTTTGAAATATAAAATTAAGGTCAAATTTTTGGTCTAAACCATTCAAACAATTAAAACACGTACAATATTAATAAGAACACTATTCTATGTCCTAAACACATGATAATCATCTAAGAAAACACTTTAAAACACACCTAAAAACCTAGAAAACATACTATAATCTACACCTATCAATATGTCCAGACATAATCCTTTGCTTGTTCTTAAGCAAAACTAAAATAAAAAACAAACAAAACACATAAACACACAATCATGCAACATTCAATAATGATACAATGACATCAAATCTAATGAAATTAACTTAACCTCAAAAATCAATCACTGAAACCATGCTAACATACTAAATTATTCCCTTCATGTTTAAGTGCATTGATTTGAATATACATATCAATAAAAATATTAACACCCTATTCATACACCTATGATACTTGTAAGCTTGCATTGATTATTATTAATCAATCAAAAAGGCAAACTATTATTATCTTTTCATGAAAATTCTTCTTATTTGTAAAAGATCAGTATATTTTATTTATTGTAACATCATTTTTAAATTTTCTCTAGTCCTTTGACGCGAAGATAAATACTTTGTCATGAATGTCCCTTAATTACTCAACTAGGTTATGTCTTTTTATTTAGTTTGCTTGGAGTGTCAT
Organism: Erythroxylum oxycarpum; assembly: GCA_025629785.1. Lineage (NCBI taxonomy): Eukaryota > Viridiplantae > Streptophyta > Magnoliopsida > Malpighiales > Erythroxylaceae > Erythroxylum > Erythroxylum oxycarpum. The sequence continues at coordinate 116,182 of JAOTAZ010000009.1, read as the reverse complement.
TCTAGTCTTTTGACGCTAAAACAAATATTTTTTAATGAATACTCCCAATTACTCAGCTATATCATAACTCTTAATTGGTGACCGACCATATTCTTAACCCAATTTTCTTGAAAAAAGTAAATAGAATAGGAATTTAACACATTTTTCATCATTTAGCTTTTAGCATACCTCTTTTTTTTCTTAGTCACTTATTCTCATGAAAGGGTACTAATGATGCTAACCAATTTAATTGACTATAATTATAAATATATATATAGACAATTTTTATAAAGTGAAAGAATAGGTGTCATATCCTAATTAAATTTCATAAAGTGAATGAATAGGTGTCATATCCTAATTAACATACTTATTCATCCTAATGACACTTAAAACACAAAATTCATAAGTTACTAGGCCTTTACAATTTAAATGACCATGTTCAAAGCCAAACTAATTCCATTCAATTCTTACTATTGACACAATGCATACATCATGCAACAAATGTTAACACAATGCTAACCTAATAAAAAACTAACACAATATAGATGCAAAATTCACACATAATTGATATGCAAATGCATACTTAAACATCACATTGTCCTTAATGTGAGAAACAAAAAATTATAAAGAAAAATAAAGAACAATAAAGACAAAGTTAGAGCAAGAATACTTACGATCATTAGGGTGGTGATGGTGTTGATTGTGGAATTTGAAGACACTCTACACTATAAAATCCATCAATTCACTCCCTATAAAATAAACATAAAAATAAAATAACAAGTATCAACAGAATAAACTAAAAAATAAAAATATCCAAATTTTTATGTTATTGCCTAAGTAGCGCTTGTCAATAGCTTAACGTACTCTGCCTTCTACCCTCAACCTGGGTTTATAAAGAGTGGCTTGCTACCACTTGTTTCTCCACATGGCGGTTTAGTAGCCTGTAAAAAAACTACATACTGCAAGATAATAAAATGAAAACAATTGATCAAATTAAGAAATCCAAGTAAGTTTAGTAATGCCATATTCTATAAAATCTATTAATAACATAGGGAATGTAAGTTTAGTAATGCCATATTCTATAAAAAACTATTAATAACATAGGGAATGAAGAAACTCACAGAATTTTCAATTAAATCGAATAGTTTGTATTGTGGGAGGCAGAAACTATCTATACTTAAAATGACTCCCAATACTTTATTAATAGTTTATGAAATTGGCTACTCCTTTTGCTCCTTTAAATATTCAACTACATCAATTCTCATGGATGAGTTGCCCTTCTTCAGATTCTTTAATATCTTATCCATTTATTCATCACCAATCTAACCCTGCGTTTGGATAGTGTCCTCAGGGGTGAGGATGGATGACGAGGACCCAAAAGTTCTGTCCTCCGGCCTGTTTGCTTACCGTCCTCACCCATTTTTATTTCATCCTCAGAGGACAAGGACAAAAATTTTTGTTCCTCCGAAAACTGAGGTACAGAAATTCTTGTCATATGGATAAGAATTGGAAATGTCCAAAATACCCTCTCATCTGTCCAAACCTAAGGAGCTCCTCCAAACGCAGTTGCACCTCTCCTTCGTCCGTCTCCATTTCCTCTGCGCTGTGAACCACTGAAATACCCTCATTATTTTTCAAACTAAAACTACCCTCCCTCGTAACTCTCCTTCTTCACTCTGCTGCGTCTTTGTCGTGAAAGGTAAATTTTTTACTCCCAGAGCACGAGAGCACCTTGCGACTACTTTCTTATTTTTCAGTTTCTGTTCTTCCAGATTGTCTTCTCTAGAAATGTCAGTCTCCCTTAAGCCCAACCCACCGTTCGACTTTCTGTTCTCTCTTCTGGGCAAGAGTCTTTCATCCATCCATTTTTTTTTGTATGGGTAATTGTTGGACCACGAACTTTTCGTGAAAGATTAGAACTATTGAATTAGAAATTTTGGTGGTTAGTCATGAGTTAAGAACAAATGAATGAAGAATTTTTGAAACAAGAAATGATAGACAAGAGTAAAGTAGGGAATGAGAAATGTGGATAGATTCAAGATTTGCTACGGTGTTTTTGGAGGATAAGATATTTTTGAAATAGAAAGAATTAAGATGAAGGTTAAAAGTAAAATGAGAGCAATATTGTGTAGTAAATTGATGAAGAATAGGTATATATATGTATGTTCTGTTATTCGTGTTCATGATTATTCATGGATATAATTTTCATTATGGATAATGTTGATTTTAAATGGAGATGAGAATGAGGAGTAAATGAAGTAGAAGAGTGATCTTGGTATGAGTTATGTAAGAAAAGATTTTGAAATAAAAAGTTGATCTAGAAAATGTTCACTGAGTATGGTTCAGTATTTTAGCCACAATGTTTGCTCTAGATGTCCAAACAAGATGATTCTTAATTTGGATTAAACTAGAGATATATGGCTACATTTTTTATGAAGACATGGAGTTTCAATTCTGTCTCTAAGAGGCTCAAACTTTGTCATGAAGTGAAGCATTGGGTGCAGTGTTGGTGTATGAATGGAAAATTTGTCTTCAGAAGTTAGGGGCAAATGTGGGAATGATATAAATATATTTGAGCAAAGTTGCCTTCGATAAAATTATAAACCTTTCTTTTATCTTTTCAACGGTATATTATATGAAAAAATTGGACAACGGAGTCAAACGTTATGATCTTTACAAGTGGAGATGTTCAGGAGTAAAAGTAAGACGAAGTTACTGTTCACCCTATCGTCTTAGTTTTGCTGACATCATCTTTGTCTTAGTTTTGTTCTTGCTAACGTCATCATCGTCTTAGTTTGACTTTTTGCTTCTTAGTTTGACCGTCTCATTTTGCTTTGTCTCAGTATGACGTCGGCAATTCATCTCATGACGTCAGCATCGTCTCACTCGGGCACTAACATCTCCTATTTAACTAGAGTTAAGGGATTTAAGGCCCCTTTTAACCAATTTTAGCTTAGACACTACCCGAAACAGAGGGGTGCCTCGGATCTGAGAACTCCAAGCTTCTGCTACTATAGTTAAGAAGTTAGGCTAATGGACAAGTAAGTTGGAGAACCTAAAAGGGGAAGATTGCTTCTGAAGGATTTGCATAGCCCTTACCACTATAGGAGAATGATCAGATATGTTAGAATTTAAAGTAACACTATAAGAGCTGGGAAACTGAGATGCCCACTCAGAATTGATGAGGGTTTTATCTAATTTTCAGGCAACACTGAGATTACCACTTTGTTTATTAGTCCAAGTAAAAGTTGGATCACTAGCATTAAGATCAAAGATTGCACAGTCATCTACACACTGTCGAAAGTCCCTCATACCCTGTAAGTCGAAAGTCCCTCATACCCTGTAAGGCCAAGGGACTCAGGGGGTTTGCCTCATGGGGCTTTAAAATGGCATTGAAATCCCCTGCTATTAACCAAGGTTGATTATCTATTGTGGAAGAGATATGGGTCAAAGCTGTCCAGAGATGTTTCTTGTGATTCAGATTATTGGAACTGTACACACAAGTGACAAGGAAAGGTGAGGGGCTATTGAGCGGAGTGACTTCTAAATGGATGAGTTGATCTGTTGAGGTTGACCTAGAGCAGGAGAATCGATCTAGATTCCAGGATATAACTATCCTAGCATTAGAAGCTTGATCAATATTAGAGAGGTAATGCCATCTAGGAAACATCAAGGAGCAAATATCATGCAAAAAGGAGGGGGATCGGATTCTAGATTCAATCATGCACACAAAACCCGAAGACAGACTCCTAAGACTAGCCTTAACAGCTAAATGTTTATTAGGGTAATTGAGCCCTCTTACATTCCAAAACACAAGATCCATACTACTAAATAACAAAATGAAACCTACTTTTGCTTCCTTCTAGATTTCCTATTGGTCTTAGAATTATAATCCCCCTCTGCCCCACCCTTGAAATCAGAGCTACTACTAGGAACCAATTCAGAACTAGGAGAGGAGGGAGAACTACTTACTTGATTGACTACCGAGGGAGCTAGTTCAGCAAAATCACCAATATGATCTTCTTCCTAATAGGTTGCCTCTGAAACTAGGGGTGAGATAAGTACTTCCTGGACTCCTTGGCATCTCTGGTGGCTCTCTTGTTCTGTCTGAGGTGTTACCTGAGAAGAATGGGGGTCTTATTGAAGCTCCTTACATGAGGTAGACGGTAAGCCATTAGCTTCTGAAGGGTTAGGTTGCTCCTATTGTTGCTGAAGGTTAGAAGATGGGGAACCCTTCTCTTGCACCAATTCTTGCTGAAAACCAGTGGCAAACTTCCTCCCAGTTGGCGCCCATTCCTTCTTTGAAGCTTGGATGTTTGGTTTCCATTCATATTCTATGTGAATCTCTTTATAAGAGGAATGCCTACTGCACTAGCTATTCTGCCTAACCCTTTTGTAGACCAATATTCTAAAGGGATGTTATAGAACCAAATCCATGCTGGAGCTGATCGGACTACCTCTTGCTCTCCTCCATTCAGACACCATTTCCTTAAAAATAAAGGCTTCCCTTGTATATGCCATGGCCCTTTCTCCAGGACCCCATTCATTCCAAACTCAGCTTCGAAATTAAAGAGAAAGTTGTCTGAACTGGTAATTAATATGTCCTTAAGACCAAACTCAGCCCAGGATCTAGCTAGTGCTCTCTGAACTGTAGGAAAAGCAGGGCGCTTACCGATGAAAAGAGCAAAGAGGGATGATTTGAACTCCGCACCTTGCTTAGCCAATTTTGGCGAAGGAGAAACGAAGACTTGATTTTCCTTCACTTCTGGAGGGTAATAAGTCAAGGATGTGTCATTTGAAGCAGCACCTATGCCTTCGAAGACAACGGCTTTCCATGTGCGAAGACTTTCGGGAGGTTTCTCCTGTGAGGGTAAGGTCGAGGTTAAGGTTTGGCTTGGTTGCAAGTCGAGGGGGGAAGGGACGCCGATGGGTGGAGAGGGTTGATTTGAAGTTGCTGGGAGGGGAGGTCGAAGAAAGGGGAAGGTTAGGGTTATGGTTTTGATTTCGAGTAGGTCGTGGAGAGGGGGGCTGTTGTTGGGCGTAAGAAAGGGTTTTGAGAGGAGGGCGAGTTTGGGTCTGCAGAGAGGACGAAGAAGCCATGGGTTGGGAGGCGAGGAAGCCGGAGATCACCGAAGAAGGAGACTCATTTAATGCCAAACATTGGTATAGCTATTAACTTCTAATCTCATTTCGTATTCTTCTTTGCCAAATATATATAATCAATCATTCTATTCTTATTCTAATACTTAATTGGTATTTTTATTCTCATTTCTTTTTTTCTATTCCTTTATTATTTATTTATTATTATTATTATTAATTGG
>JAOTAZ010000009.1:83612-110782 GCA_025629785.1 Erythroxylum oxycarpum | reverse complement strand
TCCGATGTTGATTTGTGTTGTTGGGTTGTGATATTAGAAGTGTATTTTGCCTTTGCAGAAATTTTTGGGCTGTCAAAATACAACCGTTATGCTGCCAAAATTTCGGTAAAATGGGTATAAAAATGAGAATTTGGATTTATATGAGTGTATAAGAAAAGGATCATGCATTGAGAAATTGATTAAGGATAATTTCCAAGAAAAAGGAAAGTGTATAGATTGGTTATGTTTTGAATGAGTTTGAATAAAGAGAAAGAGAATAGAAGTGTATGAAAAAGAAAAAAAATTTATACCGGATTTCGGAATGGTTCGTCTTAGGGTCTCTAACGCGATTAGTTTCCTATGCTTCATGTTTGCAACGGATGTTGATGTTTGTTTCATGGTGATTAATTCGTTCGCTTTGTATTGGATTCGGTTCGATTACTTTGGTTGATTTAGTTAAGCGATTCGCTTTCGAATTCGTTTTATCCAATTTGAATTTGCTTCGTTATTCGTATTCCGATTCGCGACTTTCCGAGTATTCATTTCGCTCCGATTAGTTTTCATTTTTCCGTTTTCCGATTCGCTGCGATTTGTATTCCGATTAGCGATCCTTCGCTTTCTTTGTTTCGCTCTTCGGATTCCGTTTTTCGTTTTCCGTTCATTTTTCGGTTGGGATCCGGCTCCCGAGATCGGGTCCCAACATAGGGTATTCACTTACACTCGTAATCGTATAATTCCTTGATGGTTGGCATTGAAACCTAGCCTCATGAGGTCCATAAAGGTCCTTTGCTACTCTCCTTGCTTTCTTTCATCCACCATCATTCTTTCTTTGGCTTCTTACTAAGTATAAGCATAACAATTATCACAAACATTCATAGATGTATTGAATTCAATAAGAATAAAGATGAACAAAAAAATTCAAGAATAATCCCTCATATGAATTTAGAAACCCATAATCATGTTAAACGTCTTAGAAATTCAAAAGAACATTTAAGACAATGAAATAAATAAAGGGAAAAAAAGAAAAACTTATTGGAGTCTTGATTTGGAAATATGAAATTCTCTAAAGCTCTCTTAATGTTTCCTTTTAATCTTCTTTTGATTTGGTGGTGGTTTTTTTTTGTGTAGTTCTTAAGGCTTCTAGGTTTCTTTCTAGAGTTTCCCCAGTTAATTTTGTTACAAAAATAGTGCCGAAAAATTAAAAGTATAAAAATACTCGCGAGTTGGAAAAGTTGAAATTTGTTGGAAGTTGCTTTTTGTTACGTCTATCATGATCTTTCATGCTTCCAATTATTCTCTTTTCTTTAATTTGTTATTTCCATCAACTTAAACAACTCTTAAAACATAAAATTAAGGCCAAATTTTTGCTTAAAACTAATCAAATATTTAAAACACATATAAACATGAACAAGAACACTATTCTAATGAACAAGAACACTATTATAAGTCCTAAACATATGATAATCATCTAAGAAAACACTTAAAAACAAACTTAAACACCTAGAAAAACGTACTATAATCTACACTATGAATAATGCATCTAACTGTGCCTATTAAATTTTTTGTCTAATACAATTAAACATACATGTTTCAATATATTTTTAATTTAAAATTTGAAGGAAAAAAGTGAAGCATACAGTTTGATACATGACTATTCTATTGTCTTATTGTAATTATGCAATGTAGCTATAGTTAGCACTGGTGACATGGGTCAATCTCATGAGGATTGTTAGTTAACTATCCACTACCAAAAAACTTAATGAACTATATCTACCTTTGTCGATGGATGAATAAAGAAAATAAAATAAAAAACAAAATCTAAATACTAACTCAAAAAAATAATTAAGAATGTACCAAATTATGAATAACTAGATTTAGGCTAGATTATGTTAGGACTTAACTATATTCCCTTTGACCGTTGATTAATGAATTATTATGTTTTCTTGGGCTAGTAAGATTTCCTAACTTAGACTATTTTCTCTCTCATGACATATAATTTTTTATTTAGAGTGTAATCAACTGAAATCTCTTTTAAATCCTAAGTATTTTGGTAGGAAAAATCATTAAAAACATTTAGCCCTGGTGATTTGTTAGGATTGAGGCTAAAGAACACATATTTGATTTCTTGATAGGAAAAAAATCATACAAATTTTATCTTTTATGGTTTGATCAAGAGAAGAGTGAATAAAAGATATCATTTCCTCCTCAAAAGAAGCAATGAGAGAGGATCGTTTCAATAATTCTTTGAAATAGTTAAAGGCTATGTCCTAATCTTTGTTTGATCTCTATAGAGTTTTCCATCAGAGTCCAATAAGGTTAATACTCTAACGTTATTCCTTCTAGCCAAAATAGAGTTAAAGAAAAATTTTGAGATTTCATCACCTTTAGAGCCAATTGGCTCTATCCCTTCACTTAAGAAAGGAATTATGCACTAAAAAGCAAGAGTCTATTTACTCAAAGATTGGGTTTCAAAAGATCCTAAATTTAGGTTAAGTGGGTCCTGATAGTAACTATTTTGAGCTCGTATTAAATCCTCTTTTATCATTTCTGAGGTTAATCCCAATGTTGGGACATATATTCTTGATGAGAATTTTAATCCCTTCTCTAATTACTTGGAGTTTTCAAACAAATATCTCAAAGCATTAATATATTTATTGAATTCAACAAGAATAAGGTTAAACAAAACAATTTAAGAACAATCCCTAATATGGATATAGAAACCCATAATTATGTTTAACATCCTACGAATCCAAATCAACATCCAAGACAACGAAATATAAGAAAAGAAAAAAAAACATTTTTGTGTCTTGATTTGGAATTCTAGAAAAACTAGAGTTATTCTTGATGTTTCCACTTTGATCTCTTTAATTCTTATATGCAACCCCTTTTGGGTGTTTTTCTTTGCCTTAAATAATTCTTGAGGCTTTTAGGTTCTTTCCATGGTTTCCCCATTTAATTTGCTTCCAAAAATCGCCCTGAAGCATCAATAATACAAAATTTTACGTGCTAGAAAACACTTTGCACAATCATGACAATGCTCATCCCACGCACAAGATGCTTATGCATGATAGTGCAATTTGCACACTCATGTATCTTCCTATTCTTCATCTTTTCTTCAATTTCATGTTTTCACTCACAAACAAACACATCAAACATCCCTTGAAACATAGAATTAAGGTTAAATCTTCCTCTAAAATAATAAAACAATTAAAACACATACAAACATTAACAAGAGCACAATTCTATGTCCTAATCATATGATTCTAATATAAGAAAACACTTTAAAACACACTTAAACCTCTAGAAAACATATTATAATATACACCTATCAACATCCCCACACATAAATATTTGCTTGTCCCCAAGAAAAACTAAAACCTTAAAGCAAAACAAAATATATAAACATATAAACACACAATCATGTACTAATACAATAATGGTACAATGACATCAAATCTCATTGAAATAACTTAAGGTCAAGCATCAACCGCTTTAAAAGTGTCAACATACTAACTTATTCCTTTTATGTTTAAGTGCTTTGATTTAAATATACATATCAATCAAAATATTGAAATTGTATTCATGTACCTATGGCACTTCTAAGTATGCACTTATTATTATTCATCAATTAAAAAGGTAAACCATCACTAAGTAACCCTTCATGAAAAGTATTGTTATTTTTAAAAGATCAATAGGTTTAATTTTATTATAAGCTCCATCTATTTAGATTTTCTTTAATGATCACCTTGTCTTTTGACTTGAAGGCAAACACCTTATCATGAATGTCTCTCGGTTACTAAACTATGTTAAAAAATTTTATTTAGCTTTGTAGGAGTGTCATTCTAGCCTTTTGACGAGCTATATAACTATCAACTAGCTACCATCTCTATTCTTAACCTAAGTTTCTTAAAAAGGTCCATATTTGTGTTGTCCAAAGGACCCTCTAGGCTCTTATTATTTCCTTCCATTTTTAAACACTGTCTCCCATCCTTCCTCTTCCTCCTCAGATTCTACACTTAATGAGACTTATTGGTGTTATTGTGTAGAACTTGAACTTGCCTGTCCTATCCTATCCTGTGTTTAACATTTGATTTTGAATCAATATCTTAGAGTTTCATAGCATGGCACTCCAAAATCTCAACTCGCCTCAAATGCGCATGATTTAAATGCTCAAGAAAAACAGGGGTTAAGTCATCAACATTAACACCATACAATTAAGCCAGAGGGTTAATAAGAAAGAAACATCTCAATTAAAGGATTTATAGTAGTGTGATATATAACAAACATCTCAATTAAAGGAGATATACAAGGAAACAAACTATACATCAGCTATATACTAGGAAGATTACAAGCTGGGGGTTACAATGGAGATATACAATAACTACAATCAAGGGTGATGATGCATGATTGTAGGAGCAGATTGCTAAGACTTAGGATCTTCGGTCAACATAATTATTATTGTTCAAGGCTAAAAGACCCTTGTAATGTCTATTCAAATAATTTTCCCAATTTCACAACTATATAAAACTTAAGTTAGGGCTCAGTATATGTTATTCAACCTGCTTACGCAATCTCTGATAGTATGCTAAAAGTTCCTCCTACAACTTAATTACGATCTATTTATACCCAAATTCACTTCAAGTGGTAGTTAAGATCAATTAGTCGATCTTATCGACTCTCATAGGTGTAGCCTTTTGTCTAGTTAGCTAATTGCAAAACTACTCATTTTATAACTTTTTTACTTTGAGTTAGGCTAGTTAAAAATTTTGAAATATCAATTTTCAACACTTTAAGTATAGAAATACCTTATTTTGATAAACACTTGATTCAAATATTTTCCCAAGTTTGTATATAGAAGGATTTATATATTATGAGCTACAGACAAAAGATTGAGCCTCTACTTCGTTTAAATAAACAACTTACAAGGATTGTTACACACGGAATGACTTTATTTTTTTCTCCTGAATTATTTTTGGTGTTCTACTTTGCTCATTCTAATGTTAAATCACTTAACTCACTTGATCTTTGATATTTTACTTGAATCTTGCAAATTCACTTACTAATATCACTAAAGATAAAAATATTAATAATAACATCTTTTGTTGTTATCAAAACTATGGTTAGAATCTCATTTCGTTAAGTAGATTGTTTTTTGCTTATGCATGAATGGATTCCTTACTTTGTTCAATTTAGAATAACTTCCACTTTTTTGTTGAAGTTTTCATTATTGCTGAATTTTTTGAGATTGATGAATGCGTCATGGAATTAGTTGGTTGTTTAATGTTCATATTGGAAAGTGCCTATTTAATGTATATGTTGTGTTATTATTATTATCTTTGATCACTAAATCAAATTCTTAATTAACTCCTCCAAACTCATATCCAGATCCCCCACTCCATCACTTTCAACTTCTCCTACTCCTAACTAAAGGAATGCCTATATTATGCAGTCACCCGAGTTTAGACCTTTACTTTGCAAGACATGGAGTTTCTACAAATGTTCATTTATAACACCGTAATATGAGGTATAAGATGAGAAACCCTTAAAAAGTCACTTGTACAATGACATTTACTCTGCATATTTTCAGTGACATCATAGACATTCCCACTTTCGCTCACTAAGGTTTCTTAACCAAGCATTTCCGTAAGGAGGGACATAATTCCATACCTGGAGAACAAAGAAAATTCTAGTTCTCACACATGACTACTTTATTTCCATGCTTATTGCAGTCCCACTCTTACATATAAAACAACAGTTCATTACGGTTATATGACAATGGCATCATATAAAATCAATTTCTTTTAGCATTTTCCCTCAAGCATCTGGGTAAAAATTTATGCACCATAACGAGAAAGGGCCTCCTCTACATGCAGACAGCTTTTCTGGACCAATTCAAAATCTACCATGACGATATGGGGATAAACACTTCTATTCATCTATTCCCCAGAGCTTTACAATATTACAAGGGAAACTCCTTCAGTAAAAGGTCTAGGTTTCGAGAATCACAAGATTCCAGCATGTCATTCCTTGAAGCACAGCTGCAATAAGCAGAAGAGATCATGTCACTCAACAGTACAGTGAATGCTAATACTTCTCATAATTCGACCCACATACCTTAAAGAAATTCTTAAATATTGCCAAGCATTATCAGCCTTGGGATTCATAGAGAGTGCCCGGACATAGTAGCGGATTGACTCTTCATACATACCCTTGAACAAAAGGTTTTGATTTTATAAACAGCTGGTTAGTCATATCATAAGAATAGATGTTGCTCATAAATGTAATTTCATGTACAAAAGGTATTGACTAGCATTTGTAATAGCATTCAGCTACATATTTATGGTCCACCAAGCGGAAGTAATACCTGGTTGGCATAACTAATTCCCATGTTTGCCCAAGCACGAACGTAGTTGGGTTTCAAATCAAGTGCCTAGAAAACCAAAGGAGTTTAATGCACAATTAATAATACAAAAAAGCTAGCCAGTTTATCAAATATCATTAGAAAATTTTAGATTTCATCAAAGCCATACTAAATTTTCACGTTGCACCAGAAAAGCAAAAAAGGGAAATCTGCACATTAGATGATGGAAACATCAAGTTATTCACACCCTAAATAACCAAAACCATAAATAGATAAACTCATTCTGTTTACTAATAGCAACTAGAGCTGTCGAAGGGCCTGTAGGCAGCTGCAATGAGCCAGTAAAAAGACTAGGTTTCACTAAATGCAGAAATTTCCCCGCTAAAGGAATGGTGGACAAAACACAGTGACGATTATACAAGGAAGGTTATGGAATGGAGATTACACAGGTTAAAGGAGTAACATATTATGAATTGAAATTCCATTACATTAAAAACTTTATCTACAATCAAACACCAGAATCAACGATGTACTGCAAAATTGATTTCATTACTTTTCTTATTACATTGTACCAAAGACCATTTTTAAGGGTAGAGAAAACACAGATTCCGTTGCAAATTGCTTGATCATTTAAGGAAACAAGACATGAAAGAACATATGTAAAAGCAAAGCCTCCCTTGTGACTCCGCAAATTTCAATATGTTACCACGGACATGCAAAAAGCACTTATAATCAACTAAGAAAGCATTCATAAAACTAAATATTAGTTCTTTTTTTTTCATTATGAGAACTACTTGTATATAACAACACAGGTAAAATTTTTAAGGCCAGCCATTAAAGAACCACTAAGGTCCCCACAGAACAAATTCTACAACCCACTGACTGCTATGTTTTTCTCTTTCGCATTGCAACTTGTTCCTGACAGCAATAACTGTCACATCAACATAGTTACAGAAAAAGTGTGATTATTTGAAGAAGCCCAGCTAAACCTCCCATGCTTCAAGGCAGAAAAAGGATAAAAGAAGAAAATTGAAAAGCTACTAAATAAGCAACCGCATAAACCTACAATGGAAAAGCTTCATATGGACCAATAGTAATTTGAACTGCTAACATTTTTCATTTCTCATGTACGCTGCCAGCATTTTTCAGATATACGAGTCCATAATAATTCAAACCAATACGAGTCCATAATAATTCAAATACATACCTGCTGGTAAGCTAATATTGCATCAGCACTTTGAACACTGTTGGCTTGTGTTGCACCAAGCTTGTTCCAGAGGGAGTAATCTTGTGGCTTGAGTTTCAAAGCCGTCTCAAATGCAGTGATGGCTTTATCATAGTCCCTGGACAAATTGTACAGTACACCTAAAACTACATGCACATCAGCATCTTCAGGTGACATTTCAGCTGCCTCATTAAATATTCGAGCAACCTGCCACAAGTAAATAAATATTACATTGGATGACCACTTCAGCTAATATATGACATCAGAGAAAATAAGAACCCAAGGTGATAACAAAATATAATGACTTTTCATGCAAACTCCATACCAGCATACAATCATCATCTTAAAAGACCTAAGGGAATCAATACAGGCTATTATCAAATTCTGGAGAAGATTCCATAGTAGATCCCATGGGAGATTGGAAGTGGGTGAATTGGATAAATTGTGTTCACCACAAATATAATATATATCTGGAGGAGTATACATAAAAACCTAGAACCCCTTAAAGACTTGGCTAAGTTCAATCTCCAAAAATTATGAACTAAGTTCTCAAGTTACAGTATTATCTCCAATAAAGTGACAGCTGTTGTAAATTGGATAAAAGACAAAATATAGTAATGTCTAATTATCCCAAATCAAACTCACAGCCACTATGGAACTCGCCTAGGCTAATAAATTCCAATGTCCATCAAAAAGATGGTGCATAACAACTGATATGTCCCAACAAATATGACTGTCCTCAACCTGTACACTAGAACGAGTTACCACTCACTCCCTAACTTTTTCACAACAAAAGTTTTCTCTGACCAATGCACCATAATCTGCAGTGGAAACCTATCAAACTTGAGTTTAGCATATTTTGTATCTAAACAGATTGGCATATCAATATATACCCAGGAGCCTCTTTGATGTACCACACAATGAAAGATGCCTCTTCATACATGGAGAAGACAAACTTACACGGGAACTAGAAAGGTGACTATCAGGTCCGTAAAAGTACAATATAAGACTAGCTCACACAATAATCAGAAAGATGACAAGTAGTCCTGTAAACATAAGTTATAAAGGTCTGCCAACCAATCTCTAGCAACTAGTTGGATAAAAAACAACTCCACTAATTAGATACAAGATTGATGATAAGATCATCATAAACAAATGTTACAAGTGATCTTTCAACTTAGAAATATCAATCAAGTCATCTACGGTAAGTATGACATCATTCAAATAAACTATCATGAGAAATTCCATATGTAGAATGCAAAATGACGTCATCTAAAGAACTGAACTCCTACACTGTTGTATTTAATATCACAAATCATGGGTGATCAAATCTTTTAAGCCTGTGTAATGAATTTGTCAGTATACAAACATAGTTCAACTCCCCATAAAACAAAATCTCAGAACTTGCCCCACATAAACCTACTCTTAAAATTCACCATGGAGAAATATATCTGTAATATCAAGTGATCTAATGTCCAACTAGAAGGGATATCAAGTTAAATGGGGCCAGATCCAACAGGGTAATAGAAGTCATGCCACAGGTAGAGCACTCCCAGGAAATATCATAACTTGAACAACACCTAGCACAATTTCCACTTCTTAGAGCATAAGGTCATCAAGTATATGTCCAAAACCCCATCTGGGGTAAGGAACAGAGTAGAAAAATCAAAGGGAAATTAAGTGTACTAAGGCTAGAAGAACGGACAAAATCACTAAAAGGAGAAGAACAACAGAATGGAACAAAAAGATAAGAAAAAAACTGAATGAAAGAAAAAGATAAAGAGGTAAGCTCAATGCAGGTAATCCGTCGGAGCTATGTAGAATAACACAAATATATCTCTAGGGTCTGAAATACCCAAGAATAGAAACCTTCTCTTATTTTTGTGGAAGTAATCTAATGTCAAGACGATAAAGATTAAAGACTTCACTTTTCATAAACTGTCTAATTTATTTATGTTTCTTATATTTATTTGGTAACTTGAATAAATTATTTCAAAATAATCCTAAAATTAGAAAATCTCTATGAAGAAGTTTGATTCCACTTTAGGGGTAGAGGTTATCTATTTTATTTATATTTTATTCTTTTGTTTATCTGATAGTTTTAGTATTTGAGTTCAAATTAACATCTATAATTAATTAATCTATACAGAGTTAAAGTTTTTCTTAATGGAAAAAATGTCAAAATAGAATTATGATTAGATTACGGTAGATTACTAAAGCCTCTTTATATTTGTAGTCCGTTAAGCTTGGAGGAGCTTGATAATTAGTAGTAAATTCTAAGATTTCCATACCTAAGAATGTGAAGCTTTCTTTTCTCTCTGTCCCATCAACACATTTTACAACATGGACTACGTATGTATTCCTTCAACTCTTTACATATTCTGTATAATAGTAAGGCCTCCTCCAAACAAATATACTTTGCGATAAGGAATCATATTCTAACTTTCAGCAAACAGCTGTTCAAAAACAAGATGAAGCACATCTGATCATGCTACTTAAAGAAAAGAAACTTCATCTACTATTTAAGAAAATTAAGCTAGCTGGAACTATTCAATTTTCCACAAGGATATGTTTACAAACAATGTTACTTTGGTGGCCTATGGCAGTCAGAAAAATCAGTAAGGGGTATAATAATACTCACATCAGCATAATACAAAGAATCAGAAAGCCCGGGAGGTGCAAGTGTTCTATACTTTGGATGATTGCGTAACCATCCATATAAATATTTCAATGCAGCTGCCTGTTCCAACTCTGCAATTTTAATGAGAAGTTATATTTTCATAACTGCCAAATTGAAATCAAACTCGAAAACTTTTGATACCAAAGACTTCGATTACACAATTGTGATGAAGCTCTCATGTAACGAATATTTTCATTTAAAACTTTGTGACACATATCTTAAAGCTGTGGAAACAACAGTAAATGCCAGTCAACCAGAATTACTAGCAATTACTAACCATTAGTGTGACTCACACCAAGAGCAAGAAGCACTTCTAGATTTGCAGGATCAGCCTCCTGTGCACGCATCATTGCAGCAATAGCCTGTAAATCTCAGTTAAATGAAATTAGAACCTCACACAAAACAATATCTCAAATTTTTTATTCAACAGAAAATTCTAATTTGACAACCTCTTGATTATGAAATGATCTGAAAACTTAATTTTCAAAGCTATGATCATGATAGAACTAGTATTTCAGATTACAAGTAATGGCTTCAATGTTAGTACTCAAACAGACTATTAAGTTCTGAAAAGAACATGATAGATATGTTAGTCGAAAGCATGAACATCCAGATATTTAAGCGATAGGGAAGAAACAAGAGGATCACATCAAAGAGAGGGTTTATAAGCTTCAGTAGGAACGGTTTGTTTATAGAACAATATTCTAGCAATAAGAAGGTATTAGAAAATCATAAGTTTTCTACATGCAAAGGATTTTATTGGAGAAGAAGCTTAAAGATCTGCAGGTCTCTAGATGTGAATAATAATTACTAGGATATCAAGAGATAGAAAGCAGAAGCATAATGCCACCAGATTGGAAACTTAAAGAAGCTTGGGAGAACATGTGATAACACCAAATCCAAAACTAGAAGCAGCTTTGTGAAACAACTGGAAGCGACTGATCCTCCATGAATTTCTTAAACGGAAAATAGAATAGATTAAATTGCATATCTCAATCTAATAATTCAACTCGAAAATTAGAATAACCTGTTGATCATCATCATTCTCTGCATGTGCAATTCCAAGTAACCTCCAACCTTCTGCATTCTCAGGGTTTTGCATAACTTCAGCCTCTAAAGCAAGCACTGCTTCACTCAAAAGGCCCTTTCGGAATAGTTCTTGTCCTTCTTTTAATGGATTTTGGTGACCAACATAAGGATTCATGTCAGAGAACACATAGACACCTCTTGAAGCATCTGATTGTTGTCTGCTAGCTGCTTGCTCATTTAGGTACCTTTAAATTGTTCTGAAGAGTGTCAGTGAAAAGGGAATGACATATTGACCAAAAAAAAGGGAAACATACATGCATAACAAGAGAAAAATTGCAAGATGAAAATTCCCCTTTACCATTGAACACAATAATATCACCAAAGATGGATGCAAAACAAAAAGTTTAAAAATGAATGAGAAAGGACAGATTGCACAACCACCAGTCTTAATTTGGTGGGATGAAGGGTGGGAGCTGGTGTGACAATTTTTTATGTTCCTGTTTGTCATGAACAGTGACAGAAGACACAGTTTTGTCATATTTATGAAAAAAAAATTTATGCAAATTTTTCCCTATTAGATAGGAATTGAAAACTAAGTTTTATATTGTCCTAGTTTATTCAGGGCTTAAGTCTTCTATTTTATCCATTTACTCTTAGGAAGAGGATCCCAAGAAACTTTCTATAAATATGTAATCAACCTTTCAAAGAATGAAGGCTGATTTTTCTGCAAAATTGGTATTTTCTTCTCCTAATAATGATGTTTTCATCCTACGAACAATGCTAGTTTCATAATCCTGTGAGTCATTCTTATAAATATTCATTTTTTTTGTTTTCTTTATCAGAGTTGCCTGCAATAATCTGATAGTCCAACAAACCTAGCCTAAAATTTCAGCAACCTATACATTTATTTCATCCCTAAAATTTGAATTCTAGCAAGCCTAAAGACAATTCTTTCGACCGTCCTACATGATGAAATCTCATGACAATTTTGAACCTCAACACTAGTTTAAACATCAATTACAAATGCATTTTACATTTGAGGAAAACATGTCAAATGCAGTTTTAGCAATAGCATATGACTAAAAGAAAGATGATAAAACCGGAAGGAGGATCAAAATACTTCATAGTAAGTACTGTAACTAATCCAATTACCCAAACAAGTCATCCACAAGACAGAAGCTGAGATCACAAACAAGTACCAAGAGTCAAGAAAGGTCAATCCTAGGATTCCATGGTTGAGTAGGTTTTAGGGGCATTCGAACTGCACAAGGTTCTTACACACTTCTCAACAACTTGTTTCTTACAAGTATATCTTAGAAACTAATTTCTAAATGTTATTTCCAATTTATCAATCTTAAAAATTGTTAACTCTACTTACTCATCATATGCATTTGCCCAATTATCAGTCGAACTCTCCCCCCCTTCAACTTGCTGCCCAAATTCATCCACCCAGTCATTCACATGCAATTTTGAAAACTCGTTTATCCATTGATCATCAGCTGGTCTACTTTGGTCTCCAGAAGTGAACTCCTCCACCCATTGATCAGGCCTATGAGAAAGCTGAGGAAAAAAATATCAGAAAAATTAAATATTAAAGGAAGTATCAAGAACATGCGAAAAAGAGAAGATAAGTTTTGTTCTTATTTAAATCTTCTTATTGTCCTTAATCAAACTTTTCACACTTTCCTATGTCATTTCCCTACCCAAACTACCACCCGAACCTTCCCAAATCAGAGAAGAATGAGAGAATCGAAATTAATATCTACAGCATTTATCAGATTGAACATGGTGTGCCATGTACAATTTCTGTGAACTATCTACACAATTTCTATAACAGAAACAATCTTTGTAATTATATTGAACAAAGCAATGTAACAAAGTATAACTTTGAACAAGTGATAAATTCAAGGCTTTCTATGAGCAAGAGAAAATTATCTTTAAGTAAAAAGTTGTTTTATTTTTTAGGAAATTCGTAACTTGCCTCATCGTGTACATATTCATCTGCCCAGGAACTCCCACCGTACTGTTGTTGATACTGGGTTGTCCAATCCCCATTTGCAGACAATGTTGCTGGCTTGACTTGATTATCATCAATAATAAGTTCACCACGACTCATCTTTGACACAAACTGAAGAAACTTTGAATTCTATGCACGCCACACCATTCATATTGCAACCATGCAAAGAAAAACCAAACATATTGAATGTTTGTATGATGCAAAGAAAAATAGTGTTCATGTAACATGCAGGAAATAGTAACCTGCAGTCAGCATCAATTTCCATGATGTATCTTTGCTCATCACTTGTTTATAAAGCAGGTAAAATGATTAACGATAATCCAATTTGCAGTCATCCTACTACCTGCATTTTTTCTAATAAAGTATTGTTTATATTTCGTAGCTTAGTCGTAGCATTCTTAAAACAAATTACTCAATCCCTTTCCAGCAACTTAAGTTCAGCCAATTCTCCTACTAGTCACATGTTCCTAGTAGTCCTTTTGACATTTAGTAGAGCAACAAAATTTCTTATTTTGATTATCCACCAAATAATATGTTAGGACTCTAGTCTTAGAATACTAGAGTTTTGCTAAATTATTTCTATATATCTATAATGTGCTTGGCACTACAGTATAGAAGTATAGTGTTGTTCCCTAACCAGAGCAGAATTGCTCCTCTCTCTCTAACCAGAGCAGATTTGCTCCTCAGAAGGTGTGAATCCTTCTATCCTATCTTCTCTCCAATATTCTGCCTACCCTCTCCCTTCTCTGCCTATCCCTTTATAAACCCCCCCTCAAGGTACATTCTGTTATGCCACATCAGCTGTAACTAACTCCTTCCTCTGGAATAATCCTCTCTCTCTCTCCCGAAGATCCTAACATTGCTGCCTCCTTGAAGAGCAGCCTTGTCCTCAAGGCTGAAGTGAGGAACCATGGTGCGGCATTCCATAGTTATATCATTTCCCTCTTCAATTTCTGCTTCCAATGCAATTATCTCTCCATTGCCATCCAAGGTTTCATTATCGTCCAAGATCATTAGCCGTAATTGCTTTTCAGGACATTGATGAAGAGGATGAAACCTCTCTCCACACCAGAAACATAAGCCTCTAGCCTTGCGATCCATTAACTCATGGTAGGAAAGATGACGCAGCCCCCGATTTTTTTCTGTCTGTCCTCGCCGATCTCCTTCCTCTGGTCTGGTCAGTGCTGTGAGAGGTGGACTTCCTCCTTGGATCGGCAATCTGGGAGGAAAACGGTGGCCCGGCATATTTCGGGTTGGAACCGACCCGCCCTCTACTCGACCCGCTCCATAGCCCACTGGATGTGAAGAACCCGATTCGGTATAAGATGGGTAACCCCGATTCTGGCCTTCATATCCAGCCTCTCCTCGAGGAAGCCAACTGCGATGTCGCCGGTTGGATGGTTCGAAACTCCCTAGGTCCCCATACATCTCCTCCTCCACCGCCCTCGCCACTTTCATCATCTGAACCCTATTCGTTGGACTGAAGGTTCGCACCCTTCGTCGGATCTCAATCCGCAACCCACTCATGAAGTAGCCCATCAGTTGTGCCTCCAGTAAACGTCCCACCTGAGAAGACACGAACTCGAAAGCTTCAATGTATTCCTCTACCGTACCAGTTTGCTGCAAATCGGAGAGCTCCTCAAATGGGTTCTCAAACCTCCTTCCACCATATCTGTCGATTAAGGTTTGTTTCAACTTCCTCCATGTGAGCTCCACTTCCGTCTCTCGGAGGAGATTGAACCAGTGAATGGTCGATCCCTCCATGCTCAATAGGGCCAGTTTAATCTTCACCTCTTCCGACGTACCATGAACCTCGAAGTAAATTTCGGCTCGGGTAATCCAACCCACTAGATCAGACCCATCAAACATAGGTAAGTCCACCTTTCTCACCGACATCCTATACTCATCCATATTGCCCAAAGAATGTTCCGAATGAACATTCTGTTGAGTGCGCGGAGTTGCTCTGTCTCCCGCCATATTCGGTCCCCCCTCATAATTTTCACTGCCTTGTCCCTCTTTGGGACACTTGCCCAACAGTCTATTCATCTCTACCAGCAATGCCCGCTGCATCTCCCCTATGGCCATACGCATTGATGACTGCATCTCCTCTACCCCTGCTTCAAGACTGGACATTCGAGATTCCAAAAGCTCAACTCTGTCTGACATCTTCGGTGGCATGAAGGTATGTTACTCTGAATCTGTTTTTGTGTTTAAGAAAGTCCTCCGAAAACTGATTCCTCCCCTCTCTTCGTATCCGGCAAGTCGGACCACTGTTAGGACTCTATCTCCAGAATACTGGAGTTGTACTATATTATTGTAGTATAATAGTGACGTGTATATGTCACTACAGTGTAGGAATCTAGTATTCCTCCCTAAACAGAGCAGAATTGCTCCTCTCTTCCTAACCAGAGCAGATTTGCTCCTCAGAAGGTGTTAATCCTTCTGTCACTCTTCTTTTCTTAATTTTTTTCTCTTCTCCCCTCTCTTCTCACCCCAGTACATAATAATCCCCTCACCAGGTACATTCGGTTCCCTAACTACTTTGCCACCTCAGCATAACTACCTGCTCTCTTGCCCCTATTCTTTCTTCTAGAATAAACCTCTCTCTCTTCTCCTAAGATCCTAACAGACTGAACCAGACAAAACTGATCATAGGTTTAAAGCATAGGATGAGTAAGATTCCATAGTTATGTTATGGCTATGGAACTCAATGAATCATGAGATAGGTGACACCTGTAAGTTTCTTGGTACAACTAAAGAGATTTGAGAGACAATTCAACAACCATAATATAAGGTTAATGATGCTGCCTGAGTTTATAAGAACAAAACTCAAATTTCAGCAGCCAGACAAGGAATCCAATTAGTAACTAAGTATGCAAATCTCTTGCAAAGTCCATGGCAAGAAGTAGATCACTACCAATGCATCAAAACGCAACGTGTAGAAGATGTTAAAACATTGAAACGATTTGTGGAAAAAGATCAAATCTACAAATTCCTCATTGGTCTCAAAGTAGAAATTGATGTTGTGAGCATCCATGTGTTAACAAGAGATAATCTTCCATCCTTGAATGAGGCCATTGCTATGATTATAATTAAGGGAGAAGAAGTGTAATGGAGAAAATACATTCAACAGCAACAGAAGTATCTGCCTTAGTAGCTAAATCCACCAATTTGAAGGAGACAAATGTTGCATAAACTATAAAAGGCAATGGGCAGTCTCCTTCAACCAAGTCATTCAATAAAGAAACTCTCTACTGCACGTACTAAAAGGAGCAAGCCCAATACTCAAGAAAAAGATGAAGGGAAACAAGCACATATGGTGAGCTTGTATATGGAAAATTCAGAAATAACACAAGATGGAGCCTAGGAGTTTGACAAAATAGATATTGAAAAATTAAGATTACTTTTGGATACATTTGAGAAACCATGTACACATTCATATTCATTGACCTTTTCAAGTATTTCCTCTCTCTCTTGTATTTTTAATGCCTTGGAAAATAAATCTTTGACTATGTGGATAATTGACTTAGGAGCTACTCTGATTACATAATTGTTATGTACCCTAGAGTAGGATCTAGTCACTGGTCAAGACAGCTCTTTTTTCCTAGCCATGTACCTATTCCAAGACGAGGGAAAAACCTATCCTTCACAGAGTCTCGTCCTGCTACTGTCTTTCTCGTCTAGCTGCTTTTTCTATATATATAGAAGTTTGTTGACCCCTTTATTAACCATTGTAGCGTTTAAGTAAGCTTAAGGGATAAATTAACAACTCTAATTAGGACTCCTAATTAGGTATAAAGTCTGACAATAAAATCCCAACAAAAATAGGAAACATAATCTGTAAAAAAATCCTAAAATATGAAAGAAAATCAAACAAAGCAAAATAAAAGCAGACTTACTAATAGTTATCCTCTTAGCAACTTTTCTTATGCTGCGAGTAAACTTTTCCCACAAATGCATCCTCAACATTACTCTTCTCCTCGACTTTGATCTTGTCCTCAAGCTCAAACTCTTGATAAACCTCCCGAAGTGTGGCCAAATCTTCCCATGTAGCATTCTTGTCTAAATTGTCCACCCAATGCACCAATACCTCCTGTCTATCTCTGTTAAGCCTGGACCAAACAATAAAGTAGGGAACAGGCACCAATTGGCCATCATGGAGGACTAGTAATGCCATCACTGAACTTGAAGTATTGCCCTTATACTTCTTCAACAAGGACATACGAAAAACATCATAGATATGGCTCTCCTAGGATAGTTCCAATCTATAGGCTATTATACCGATTTTTTGCAATACTTTAAAAGGACCAAAATATTTTGGAGACAATTTGTGAGGCCTCTTTGCCATACCAAAAGTTGCCGATAAGGGTGAAGCTTCAACCAAACCCAATCGCCCTCTTCAAAGGAAATTTCCCAATGATTAGCATCATATGCAAGCTTTATTCGCTACTAGGCTTGCAATAAACTCTCTGATAAGCACCCAATTAAGCAAGTCTATACAAGGAAGTCCAAAAAGAATAAGAGTAGCATGACACCAGTATTACCATGAAGGGACAGAGGGCAACGATTGAGGAGGCAGTTAGTTATTACAGCAGCATTACCATGAAGGGACAGATGGCAGCAATTGAGGAGGCATGTAGTTATTACAGCAGCAATAAAAGGCACGTGAAGGGGTCTGTCGGGGGGCATCTTTTGGGGAAATCACTGTAATAGTGTGTGAGAGGGATAGGATAGGCCCTAGTCTTCTTGGCTAGCGGATGTTTTTGTTTTCTCGTACAAACACTGAATACAAAAAGCATTGTTGCTGCTATTTGTGTTTGTTTCTCTCTGTCTCAATTCATTATCCATTGAATATATTGTGTTTATATCCAGTTTCGTAACACTCTCCCTTTTTGACTATAAAACTGTCTCTCTCTCCTTAAGAGCACAATCCACTGCCTCCAATTGAGTGGAACTGACTAGATAATTAAAAAAAAACAGAGGATCCCTTCCATACACCACCTTAAATGGTGTCCATCCAATTGCAGGTGATAACCTAAAGAAAATTCCAACTTTGTTCCTCATAAACGACAAAATTCCTTCCAAAAGGGACTCGTAAAGACGTTGTCTCTATCAGAATAATGGTCTTAAGTAACCCATGCAGATCAAAGACTTCTGTAATAAATACAAAAGCCACATATATAGCAGTGAAAGGATAAGCAAGTGGAATAAGATGAGCTTATTTGAAAAATCAATCTACAACCACCATCAAACTGACTTCCCTTGGACCTCGGATAATGCTTTAATAAAATTCCTCAAAATATCACCCCACACCTGGTAGGGCACCGAAGGATATGTAAGTTTCCCACTTGTTTCATTGACACGTCAGGCAACTCTGCACAAATTCATCCACTATTGATTTCATTCCTTCCTAAAAGAATTCTACACGCACCCTCTACAAGGTCTTTTGGACCCTTTCATGGGTCATATTATGAATGCCTAAGAGAATGGTTAACAGATAGACCTTTCCCTTGAAAACGATCAACTGATAAAGTCATCCCTCACTTCCCAAGCAGCTTTGACCTCTCCCTTCTCTATGATGTCCCGTAGTTATTTCAAGCTATCCGAGGCTGCCACTTCTTGCAAAGGAAGAGCTGGCCATCCTCCTCATCACATCGGAAAAGTGCATCGGTAGTTCGGTTGAGTCTCCCCACCTTGTACTCCACCTTGAAATCAAAACTCATCAGTTTACTAATCCAATGTTGTTGAAGGGAAGTGGTTAACCTCTGTTTTAGCAAAAATTTCAGGTTGAAGTAATCAGTCCTAAAGAAGAAATGCCTCCTCCAAAGATATGGTCTCCAGTGGGTCATAACCATAGTAAGATCGATAACCTCTCTTTCATACGTTGGTAGTTTATAATGACAATATGCCAATTTTCTGTTGAAAAATGCAATTGGGGGCCTTATTATTATAGGACCGCCCCAATTCCACTACCAAAAGCAATCACAGTACACTATGAACTCTTACTCAAAATTACATAACCTAAGAACACAGGCTTCAGAAAGAGTTTCTTCAAACTATAGAAGGGCCTCATTCCCTCACTGGCATGCGTTCTTCTTCAACAGGCTAGCCAAAAGTGCCACCACTTACCCATAATTTTTTATATATTACCTGTAGTACCCTACTAACCTAGAAAGCCCCTAAGAGCTATCGTCTTAATCTTACTTACATTCGCCTCCACTCCTTCACTATAAATAACATGATTAGGTATACCACATGAGTCTTCTCAAATATGCACTTGGAATTCTTAAGAAAAGGATGGCGAGTTTGCAGCAATTCAAAAACCAAAAGCACGTGCTGAATATGCTCAATCCAAGTCTTAATATATATTAAAATGTCATCAAAGCAAACTAGGACAAAGTTATGCAAATGAGGCTGAAACACTTCATTCATCAAACTTTGAAAAGTAGAGGAATCATTGGTCAACGTACAGGGCATTACTAAGAATTCAAAATGCCTATGGTGCGTCATAAAAGTTGTCTTCTCTATATCCTAGCAATCTATTCTAATTTGACAGTATCCTGAACAAAGATCTAACTTTGTGAAATACCATGGTCCATGTAGCTCATATAACAACTCGTCCACTATTGTGATTAGAAACTTATCCTTCACCATGTGGTTGTTAAGCTCTCTAGAGTCCACACAAAACCTCCGTATTCCATCATGTTTCCTCATTAGTAGAACTAGTTAAGAAAAGGGAGATCGACTTGGCCTTATTATTCCTTTTTGTAGCATGCCCTCACATTGCTTTTCTATCGCATCCTTTTAAAGGGTGAGGATAACAATAAAGCTGCACCACCACCAACTTGGATCCTAACACTAAAGGAATTATGTAATCACAGGTTAGACTCGACAGTAACCCTAGAGGTTTCGCAAACAAATCTAGAAATTATGCCAACAATTTCTCCACAGCCACATAAGTTGAATGTTGTCCCTTCATTAATGCCACTCTCGGTTCTACACTCAGATCCTACCCCTTCCGTTGCAGCTTCTCATCCAACTCAACACTCATTGTTAGAGACACAAAGTCCCAGAGTATCACTCCCTCCTCAATGAAATCGTGGGTGTTCCCCAAATTCACCAATACCCACATTAGTCACCCAACCACTAGTGCTCGTAGTTGCATCATTTGTGAGCTCTAGATCCCACTTATAGCATGTAATAAAATCTCGGGTCACCTACCACCTCGCTCACTATCTGAGTCTGGCACTTCAATCTAAAAAAATCTCTTGCACTTATATCCTGTTGACTAGAATTCACCACAGTTAAAACACAAACCCTTAGCCCTCCTTTCTGCCATCTGTACCCTTGAAAGCCTCTTGAAATTTTGGTTTAGGTTGCCCAAACTGCTAACAGTAGACTCTATCAGTTTCCCTCAGCCACTCACCCATTTGGTGCTTCAATCCCCAACAAAAACAGCATTGGTTGCTGTTGATTTAGGGGTTGCCCACCTAGCCAAAAGTTTGGCGCTACCTTGTAACATACAATGTTGTAGAGCTACCTTGTAACATTCAATGTTGTTTCCTCTCTAAAGCCTGTGCCATATTCATCGCAAATCCCAAATTCTTAAGTTGTTGAATCTACCTCAATCCAAAGGCTCTCCACTAGCTCTACTGTGAATAAATTCACCTTTTAACAGGGGGTTCAGGTTTGTAGTCCTTACTAACAAGGACTGAAACTACTATTGATAATCTTCTACAATTCTTGTTTGCTTAAAATTTTCCAACTCCCCTAAAGGATTATTACTCATTAGTGGTCCGAACCTCACATGGCAATGCTCTTTAAATCCTTCTCAATCCAATTCCAACTCCTCCTTCTCTAACTGATAAAATCACAATTGCGCTTCTCTCATCAAGTGGAAGCTCGTCGATCCCACCTTTTCCCCCTCAAGGATTTTTTGATTCTGTTAAATTTGTTTGCACCTCTTTAACCATATCGAGGGGTCCCTCGACCCATCATAAGCCAAAAATTCAAGCTTGGAGCACTACAGTACCAACTAACCCCTGGTTTGCCTGTCTATTCTCTCCTTTGAATAATTTCGACTCCCTCAGTTGCCAACGCTAGAACCACCAGCATTGTCCCTTTTTGAATCCTTCCCCGATCTATGGACATGGGGTGCAAGCTCCTCCATCTGCTCCTTCAATTTCGCTACCTCACGGCCATGGTTTGCATAAAAGCCTCCAGTTTGCTAAGTAGGCTTTCTGAGTCACCTACTATAGGTGGCTCTAATACCAAGTAGTTATGTATCCTTGCGCACGATCTAGTCATGGGTTGAGACACAAAAAAAGTCACCTCCTTTTTCTTGATCGTTTCTCCTTTTCCTTTGAATAACCCATGCTGATACGAGGAAGACACTTGTCCTTAACAAGGTCTCGTCTCGCTATTGTCTCTCATCTAGCAGCTGTTTTTTTTATAAAAGTATGCTTGCCTCTTTATTAACCATCACAACCTTTACATAGACTTAAGGGATAAAATAACAGCCCTAATTAAGACTCCTAATTAGGAATAATTTTGAAAATAAAATCCCAACAAAAATAGGAAACATAATATGTAAAAACCCTAAAATACAAAAGAAAATTAAAAAACAAAATAAAAGTAGACTTGCTAATGACTATAAGAAAATTAAAAAAAACAAAATAAAAGTAGACTTGCTAATGAATAGCTTGTCAACAACTTTTCTCGCGCTGCGATTAAACTTTCCACACAAAGGCATCCTCAACAATGACACATTCCTCTAAACATTTTGTTGCCTATACACCTTCATCTAGCCATAAAAAGATAACTATAGCTGATGAATCTGTTGCCATTGTAGCTGGTCACGAAGAAATTCAATTCATTGACTCTCTTATCCTAAAAGATGTCCTCCATGTTCCTAAATTATTTGCTAACATGATTTCAGTGTAGAAACTCAACAAAGACTTTAAATGTCTAGTTATTTTTTCCTCCCTCTTGCATGTTTCAAGAATAGGGCATGAAGGGGAGGATTGGACATGCTAGTGAAAGGAATAGCCTTTACTACCTAGAGAATAAAGAAGGTATAATAAACTCGAGGTTTTTCTTCCCACATCCTTTCTTCCAGAGTCAGACGTGTCTAGTAAAGAAAAACTATGGCCTTATCATCATCGTTTAAAACATCCTTCTTTTCATGTAATAAAGTCAATGTTTCCATCCATCTTTGATAAAATAGATGTTGAGCCTTTCCATTATGATGAATGTGAATTTGCAAAGCACAAACGTGCATTTTTTTTTTCCAATAAGTAATAATAGAACCCATACCCCTTTTTCTCTCATTAATAGTGATGTTTAGGTCCCTCTCCAGTTCTTAATGTTTCTGAGGTAAAATGGTTCCTATCTTTTTTTGATGACTGTACAAGAATCACTTAGATCTACTTGTTGAAACACAGGTCAAATGTCAACACTTTTTTTCCAATTTTTTATAAAATGATCAAAACTTAGTTTGATGCACAAATCAAAAGATTTCGTTCTGACAATGCCAAAGATTATTTCAATCAAACTTTGTCAAATTTCTTGCATGGAAAAGATCATGAATCCTTGTGAGTTAATACTCCTCAATAAAATGGAGTTGTGGGGGAAATTTTGGTTTCATGGAAAAGCAAAAAACAGAATGTTCTTGCAAGATCAAGTGTGGAATCAAAATTAAGATAGATGAATTTAGGGGTTTGCAAGTTACTTTGGTTGAAAATGGTTCTTGATGAACTAAAAATTAAATGGAAAGGACTGATGAAATTATAATGTGATAATAAGTCTACAATCAGCATTGCACACAATCCTGTTCAGCATGATAGAACTAAGCATGTGGAATTGACAGATATTTTATAAGAGAGAAATTGGACAGTGGCCTGCATGTCCTTCATCTCATCAAAGGAGCAAATACCTGATGTTTTGACAAAAGGACTGTCCAGGACAGCCTTAGAAGACTATTGGCAAGTTGTTAATGAAAGATTCATCAACTTGAGTGAGAGTGAGGTATTTACAAAGATTTTATGAAAAACAGAATAGAATTATTTTGTCTTACGGGGATTCACTTCCATTTTTACTTATCCTATTCATGGTTGAAATATGTATATGACGGTTCACAATGATTAGATCAAGGCCCTTTCTTGCCAAGCACTACTTACTACTTAACAAAGATCAGTAATTTGTTTTAAGTAATATCATTGTTGTTCCATGAAATGCATCTAATTTTTCTCAACCAGTAGCCCCTCTTTTTATTGCACACGGAAGATGTCGGCAATTATCATAGTCTGTTTGATATTTTATTTTAATCAGTCACATCAACAGGGCGTAGCAAATAAACAATTTTGGCTTTGCAAATATTGAACTCCTAAAATTTATCACTAAGGATCATACAAAATGTAGTAAATTGTCTGGGTTGAATAAAAAATACCATATATTAGAAAGTTTCTTCCAAGACGCCTTTTCAACTCTGCTTGTACATATGTCCAGTCACTTGGGCTGCATTTTTTGAGAGCGCTAGTCAAATAAACCACAAATTTGGATAAAATCTCAAACAGAAACCACCACAACAAACCATTAGTTAATCTATAAATCATTTTCATGGCGAGTGCAGTACTTATTTGTTCCTCCGAATTTTTCTAAAGCCTAAAACATGTTGAACAAACTCCAGAAATGGATTATAGTCAGCTGGAAGTTCAATTTTGGTGCATTATATATCAAACTGTCGTAGCTTAGTATGCATAAAACAACACAAGATGTCCATCCATCGGTCATTAAAAATGGTTGCAAGTGATCAAGCAATGACTATTCTTAAGGAAGAATTAGAACCAAATAGGATTTAAACGCTCATGATGCATCTGTCCAAGAGCAGCACAACTTGCAATAATTTGTGGAGAAGTTAATGCAGTAGATATGATATCTATGAGCTGTAATGTTCTCCAACACCACTGTCCTTCATTTGAAGCCAAAACAAAGGCCATAGATGTCTAATTCAATGGAGTAAAAGGAATGGATCAAACAAGAACTTGACGTGAAACAGAAGACATATATCCAACACATAATGGAACAAATCGATGGGTTATGGAACAACCAGCTTCAGGAAAGAATGTGCTTTGCCTATGTGAAATGATAAAATATTAACCATACTCATTTCCCTTCCTGGTCTTGACTATATTAGTTATTTAATGTCTAAGTATACAAGAGAAGTAGAAATACAATCAAGCAGCATATATCCTACCTGGCAAAGATGCCGTGAACAAGAACAAGAAGATGATCAGGTTCATTGCCACTCAAAGAACCACTGGATGACGCAAGATTTCCTCCAGTAGCTGTATTCATAGCTTGAGCTCTAAGGGTTTGATGTTTGCAAATGCTATTTGAACCTGCAAAAATATAATCATTTGTCCTAAAATTAAAGTTGATAGCATGTGATGCACAAGTTCATATACTTCAGAAAAAATTCAAAGCATATCATTTGTTGGTATATCAATGAATGATGTACACAATTCAAAAACAATGCAAAAAGTAATCAAAATTGTTAAAAATGTATTCATTACAAACAATGGCCACGGTGTGCAAAAGGCCATGTTAAGAAAAACTGTTGGTAGCAAAGTGGGCATGGATAAATTATAAAAGATGAATCTTTTAACACTCAAAACTAACGGTAATATGGATGCAGTAGCATGAATACTACTGGTGCAGGCTGCTTAAGTGGGGTAGAAACTCTCAATGAATTCATGAACTTCAACAGTGATAAAACAAGTTCATTGACCTCCACTATGCCGTCCTTTAAGAATTGAGGGTGACATTGATCTGTGAGCATAATCAGTGCACCAGTGAAATGGCCATTTTTAGATATTGTTATGCAAGTTTTGTGTTGATCAGAGAGCTTGAATGCCAAATTCAAGAGAATGAAGGATTAAATGGCAACTCTCGTAAAATGACCTAGGAAGTTTCAAGCTAAGCTAGCTGACTCCCACTGACCGAAACCGAATTCAGTTTCAAGAATTTCAACTTGCTTCCAAATGTAAAGTTCTTAAATGATCCGAAAGATTTCACTTGCTCCAAGAATCTTCACATATCCTCTCACTACACCCAATTATCAATCTACCTCTTATATGGACTCCAAAACCAAAGATGTGTTCATTTAACCAAACGATTCACAATTTATTGGTGCAATATAATTAAAAAAAAAACTAAAACAACCTATCACCAGCAGTAACTCGAAGAGAAAAATTCAATCTTCCTCAAATCACAACTTTCTCCCAACAAACAAAAAGGAGTTTCCATTTAGTGCGACAAGGAAAAAAGATGATTACCAGGAGGAAAATGGAATCCCTGTGAGAAAGAACAAGAACATGAAGATGAAGAGGAAGACGAGGTGGAACTTAACGAAGCTCCATTCCTCACATTGCTGTTGGTGTTGTTACCATTATTACTGAATCGGCCAGAATAACTGCATCCAGGCTGTAATAAATAAGCTGCTGCCATCTCCATTTACACACGCAAAATATAATTGCATACACTGTGCACGAAACAGGATGTGCGCAAAAATAGAGAGAGGAGAGATTGTGAGTTAAAAGTTCCTGAATTATCGAAGCTTTCAATACCATATGAACAGTATTTGGTTAGCTACTTTGAGGATCATTGGACTTGCGTGGGGTCCAAGGGGAGAATTAAGCCCTTCCCATTGAAATTGAGAACACAGCTCAGTTTTGATGCCTAAATTTAACGTTTTTGATTACCAAATGCTTAGACAAGGAAACATCCTCCACAATTTACTTGACAATGGTCATCCAATATAACCGCAATGTCACTGCTGTACTACGTACTCTTCATTGATGAGTTTATATAGTAAATCCTACCAAATTATTCTAATAGTTTTTAACTCTTTTTGAATCTTTGCAGATTTAATTATAGTACGGTATAGTATTAGTATCGATTAATATCAAATATTTTTTGAGTAATTTTTAAAATTATAGAATAGCCTCTCAATTTTATAAAATTACAAAATATTCATCAATATATTAAATTCAAGTTTGTTGTAGTGACCAAAATTGAATTCTCTTCATCCTTACTTGACTTAAATATGGAAGATGTGAACGTGATTTGTTGTATATACAAAAGTAATTATAGGAGCCTGATAGACTGAATAAGTATAGGAGAAATTTGCTAGGGATTGATTAAGTAATTATACGAGTTTGTTATAGTATCATGTAATTTTGTGTATATATATATATATATATAAATCGCCTCCGTATGAGAGCAAGTTTCGAAATTAGCTTCATTAGGATAGCTGCCGCCGGGTAGCAACTACAGCCGTAGTCATTGATTTTTTCACCTAAAACTTTCAACCACACCAATGGCTTACGGACAACCCTGGTGCACTGGAGAGTGACAGAACCAGAGAGCATCGAAATAAGTGGAGTAGCACAACCGCCGCGAGGAATCACTTTCTGAACTCATTCTGCTTACTGAGCCTAGGTCGTAATTCCCATCTACACTCAAAGGTGGCTATGAAATTGGAGTTTGAAAGCTTACAAATCTTTGAAAGGCGTTTCACGTAGCGTCATAGTCCCAGCAGCCATCCCAACGTCCCATACTATAAAATTCGTTGTCTGCACTTTATTCACACCTTCGCGAACCTGAACGTTTAATAAGCCTCAAATATCATGCTTTCCGAACCATCAAATTGCGTCATTTATGTTGGTAGCCATCTATTTTTAGTTGATGCTTGTAGGCTGTAGCATTGACATGGTTGGTCGTTCTGGGGTTGACCAAATGTGAACATCGATCATTGATTGGTCATTCCGTTTGTTCAAATATCGTGTCAAATTTTAACTGTTCATAAGCGAAACTTCTG
>JAOTAZ010000009.1:58165-72304 GCA_025629785.1 Erythroxylum oxycarpum | reverse complement strand
ACACAAGTCGACTTGTTAGCACCGAACTGGCATAAGGCGACTTACATCTCTATACAAGTCGACTTATCCCTACAATATGTGTGTGCACATAGAGCTATACTTCGTGATTCTATTCTGAATGAGCCCTATGGGCTAGTATTTGTATAAGTATGCGATAAGCATTCAGCCACAACAATAAGAATGAATGTGAGTCTCATGCATATAGCATCCATATAAGATTGAAATTCATGAATGATTTGCAATGCTGTAATGAGTGACCATATGTTATGCATTGCTGTGAGTGTATCTGAAAAATAATTATATGCTTTAAATGAATATCTTCAATCTGTGATGTGTGTACGTAATCCAGTGAATTCATCAATGATGGTTCACTCATTAAGTTTGCAAAACTCATCAAAAATTGCAATGTGGCTTTTTAGGTACAAGACAAGAGACCTAGTTCCTTAGTTAGGATTTAAGGAATCCTTTAGACAGAAAAATGGCTCAGAGGTCTGTCAGCTGACACCAGAAGTGCTCTAGCATCATTTTTGTAGTTTTGTTAGAATTTGTATAAGCTTTTGTAAATAGTTGTTTAATGGAAATAGTATAAGCTTTATGAATGAATGGAATGAATGGTTTTTAAAATTAGTGACTTTCGAGTATCTTAGATGATGCCATGTGTAAGTTGGTTTTGCTTTTGCTCCAACATACCATTATCATAAGGTATGTACTTGAATGTCCTTAGATATTCGAGTATTTGCCTTATAGTAGTGGGATGTTGCATTTTTGGTATCAGAGCATGATTTGGTTTCTTTAGGGAAACAATATGATTCATAGTGAAAGATTCAAATAGTAATCATAGCTTTTGTTTGTTATAGGTCATCTTCTATAGGAGTTCAAATTGGTGAGTCAACTGGCATGGAGTCTGTAGGAGCCAATATAGAGTCTCATGTACCTGAATTTTCTGGAATGCCTCAGAGAATTCCCATGAGGTGAGAAAGGAGATATGATAAGCTGAGAAAGCAAGGGGCTGAGGAGTTCTACGGAAGTACAGACCTGGCTGAAGTAGAAGGGTGACTTGAGAGAACTGAAAGAGTGTTCGATCAGATGGACTATGAAGCAGAGGAGAGATTTGATTATGCAGTCTCACTACTACAAGGTCCCGCATACCAGTAGTGGAAGACTATTCTGGACAGTACCACCAGACCTTGTAGCTTGACCTGGGAGGATTTCCTAAGAGTGTTCCGAGAGAACTACATGCCGAAGATTTACATGGATCGGAAAATGAAGGAATTCTTAGATTTGAAGCAAGGCAAGCTCACAGTGGCAGACTATGAGATAAATTTCAATGAGTTAATGGGGTATGCAACCGCACTAATTCCAACTGAGCAAGATAAATGTAGGCGGTTTGAGGGCAGTTTGAATATGGAAATCAGAACGAGACTTGCCATCTCTTACTTGGGCATTTTTACAGAACTCCGAGCGGCCTTGATCAAAATAGAACAACTATTAAAAAATGGTCAAGCAGATTACAGATAAGAAGATAGAGGTAAGAGACAGGATGAATCTCATGTTGATTCTGGCATAAGCTTCAGAAAGTGCCAGAACAGATCGTCTCGATTCTAGTCTAGATCGAGACAATCTAGATCCCAAGGAAGAGGTAGATTTGTTCAGTCCGGGGAAGTAGAGGACAGATGCCTACTAATTAGTCGCAATAATTTCCTGAATGTGAACACTTTGGTAAAAGGAATGGTGGTGAGTGTTGGAGGATATCGGGAGCATGTTTCTGATGTTGCTCTTATAAGCATCAGATTAGGGATTGCCCTGAGTTGTTGGAATCACAGTCTGGAGCTAGAGTAACAACTATGACTGAGGTTTTGGTTCAGCAAAGTAGAGCTGGCAGATCTGCACAGAGAGGCAGAGGTAGAGGTCGGACTCAATCAGTAGGGCCCAGTGTCAGTATTGAGGTGTGGAGCAATCAGTTGAAATCTCAGGCCAAGGTCTATGCCATCACCAGACAGGAGGCAGAGGACTCCGCAGATGTGGTAACAGGTGTGTTGAATGTTTTTATTTTTGAAGCATATGCACTGGTAGATCCAGGATTTAACCATTCATTCATCACCCCGCATCTGGCATCTAGATTGCATTGTGAGTGAGAGATACTGAAATGTGGGTTGGTAGTAAGCACTCCAATAGGTAGCACAACAATGATTGGTGAAGTATGTAAGAGGTGTGCAATTTGAATTAATCAGGCAGAATTAGAAGCTGATTTGATCATATTGCAGCTGAGAGAGATAGACGTCATCTTAGGCATGGACTGGCTCACTACTCATAGGGAAGTGATGAATTGTTATACTAAGAAGGTAGTGCATGAATCCCCTAATCAGCCGAGAGTGGTGTTTCGAGGAGTTAGTCAGGCAGTGTCAGCCCGACTAATTTCATTTATAAGTGCTTTAAGATTAATCCAAGGTGGATGTGAGGCTTATCTGGCCCACGTGGTGGATACTCGGAATGAACAAACCATTCAAGATATTCTAGTTGTTAGAGAATTTTCGGATGTGTTTCCGGCTAAACTACCGGGATTACCCCCAGATAAGGAGATGGAGTTCACTATTGACATTGTTCCAGGTACTGCTCCTATATCAATTCCTCCATATAGGATGACACCTATTGAACTGAAGGAATTGAAAATTCATTTACAGGAATTGTTAGATAAGGGGTTCATCAGGCCTAGTGTGTTACCTTGGGGAGCTCCGTTATTGTTTGTAAAGAAGAAGGATGGAACTCTGAGATTGTGCATTGATTACCAGTAGTTGAATCGGATAACAGTTAAGAATAAATATCCATTGCCGAAGATTGATGATTTGTTTGATCAGTTACAAAGAGCTCAGATGTTCACAAAGCTAGACTTGAGATCGGGATATTACCAGCTGAAGATGGCTGAGATGGATGTTCCTAAAAGTGCATTTAGAACCAGATATGGGCACTTCGAGTTTTTAGTGATGCTGTTTGGTTTGACTAATGCTCCGGCAACATTTATGGCGTTAATGAATAAGGTATTCCATCCTTATTTAGATTAGTTTGTAATTGTCTTTATTGATGACATTGTGGTGTACTCGTAGTGTAGAGAAGATTCTACCCAGGGAACCTCGAAGGGAACCCTGGGTAGTGAGCTCGGGAGTCTTTCTTTTGTTCTCTCTGTCTGAATGCTCTCCTCTTCCTGCCAAATGTCGATCCCCCTTAACCTAATTTGGCAAGGTTTATAGGATGGGTCGCGGGTCGGGTCAAAATAATGAGAGGATTTTCCAAATTTAGTTTGGATACCCAACTTTTCGCCGCAACGAGGAAGGAACTGCGCCGCGACATGTACTTCTTAGATGGCTCGCCACGGTGAAACAATTAATCGACACCACGGCGCGTTGTTGCCTGATGATGCGCCGCGGCGAGATAATTAGTTTTCACCGCGATGTGCTTTCTTCCCGTTGCGTCGCGACGTGCATTGAGGACCTCACGCCCTGTTGACTCTTCTGATCTTTTGACTCTTTTCTTTCCTACAATATAAAATAACAATTTGCAGTATCAATTGTCCTTAGAAAAATTATAATGCAATTAATGTCAATGTGCAACAATTTTACTAACAAATTGCGTAAAATGTAAACTCACCATAAAGGACTAATTTAAGCACAAAATCACTAAGTAAGAGTCTAAAAATATGTTAAAAACCATAAAAGTGCAGCCAATTTATATGATAAACTTGGGCTCAATCACTTGTGAAGGTGCTGAAGATCCAACCACTGATTCCCTATAGTGACTAACTGTGGACAATCTCTGATGAAATGACCCTCTTAACCATTATGGTAGTAACCCGTCATATTCATCCGACACTCACCTAAATGTCTTTTTCCATAAGTAACACATTCTAGCATTGGGATCCTACTATCATGGGAGTCTCTAGGCCTAGTGGGTGCTTAAAAGATCCTTGGATGGATGATCCGCCTCTACTAAACCTCCTGCCACCACTCCTTCTTGGCTTATTTTTCTTGACTGAACACTGAGATGAACTAATTGGTGCATTGTGGTTTTATTCTAATCTTGAACTTTGAGTGATTGTTGTTGCATTTCTCTCCACTTTTATTGTAGCTTCAACTAATTCCCCATAGTGTGTCTATGATGCCAATGATATGTGCATCTGTATTCTAGGACTCAAACCTGTAGTAAACCTTTTACACTTCTGCTTTTCACTACCAGCAATAAATGGAATATTTTGATAGGTATTGAAAATCTCTTCTCATAATCTGTCATTGATGTCGAACCTTGCTATAGATGGAAGAACTCCTCTACCCTTGCACCCTTATAACTTTGTGGGTAGAATTTGTTTGTGAACTCTACCAAAGATACCCCATCCGGATGTCATCTCTCAATGGCTTCCCACCAATCTTTAGCCTTGTCCTCGAGGAGAAAATTGGAGAACACAACTCTCTACTCATCTGTGCATTTGACAACTCTGTATTTCTTCGTGACCCGATCTAACCACATGAGTGCACTCTTAGGATCTCCACTCCTATTAAAAGTCTTGGCGCCCAATTTACAAAAGCATTCAATTGAGCATCCAGACGCTTCCACCCTTTCACGTGACTGCCGCATTGCTGCAGCAAGAATCTGAACCATCTGTTCAGCATTAAAACTCACTCTTGCTAGTTCTATCGGCCCTAAAGATTGGGACTGTGGTTGATTAATACAGGCACTTGCTAACTATAGAATGTGGTCATCCTCCCACGTCAAAGGTAACTTATATGAAGGAGCCGTTGGAATGGCTATCTTGGGATGTTCACGACTTCGTCTATGCATTGTGCTGTGTATTAAAAAAATGAAAATGTGTAAAGTTTTCAGTTTATGAAATCATATACATGTAAATCACAACATTTTATTAGTCACCTTACTTTTAAAACAACATAAAAACCTTAAACCACAAAGAAGGCAACTTATTTTTAAAAGTCGGGCTCTAATATCAACACTAGCAGGCCCCTGTCTTGTAATGACTAGGCGACTTGTCCGACACTCCACGGTGGCTCTCTAGTCAATATCTGAGTTTGCTGGAAAGTTCCTATGAAGTTAAGACTATTGCCCTTGTTAAGGGAAAACT
The DNA here is from genome assembly GCA_025629785.1 of Erythroxylum oxycarpum. Classification (NCBI taxonomy): domain Eukaryota; kingdom Viridiplantae; phylum Streptophyta; class Magnoliopsida; order Malpighiales; family Erythroxylaceae; genus Erythroxylum; species Erythroxylum oxycarpum. The sequence continues at coordinate 67,182 of JAOTAZ010000009.1, read as the reverse complement.
TCAATTCACAATAAGAAACATAAATAATGGAGTATTGTTTTTCCAGTTTATTAAAACTTTTGGCAGTACAATGGTTGTATTTTGACATCCCAAAAATTTCAAAATTCCTGTAGAAGTTTAAAACACTTCTATTATCACATCAATTTCTCAACTCCAAATTGTGGACTTCAAATCTAGTCATATGCAGTCTCAAATAGATACATCAATAAACTTTGAAAAATTAAAACAATTTATTGCATTCCTTTAAAAAACCTTTATACAAATGTACTTTCTAAAACATGTTCAAAGATATGCAACAATTCTAAAAAATATGTACAACGCAAAATAAAAATGCCTACACAGTAGCATTTAACGAAGTTGACCACTTGCGAGGTGGAATCCCTACTACTGAAGCCCCTGACCGTGCACTTAGGAGGTTTTATTTAAAAACAAAAAATAAAGGGTGAGCTAAACGAGCTCAGTGATTGTTATTGGCTTCTAATAAAAAACATTTATACAAACATTAACCTCCATAAAAGAAAACAATTTCTTTTCTTTTTTGAAGGAATAATCATTGTTCTTACAAAACACATGTTTTTCTTTTCATAAGATCAATGCGTATGTAAAACAAAACATGTATATTTTTCTGAGACCAAGTTCCACTTTTCTTGTAAAGTAAACAGTGATGGCAAACAATACTTTCATGAACATTTGTTTTAAAACATAACCTATCACTAATTTTCTTTGCCATACAGTACCTTTAGGTGTAAGGCCACAGAGTTGATTTTGCATCGCTTACCTGTGCCTAGTTAACCTCTATATATTGATTGTTTTAAAGATGGTTCTGCATCACTTACCTATAACGATGCTAACACTATATATAAATCATTGGTTACGGGACTAGCTCTGCATCGCTTACCCGTAACAGTGCTAGCACAATATATACTCCACATGTGCAGAGGGCGACTCACAGGACATACTGACATACACAACACCACCTATGTTAGTGACAGACTCCCCCCAAACACTGTCATACAAGTTAGGACATACTATGAACGATATAATCATATGTATAGAGACCTAATGGTGTACCATAGGCTAAATCACATTTATTACATAAGCGAGCTTCATTTCAATACCAATTAAAAGCATATTCAAAATCCATTTCTATGCCAATTTATATTCAATGCCAATTTAAAGCATTTGTACATCTCATTAGTTCCAAGTGCATTCAAACTCAATTCAATGCTAAACCAAAGCATATGTAAATCTTATGAAGATTAACTTTTAAATTCAAGTAGTAGCACCAATGGAATTATTCATAAACATACTTTTCATAGTAAGGTAAAAAACCATATTTACAAAATCAATTTAAAGGTATGCTCACTATTTGTTGTTTATTATTAACCACCCTCATGCTTTTGGTGCTTTTCCTTTATTAGTTCCGAGTCTACAGTGACGAGAAAACTTTATTGTCTTATTCGGCTATAAGGGAGACCCCTCAAGGTTCCTAAAACCTGCCAAGTACATTCATAACTTACCGCCTTATTTTACAAATTTTATGAAAAAGGGCTTAACCAAAATCTTAGCATTTTGTAAGATTAAAATTTTGTTTTCTTTTCATTCAACAATTGAACTACTTCCATGATTTATACATGTTGTCTTCTTTCCATTTAAATATCGTACATAGTATATACCTACTGTTTTCCTTACATTGAACCATTGAACTGTGTACAACATGCATGCTACCATTGAACAACTATTAAGTCACATAAATAGCATATGCGTGCTACCAATTAATACCCATTGAATAACATACATAAGATATAGATATACATGTTGTTTTTCTCTCCATTTACCATGATATTTTTCTCTTCATTTAACCATGCCTCCATTTGTTCCCTAATTTTCACATATCAAACGTTCAAATTAGGTTTTGAAGTCTTTTAGACATTTTTTTCCCTTATGTCACTAGTTTTCACATCATAAAAAATCATGTCATTTCAACTTCTAAATTAGGAAACATGTACCAAGAATCATAAGCTGCTTCAACACAGGGATAGTATCAGTTTAAGCAGGGATAGTATCAGGTTACTATAATCAATCTTAATTTTCAATATCATTAAGTTAGAATTAGGTCTAGTTCTCTTCTAGATATTTTTATTACTATATCTTAGGTTTCATTTATAGTTGGAATCACCCAATTTTGATTTATGTAGACTAAGTTATGGCCAAAAAACTAGGACTGTTCAAAGAAACTAAGAATCCTAATACATAATTTCATTAAACATAGTAAGGAAAACTTACCACTATCTTCAAATTATGCTCAAACATTCAAGCAATTTATAAGAAATTCATGTTTCCAACTTAAGCATTTATGTGACCAGCTAAAGAGGATGGACAAGAGTGGTTTAACATACCTAAAATCATATGGTAATGTGCTGCCTATCTTTTCCCTACATGTAGTTAGTGTTAATGGAGGTGTTGTCCACAGTTGGAGGCTTAAACAACATATAGAAATTATTTCCTAAAGGCAACAACTCGGAGATTTATGCGTGAAGGGAACAACTACAATTCAATAACATCAAGTCCGGTCTAAGGGATAAGTGAGGCTTCGGTGGAATGAAGGTGGAGTAGCTCCTTCATCATTCTTGTTTAAGCTACACGTTGAAGAGGGTTATCCTACACTTTGCAAGGTAAATTTCTAATAGCTGTCCATTATATAATCTCTTACCGTCTTTGTTTATTAATCCTTTAACTCCTTACCTTATCCACGACAATTCTTGTTCCATAAATATAAGAAATTGTTCTGATTTTGTCTCACCAAAATGAGACATGTCCATATCGTGAATTGGTCTCTTATGTAATGAATTTTATGTTCTTGACATCTACTCCTTCATAAATGTGATTGCATAAGATTTTCATGCATTCTTGTTCCAAAATAATGAGAAATTCTTCATGTACGTGACAACTGCCACTTAAGGTTCATTCACATGTACATGTATTATTTCTTGTCCAAAATAATTAAATGGCTTAAGAAAAATTTGTTCAATTTCGATAGAAATTTCATATCCACTTAATAACATGCTGCACCTAAATATATCAACATATAAGTTGGACCGATTTGCTTTAAGTATCCATAACTATGACTAATTCTTATGTCCTTATATTTTCAGTCCAAAAATGCTTCAAATTTACTCCACAATAATTTAAAACAAAGTCAATCTTGATCTATCATAAATCCATCCAATTGAATTTATTTTTGTCCTATTTCCATACCAATCAACTCCAATATTTTTCGACCATCATTTGAATTTAATACTTCTTATTCAAGCTTAGATTCCTAATTCACATTTTAGCAAAAATAAGATTTACATTATCTTAAAAACATCATTCATACGAAATGAAATTTTATAGACATGTGAAAAGAAAAGTTTGAGGTTTTACAGTAAGCTAGTTGGGTCAGATGATGGAAGCTCTTGGCTGCCTAGTATCACAAAACGAAGAGGTGCGGCCATATCAAACTAAGATCTACCTAAGGGACATTAGTGCAGAGACCTTACAGACTAAAGAGGAGCTTAAGAATCTTGAAATAACTACTCAAAGAAATTGCTTGTGTCAAAGAAGTGGACAAGGAGCTGCAAGGAGAAAAAGATATGTCATTTAGCTTAAAGGTAAATGTTGAGTTCCTAATTGATGTTAAAACTAACCCTTCATCTTAACCTAACAGATTGGAGAAAGTAAACTAGGAAGAGAAAAGTGAAGAGATGTTCCAAGAGTGTTGGGTCTCAGTAGAGATTGGAAATTTGAAGATAAGGAAGCTAATGTATATGAAAAATCATCAACTGAGGCCCTATCCTAAAGAACCTTAAATGGAGGAAGCTCATGTGATACCCAAAGATCATAATTTTTTCATGTGATGAGGAAAACAAAGAGTCCAGCCAGCGATAATGAACAAGGCAACCAAAGGGAAATTAATTTCTTTTCCTTTACATTTTCACATTTTTTTCTTATATGGATGTGTGTTTTTAATTTTGTTTGTTCTTACTTGTTTTGAAGTCTTCCAAAAATGATAGAGAGAATAAAGCAAACTAATAATCATTTTCTCTTTTTTCTATTGCTTCTAGAATTATATAGTTATGATTAAAGTGTTAATTGACTCTAGAAGAATCCATGACAACTTTTTAGCATGTACTTTTACTTTTGTGACTGGTCAATGTGCATTATCTTTAGAAGAGTAGTGACTAGTGGTAAACACAAGCCAGTGAGATTTTAAGCCTTAATAGATCGACACATCCATATCAGTCTCATTGTCTTTTGTTTATGTGTGACCTTCATGACATGTAGATCATGACTTTGTTTTGATTTTCTATTCAAGACCACATCTTTATCACATTCATTAACATAGAAATGATATAGGCATTCTTTGTTTCTTGAGCTACATTAGCCAAATAGCCTACCCATTGTAATGATTTTTCCTTTTGATACGCCCCCTTGATCTTTATTTATCTATTATTTTATGCTAACCATATTACATACTTTAAACCTAACCAAATGTCCTACCTAAGCCCTAAAATTAGTGGAGCATTGGTTGATAATTGATGATTGTGGGTGTACAAAAATATAAGTATGGGGGTATGCATATGTGTGGGATGGTTATAATTATTGGAATGCTATATTATATCATATTATTGAAATTCCCATGTTGATGTCGCTTCTTTCAATTTTATATGAAAAAGACAAAACAAAGAGAAAAGAAAAGGAGAAAGAGAAAAAAGTGAAAAGAAAATGAAAAGAAATTTTTTTAAAATAAAAGTATAAAGGAGGAAATACATATGTTTTTCAAAGTTATTTATTATTAGTCTTTCCCCCTAAAATTGTATTGAATGGATGATTTTAGTATGTTGCTTATGAGGTAGATGTTATTTTGGAAGGATCACTCCCTATAGTTATTGTTATCATCGATTTTTATGAGTGATTTCCTCTAATTGGTTATGCTTCATGTGATTCGTCATATGAGAGCTTGAATTTGAGCTGCGAAACATATTTTTGCATTCATCATAGTTGATGTACACAATTGAGAGTAAATGTTGGTTTTTACGCTTAATGTTATATTGAGTGTTTTTCTTGTTATATTAGCTTTGATGGCTTTTACACTACGCTATCCAAATACATCTCACCTTACCCTTGCCCATAATACAACCTTGAAAATTCGTTTGATCATGTGAACCTTAGTGGTGGAGAAATAAAATGATTTGCAAAGTTGTGGAACATCATGATCATGAATGGTTTTTTAGTGTACTTATGAATATATATTATTTAAACATATTTTGTCCAAGTATACCTCTAGATTTATCAATTTTTAATGGTAATGAATATTGATTTACCATGAGTAGAAGCATTGAATGTTGAGTTCTTGCTATGGTTTTTGGAAGTTATTTCTCTTTGCGTGTGATTATCTATTCTTGTGAAATACGGAAAATGAATAAGTGTTTTAGGTTGTGACTTTTATTTTGAGGTTTTGCCCGAGGATGGTCAAAAGTTAAGTGTGGGGAAAATGGATATGTGCTTAATTGATTATGCATTTAATCTATAACATTTAGTGATTATTGATATGAAATTCTTAAGACATTCACTTTAGTTTATATTTGGTTTTAGGTATAATTTGGAAGCGAAAGAGCTGAAGTGAATCGAAAGCACAATATTTGAGTTGTCTTCTTAAGATTCACACATGCTTGTCTTCATGGAACAAGAAGAAGAAGGATTAGAAAAAGAGGAGAGAAGAAAATGCATGAAGATGAAGAGTATACATTGTAGAAAATCAAGGGAAGGTATAACATCATAGCTCACGGCCATGACATAAAAGTCATAGGAGTGACACCACTATGTACACCCTTATGTCATCGCCGTGACACCACCATGTACACCCATGACAAGTTAGTTCACAGTCGTGAGCTTCAATGAAGCAATTCACAGTCATGACACCACCATAAATGTGTGAGTCTTTAGACAAATGTCCCTGGAAACCTAATTTTTAGTATTAAAATATTGTTTTGGTGGTAGAAACTTATGAAAATTTGGAGGAAACGTTTTAAGGGTTTCGGGAGGATGAAGAGGGGCAGAGATCATATACTTTGGAGATCCATAGAGGGCTAGCCTCCTAATACTGGTTCAAAGGTGATATCGATGCCAAAGAACCCAGTTAAGCATTTCTTTCATTGTTTTTGTTGTTCTTTCTCTCTTAGGGATTGATTATGTTATCTTCTGCTTATAGATTTAGGTTTTCATATATGAATGATTTTTACTCTTGTTCTCGTTAGATTGTTTATGTCTGAACCCGTTACTAGAATTTTGAACACAATTCATAATTTTTGTGTTTGGATATTGCTAGAATCTTCAGTATAATCTGTAACTTTAATGTTGAGATTCATTTGTAGCAACTAATGGTTTCATATGATTAGGGATACAATCCGTAATTGTTATGTTTTCAATTGGTGTCGAATCATTAAGGATAACATAACCTAGGTTAAATGACCTGAGGTTGTGTGGTTATCGACTTGATTAATTTGTTTTCCTAATCTTTAACACAGTTGTATAATTAAATCTAGAGATCTTATCCTAGGTTATTCGATAACTAGGTTTAATTAACAAGCGTCTCATAATTAAACACGACCTAAGGGAAAATGGGGGTTGACAGAGCTTGTTGTTAACCTTCGATTAATAGTTGCTAGGAGAGGTATAGGGATAATAACTCAATGAAATTTGTTTAAATGTGTGTAGGCCGAGATTGAACCAGTGATATCGAGTCCCTAACAAATTCATCACTTTTATCATTTTTTAATGTTTTCTTTAATTTGTTTTTGTTTGTTTTATTTTATTTTATTTTCTTATTTGAAATCAAACAAACCCTCCCCTCCTAAGCCTAAAGACCAATTCTTTTCATAACAAAAGCTAACTGAACATTCTCTATGAGATCAGCCTAGACTCACCAATGCTATAGTTGTAGGTCTAGTTATTTTGAGTAGTGTTACGACGTGCTACGTCATTGACATTCAAAAACTTTGACTAGTTTTGGCCTCGAGAATTCAAATGAGTACAAAAAAAACTTACCTTGACTAATCTACTTTAAAGTTCTCATCATTCTTAAATGTCTAAATCTGAAGTTGATTATTGGATAACATAAATTGAAAAAAAATTATGTCACTATGGCTTCCATTAGCTGCATATGTAATCAATCAATATCTTCTATATTTAAATTTGAAATATGTAATCATAGTAAACAGTGTGTACATGAGAGCAATAATTCACGTGAAACAAAGAAATTCATTCTTTCTATAGATTTGAAGATCAATAAAAGAACAATACATGCATCAAACGATAAAGATGAGAGTAATAAGTCTTATTTGAATTTCTTCATGAAGAAAAGTGTTTTCAAAAGAATGGGTACAAGAATGATGATGGTAAATTTTTCATCTTATATTAGCAAAATAAGAGAAGCTAATTAAAATTTAATATTCATAATAATGGTGAAATGTCACATTCATAAGTGTAAGCTCTATCTAAATAAAAATAATGTATTTTAGCAAGATTGCAATTTGCATGGGTATCCTAACATGAAATTTAAAGCTTTTAAGTTAGAGATGAGATTAAAGAAAAAAAAATCAACATCAATAGGCATAACAAATAAAGGAAATGAATAACTGAAGAGGAAAAGAATAGAGACAAAGATATATAGAAGAGAGACTTTCTTAAGGCCCACATACAGAGTTTCAAAACATGGGATAACTAAATTGCAATAATCACGAAGTTGCAAAATTATTAATATAACTATTTATTTTTTATTCATATTGTTGGCCCCCGAAAATTTTCTTGATGAATTAAGCATGATTTAAATTATTTTTATTCGGAGTTTAATTGTTATGCCAAAGTTAGATTTAAATTAGTGTATGATTAAGGTAGTAAAGTAATGGCCTTAGGTAAGTAAACTTTGGATTAAATAAAGGAGGGTTATTTTTGGAAAAACCAAGTGAGTGAAGGGAAAAATGGAAAAAATAGGAATAAAAATGTGTCTTGGCTTAGAAGAAGAGAAGCATCATGGGAGAAGAGAAAAAGAAGAAGAAAAGAAAGAAGAAAGCTAAGGTTTTGGAGATTTTTTGAAGAACTTGAAGACTTTGAGGCTTAAACAAGTAAGTATAAGCATTAACCTCTTTTGATTTGATGAATGGGACTTAAGTGAAGTGAATATGTGTAGTAAGTTGTTGATGAATGGTTTGAGCAATGTTGTAATCTTCTAGGGTTAATGATTATGAAGTGTTTGTTAATGATTTTGGGTTAGAATGAGCTTAGAAATGAAGTATAAGAGGTGATTTAAGGTTAAGATAGGTTGTATATGAAAGATGGGAAGTATATGGATGAAGAATGTTGGAAAAATCAGGTTTTCGGAGGTTTCTGGGGGCGCACGTCACGATGTTCTCCAGTTTCCTCGCCGCGGCGAGCTCCTTCGTTGCGGCGAGAGCTCCAATTTTTCCAGCACTGACATCCTTAAGTATTTTGGGCAAAGCTTTTGCTGTAGATGTCCAAATGAGGTGATTTTTGATCCGTTGTAAACTAGAAACATAGGGCTATAAGTTTTATGAAGAAATGAAGTTGTAATTCAGTTTATAAGAATTTCAATATTTGGATGGAAGTTGAGCATGGAATGTTGTTTCAGTATAAGAATAGTCTGAAAATGTTTTGGGCATAAATTTTAGAGTACTGAACCAAATTGGATGATTTTAGAGTCATTAGAAACTTAATACAAGGAGGAACTTTTTTCTAGAAGAAAGTATTATCAAATTTCTTCATTTACTTGATCATAATTTGGAATTACAATTGAATGAGGATTGTTTTCATTGTTAAAGGACATCAAGGAAAGCAAGAGGAGCAAGTGTGAGAAACCTTTAAGCAAGGATTTCTAAGGTAGGTTTCATGTTTATAATAGAATGAATGAGCCATAAATGTTTCCTTTTAAAGCAAGAGAAGAAAATGATTTCAAATTG
>JAOTAZ010000009.1:22801-34478 GCA_025629785.1 Erythroxylum oxycarpum | reverse complement strand
TATTTTTCAGTTCTGTTAAATAATTTTTGGGTGTCTAATAACTATTATGTTTTCTTTCTTTATTTTCAATTTTTTAAATAATTTTGTGTGCCTAATAACTTACATATATATATAATTTTGCAGGTACTCAAAGGTATCCGCGGGTTGGACCCGACCTACCCACAAAATCAACGGGTGGGTCGGATACGGGTAAATATGAATCAAGTAAAAAAACATACCAACCCATACCCGGACTGTTAGGACAAGTACGAGCGAGTAAACGGGTGATCCGCCCGTTTTGCCAGATCTAGTCAAGACTAGCATCCGATATATGTAACAAATGATTTTAAATGCATAGAAATCAATGATAAGAAATAATTTTGAATTGACTTTTCATTTTAATTTTTAGTTTAATAATTTTTATTATTAAAAATGGATCAACTTATTAATTAAACGGTTAGTTTTATAACTTAATTAATTTTTATAAATAAAAATAAATTAAATAATTTTTATTTAATAGTCACTTTTTAAAATTAAATTTTAACTTTTGAGATAAATAACGACAGTCTAATTTTATCATGTTTTAAAACTTTTAATTTTATTCAAAATTTAATTAATTTTATAATGACAATTACTGTTTAATAAAAATAAGTACATGGGTCAATTAAATATTTTCCACGTGGCAGATATTTTGGTTATTGTTTGTTATTTTGCAGACACGAGAAGTTTTATATTTCATTCTTAGCTGATAAAATTGATCCTAGAACCGAATCTATCTTATATCCTCTGCTTTTGTCTTCTTGATGGGATGCTTCATCAATTACTAGTCTTACATTGCTTTTGATTCTTTATGATAATAGATCCTACATCAACATGTTGTACTTTGCCATGACATCTTTTATTTGCCCCCAGATCCCCTGTCTAAGTTCCCTGCACCACCCCTTCCAAGTCCATCTTAACCATCCAGGGATCACCTCTCTTTTATTTGTACATACTTTTACATATGTTCTCCTTAGATCTTGTGTGACTTCGAGACTTCAAGATATGACGGTGACGACGACGGAAACAATTTTTACATATGTGAATTTGGGATTAATTTTATAATTATAACACGTTGGTCTAGGCTACTACTCTTTATCTTTAGACGCGGGACAGGGTTACAATTAATGCGATGCCTCCTCTGATGATCAGAGGTAACGGACATGGCGTCACCAGCAAGGCCATGGAAATAAGCTGGGTAACGAGAAAGGAGAACGGAAAGAGACTGTTAAAACCAAGAATACCCATTTGCATATCCACCAATCCATCGCAAATAAAGCTCAAAGACCTGATGGATCTTTATAGCAACTGCAATCACTCATGCCATCGATTTCCAAAACTAGACCCCAGAGGAAAATTCGTAGAAGCTGTTGATGTTAAGAAGCTTGGTGTGGCTATCTCCCACAGTTTCGTTCTTGTGTCCGTCTTTTGCAACCCAGAAGATGTTGGAATACGACTTGTTAATAATAACTATTCTTCGTACAAATCTCAGGAAGAAGAAGACCCATGTCCACTGCCTCCTTCTCGTTCGCTAGATTTCTTCTTCAGCAAACTGAAACAGCCTATCATGCCTGTGGTCTCGCCTTCTGACAGCAGACTCGTGGGTTTTGGTCGCGCTGTTTCTGATGTTGGATTGACTGCCTCCATCTACGACGTCATGGTACTGCTTGCTTGCAATTGTTTGTCTCGTTTGTTGCAGGATTCTTTACAAGTTGAAGTTTCCATTATTTGAAATATATTTCTTCTCCTTTTGTTGCTTACTCTCTTCCTCCGCTTTCACTTTGACTTGCCTCATAATCAATGTTTTAAATAAGTTCTTTCAATGCTTGTCAGGTTTTACCTTCGATGCGGAGAATGGGAATTGGTAGCATGATTGTCAAAAGAATCGTAAGGTTAGTTTTCTTATCTTTTTCATCGCCATGGGGGTGATTAAGTTCGAGTGGTTCAGCGCAGGCCCCAAGCGTCCAATGCTATTCATGTATGAGAATTGGCTAATTATAAGAATAAAAGCTATAAGAGAAATCTTAACAAAGAAGTGGTAGGCAAGAAATTGAGCTGGAGAAACTTCACTTTATTCATCCACGAATGAGCCTTTTATACACAAGAGGACATAACAAATTATCAGAGAACAATGTCCCACTATAACCTAGTAACGACCCACTAATCACAAACTAACGACCCACTAACTAACAACCTACTTACACAAGTTAATCTCCGAAAAATCTACTACCACAACTCAAACAAATATCATGTCTTCTGACTTAAAACAAATCCTATCTGACACCAACTTACAGTAGAAGATGTAACACTAAATTATAATTTCTACATTAATCTCTAACACTCTTCCTTAATGTAGAAATCACCAACACCTAATAGATCTCTCAAATACATGAATTTCTTTAATGGTAATAGTTTGTTAAATAAATCTGCAACTTGATCATTGGTATCACAATATTCCGTCGTAATTTCTCTTGTAATAGTTGATTGATTGTCACAATAGATAGCAGTTGCCTCTGCTTGACCTTGCTTTATGTCTACCAAGATCCTTCGCAGCCAAACTGCTTGACAAGTTGCTGCTGTAACAGCCATATATTTAACCCTTGAAGATGATAGATATGTAGATGGTTGTTTCTTTGAACTCCACAAAATAACACGTGCCCATAGTGAACACATAGCCTGTAGTACTCTTTTGATCTCCAATGCAGCCCCATAAATCACTGTCTAAGAAACCATACAACATGAAATTGTTTGTTGCATTTATACCATATTCCCCAAGAGTTTGTTCCTTTCAAATATCTCAAGGTTCGTTTTGCAACACCCAAGTGATTCTTGCTAGGATTTTGCATAAACCTGGATAGGGGATTTTTTGCTTGCATAATCTGGTCTGTTGTTTGTGAGATGTAGTAAACATCCTTTCAAACTCTTGTATAAATGAGCTTCAATTTTTTCACTCCCATAATCGAAGCAAAATTTTTATTGGTACACATAGGAGTACTCACAGCATTGCAATCCTTCAAATTGAATCTCTTGAGAAGATAATGAACATAATTTGCTTGAGAATTTATAATTTATGCGTCCCATTGCTTGACTTCTAGTCCCAAGAAGTGATTCATCAAGCCTAAATCCGTCATTTCAAACTAATCTAACATCATCCTTTTAAACTCATTCAATAATACGTCACTATTACTGTTATTAGATCAAATCATCAACATAAAGACAAACGATAAGATTTTCAATCGTACCTCTAGTTTTCACATACAAAGTTGGCTCATTTGGACTTTTTTGAAAACTATTTCTACATAAATGTCCATCTATTCTTCTGTGCCAGGCCCGAGGTGCTTGTTTTTAGTACACATAGTGGTTTTTTCAGACAATAGACTTTGTCTTCATGACCTACAATCTCATATCCTTTTGGTTTTTGAACATACACTTCTTCCTCCAAAGTCCAATGTAGGAATACTACCTTCACATCAAACTGATAAACCTTTCAATTAAAATTAGCCGCAATAGTTACAACAGTGCATATTGCATCAAACTTTGTTGCTAGAGAGAAAGTTTCCTTAAAGTCTATGCCTTCTCGTTGCATGTACCCAAGTGCAATCAGTCTTGCTTTGTATTTTTGGGTAGTTCCATCAACATGGAACTTAATCTTGTAGATCAACTTTAGCCCAACAACTTCCTTAGCATTTGGAAGATCAAGTAGCTCCCACATCTTGTTTCTTTCTAAGGCTCTCCTTTCTTCATCCATTGTTACACGTCATTCCTTAGACATTATTGCTTCTTCGAAGTAGATTGGTTCTTCAATTTGAGCAAGCTGACATTGTTCTATGCTTTCATAAATTTCTTGCAAGGATCTCCATTTTCTTGGTGGTGAATCTGATGAGGAAGAGCTTGGTGAGGACAAGTTTGAGACATTAAATTGGCTTTCTTTTGATGTGGATGATTGAGGGGTGCTTACTATAGAAAGATTGTAACTTCCATTTGATCTTCTTCTCTTGTGGGAGCATCCAGAGATTCACTATCTTCAAGTAAAGTTCCTAAAATTGATTGCATATTCTTCCAATCCCAGCTATTTTTCTCATAAAAAACATCATGACTTATTAGCAATTTTTTGATGAGAGGATTATAGAAACAACATTCTTTAGTTTTGTTACTATAACCCATGAAAATACATTTGATGCTATTTTCATCTAATTTTTCTCCTTTTCAAGATGAAACGTGCACAAATGTAGTGCAATCGAAAACTCTTAAATGGGTTACTTTAGGCTTCCGACCATACCATGCTTCAAATGGTGTTTGTTGATTCAAAGTTGTTGTAAGAGATCGATTAAAAATGTAGGCTATTGTATGAATTGCTTCTATCCAGAAATTGTTTAGAAGATTTTTGGCTTTCAACATACTTTTTCCCATCTCTATAAGGCTGCGATTCTTCCTTTCTGCGACTCTATTTTGCTGTGCTGTATAGCTAGCTGTTAGCTGCCTTTGAATCTCACATTCTTCACAAAAATTATGAAATTCCTTAGAGAAAGGCTCTCCCCCACAATTTGTTCACAAGGTCTTTATTGGTTGCTCACTTTGTTTCTCAATGTATGTTTTGAACTTCTTGAAGATAGAAAAAGCTTCTGATTTTTTCTTGAGAAAATAAACCTATGTCATTACACTAAAATCATCAACAAATACTAAGAAATACCTGTTGTTATTGAGGGAAAGTGTCCTCATGGGCCCACAAATGTCTGCATAAATCAGCTCTACTAGTTTTGTAGATCTTCTTGTTTGCCTTTTGGAGAAAAGTCACAGCTTTTACATATCTCATTTACATCCTTAATCACTAGCAACCCACTAACCTAGTTCTTTTTTGATATGAGACTTAAATTTCTAAAACCCAAATAACTATATCTATGATGCCAACACCAATTTTTGTCAGTCAATGTTGCCTTCAATACATATTTTTCATCAGAATTGACAATGTAAGGAAAAATCTTTTTTTCCCCATAGGTACGGTACCAAGCAAGACTCCCTTTGATTTATCTTTAAACACATAGCAAGTAGAATCTTCAAAAATAAGTGAATAATCACCTATTATAAATTGCCCTACACTTAAACAAATTTGAATCCAAACCAGGAACATATAGTATATTCTGAATACAATTCAAGCCAAGAGAGTTTAGCATCACAATACCTTTTCTTTCTGCCATACATATTGTTCTATCACCTATTGTATTTCACTTCTCATGTGATTACTATAATTACTGTCGATGTACCAAACTTCTGGAGGACTTTCTTTAGACGAAAAACATGCAAGGAAAAGACTCTTACTTTCATCATCCTCTTTCTCTTGGGCTAGGTTGGCTTGTTTTTCTTTAAGCCTATAGAATCTGTCTATGTGCCCGTATCTCTTGCAACAATAGCATTACTTTGTCTCTCATTTTCACCTTTGTCAATATTTCTAAACTGCTGGTTATTCCCATTGGATCGACCACTGCTTTTGATTCCTCTTCTTCCCCTTGAGGAATTTCCACTACGTGATTTGTTGAAGTTACTTTTATTGCTTGATTCATTGACATCTTTTCCATTTTGTGAATCTGCATCTTACTGTAGAAAGCATTCTCAACATAATTATTATCACATTTCTTCATTCTATCTTAATGAGAATAAATAGACTCCTGCAAATTCATCAACAGTTAATAGTTGTAGATCTTTTGACTCTTCAATTGCAACCACAATATGATCATACTTTTTAGGTAAATTCTTAAGAATTTTCTCAACCACCTTCTGCTCGCTTAAAATCTCTCACATATTTTCTGATTTGATTAACAACATCAATTATGGTGGAAATATATCATAGTTAGTACCTTGAAAAATTGGAATTGAAGGCAGTGAGAGGATTACTCTAGCATTATTATTGGCCATTTGGATGTGCAACTCGGCTCTGATACCAGATGTAAGAGAATATGCTAATAATAATAATAAAAGCTATAAAGGAAATTTTAACAAACAAGTGGGAGACAAGAAATTCAGTTGGAAAAACTTTACTGTACTCATCCATGATAGTACAAAACAGACTTTTATACACAAGATAACGTAACAAACTATTAGAGAACAATGTCCCACTACAAACGAGACCAACCCACCTAATCACAAAGTAACGACCCCCTAACGCTAGTTAGTTTGCTAAAAATCTGCTACCACTACTCAAACTACCATCATGTCTTTTGACTTGAAACAAATCCTATTTGACTACAACTTACCGCAGAAGATGTAACACTAGATTATAATTCCTACATTAACCTCTAACAATTCTTTCTGCCAACTTAGTTTTAGCCATCCTCATCGTACATTTTGCTTTGATTTCAGGTTGTTTTTGTTTCCAATCAATAAAGCTTGCCGTCATATATTATCCATCTACTTGTGATGCTGTAAATAGTTTCATTCAACGCAAAGCTTTCCCATTGTATCTGAGCCTAACATCTAGACTTTAACCGTCCAGAATGCTTACAAGTAGAGACATATATGACGTCGCAGTCCTTTGTTCAGCCAATGAGAGGTAACCTAACCAACAGGAGCTTTTCGTTATCCTTGCAAAACCATAATATGTTTATAGTTCTTAAGAAAAGACATGCCAAGTTTGTAAACTCTTACAAATTCATGACTAGTTTTTACTGTATGTGTACACAGTTAATAATTAATTGTGGTTTCTTTAGGGTTTTCTTTAAAGCATGTGGATTTGGAGATGATATGCTAGGCTCCACAACGATGATGTACACGAGGTCCTTTCCCATTTATAGTGAGGGCGATCAGATGATTACATATGCAGGTCAAAATCAGTTGTTAGCACCGCCAGAGAACCCTTCTAATCTTATTGATTAAACCGTCAAAGTTGACACGAGTTCTACTAAGTTAATCTTATTGATTAAACTGTCAAAGTTGACACAAGTTCTACTAAGTTATTAGCCAAATTATCACTGTGGAAATGTTCTTGTTTAAATTTAGGCATTGGTTTTGTTTGGTTGTTCTACTTGAATCTCATTCTATTCAGATTCAGCTGGAAGTTATTCTAAAATGCAAGAAACTGGTTATTGGTGACTGGTTACTTTCAGTTAGTGGCATCTAGTGAATCGTCCATCCTGAAAATTTGGAAAACTTATTCAGATTCGAATGAGATACTAATGCTTATTTTTCCTTCGGGCTCTTCATGTCGCTCAGAAAATGAATGGAGGTTGGCTAAGTTAGGTTAGGCCCTAAAGGTCGCATTCAAACCATGAATACTTGAAAGGTGAGTTTAAAAGCTTTCCACTTGTATGTAAACTGTAAGTGAATCAAGTACCTGCAAGCTAGCTAATAATCTTTGCCCGTGGCTGTGTCCTGAATAACCCCTGGTGGCATATGCTACATAACAGCACCAGGTCTGGTCATGATCTACTTCGGCAATAGGCTTTGCTAACTAAAACATTACAAGTTGTGGTTTATCAATATCATTTCTCAAAGCAATCATTTCTCTTCATTGATCCACTCTGGTTTATAAATGCAAGCACCAACTAAATCAGAAAGAAGGGTGTAATCAAATAAATATTAGGAATGATACTGGCTGAGTCGGATTGGATTCAGACTATTTAAGGTTTGATAATCATTTTGTTTTTTTTTTAAAAATTTTTTTGGTGCATGGTCCAGTCCAACTAAATTAAAAATTTGAATCGTTAAAGCTCGTCTAGACTCAGACATTGAATCACTAAAATTTGATCAAACTTGGACTAAATATTTTGGACCCGAGCATGAAACAAAAATATTAGTGTAGGCGTAACGTAATGTAATGACCTGTATATGGGCGTGTGAGGTAGACATGCCCATATACATGTATGAGTTAAAAGACGTTATTTCCTCCCATGTTGAGGTCGACATGCCCGTGCAGTGATGGACACGACCATGTCCATTGCTTGTATATGTCTCTGGAATCGTGTTTCTGCATGACGATTGAGTTTTGAAGTGATTTTGACGGACAAGGTCACTGTACAAGGCTGTGTAGGTGATCGTTTCTAATGAAAAATCTTAATTTTGAATTATTAATGGTAATTAAGAAGAGAAATTAAGGGAGTTCAAGTTTTAAACAAGGTTTTGAACTATAGAGTGACAAAGAATTAGAGATCGACTGAATAGATAGCGAAAGTTTTAGTGGATTGTATTAGAGAAAAAAGGATACATGGATTCTCTTGTTTTTAATTCTTTTTCTGAATCTTTATTTATGTTTTCTCTATTTATAAATAAAATTTGTTTAGTTCCTAGGTCAGATGAGCCTTAGGATAGACTTTTTATTTTGATCCTTTATTTAATGCGGTTTGGTTATTGTTTCAATAGATTCAATTATGTGTTTTAATTAGTCCCTTAATTAATATGTTTGGGATATTATTTCTTATATGATATCATGTACTTAGATTAAGAAATCCTTTTGTATGAATAAATCTATCATAATTGAAAGGAGTTTGATAAATGAATATTTAACTATATTTTTACACCCATATTTGATGTATTTTGGTTAATATTTTATACCTTAGTTGTATATTTGGTGCTTAAATTACTTCAAGTGTGTTTATATTTTATAATTGCCTTCATAGATTTAAAAGAGAGGCATTCAGACAAAATCATGACATAAAAGGAGGATTCGAAGTACAAAAGGGATGCACAGTTGTGCATCTGTCTGTGCACTTTTCCCAGGCCGTGCAGTTTTGTGATTTTCAGAGAATTTGGTAATGCACCGTCTGATGCACGACCGTGTATTAGACAAAACTCTAGAATTTTATATCTAGACACATGAATAGAGATTTGAAGAGAGAGTAGAAACTGGGAGGCGATTCTAGACATGGAGTTTGTTCTCCGGAGGTGATTTTGGTCCAAAGAAGTAGAAAACATGAAGAAATCATCGACATATCCATTGGAATACAAGATCTAACCTCTACATCATAAGAATATTTGATAGAAGAAAATTAGGGAGATTTAAATTATGATTATGTTGTTTTCAATTCCTTTTTCTTTCGGTTTTGTTTTTGATTTTGTGTTCGATCATGTGTAACTAAACGTTTAGTAGTATTTAGGTTAGATGAACCTTAAGTTGATACTTTAATTTTTTATTCTTTTATTAATACAAATGGTTTGGTTGATTATTGTGATCTAATTATGTGTTTTACTTATCTTCTAATAAACTCGGGAATATTAGTTCGTAACCTGATTTCATACATAGAGATTTCCTAGGTTTGAATAGATCCATGGTAATTGGAAAGAGTTGATTGCAATCCTAGAAACAGGATGACATAAATCTTCTAGATTAGGGTCAAACTTAATAGAGAGATTTATAAAACGGTAACGCAATTCTATAAAATTTAACCTAAGTAATTCAATTAGGAACCTTAGGATTAGTTGTTAATAGACTAAAGGTTAGTTATTAGCATACCATAGGAGTCTCCACGATCCAATATATCAATAAAAAATTCGCATGATAAAAGGTTAATCTGTTAAGGGTTCAGGGAGATTCGAACTTAATTACTAATTAACGATAGTTTTCTACGTGAATTTCACTATCGTTACATTCATTATTGTTTCCTATTTCTTTAATTGTTTAAATTTTTATTTTCTTTTCTTCAAAATCTAAAATTAATCCTTAGGTTAGATAATAAGGAAAGGGTAATTACTAGTATTCATCGTCTTCCTAAGACCGACCCATACTTATCGATATTAGCTATAGATACACTGTGCACTTGCAATTATTACAATGTTGACTAACTCAAAATAAGTCAATCAAGTTTTTTTTATGTGATATATGCATATTTGACTATATTTTCATACCCATATTTGATGTATTTTGCTTGATATTTTATATTTTTGTTATGTATTTGGTACTTAATTTGCTCCAAGTATGTATACATATTATAATTGCCTTCATGGAATTAAAGGAGAAGAATTCAGATGAAAACACGCTGTAAAAAAAATATTTGACATATAGAAGGGATGCGTGGTTGTGCATTTGCCCATGCACTTCTCCCAGGCCATGCTGTTTCACAATTTTTAAAGAATTTGGTATAGACTGTGCATCAACAAAGACCTTAAAATTCCATATATAAAGATGTGAACAGACACTTAGGGGGGAGAAGACATTAGGAGGTTGTTTTCAGTTGTGGAGTTCATTTTCAAGGGACGATTTTAGTTTAGAGAAATGGAAAACACAAAGAATTCATCGAAAGATCCATCGAAAAATAAGATCAAACCCCACATCGTGAGAATATGCCATAAAAGACAATTAGGGAGATTTAGAATTATGAACCCATTGTTTCCAATTCGTTTTTTCTTTCGATTTATGTTTGATTTTGTGTTCGATACTGTGTAACAAAACATACAGTTAGTATTTAAGTTAGGAGAACCTTATTGTGATATTTTAATATGATTTGATTATTTTATTAATACAATTAGTTTGATTTATTATTGTGATCCGATTATATGTTTTATTTATGTTCTAATAAATTCAGGAATATTAGTTCATAATCTGATTTCATACATAGAGATTGAGAAATCCTAGGTTTGAATATATCCACAGTAACTGAAAAGAGTTCATTACAACTCTAAAGATAGGTTGACATAATTCTTCTAGATTATGGTCAAACCTAATGGAGGGATTCATAAAACGATAATGCAATCCTATAAAATTTAACCTAAGTAATTCCATTAGAAACCTTAGAATTAGTTGTTAATAGACAAAAGGTCAGCTATTAGCATACCATAGGAGTCTCCACGATCCAATATATCAACAAAACAATTGCATGATAAAAGATCATTCTGTTAAAGGCTTAGGGAGATTCGAACCTAGAGACTAATTTCTGATAACGATAGTTTTCTAAATGAATTCCACTGTCTTTGTATTCATTATTATTTCCTATTTCTTAATTCTTTAAAATTTTTATTTTCCTTTTATTAAAAATCTAAAATTAATCCTTATGCTAGATAATAGGGGAAGAGTAATTACTAGTATTCATAGTCTTCATGGAATGGACTAGTACTTGCATATGCTAACTATAAGTAGGTTGTGTACTTGTTGTTATTACAATATTGAATAACTCAAAATAAGTTAACTAAGTTTTTGGTATCATTACCGAGGACTTTGATATTAGGAAAGCCTGAATGCTATTACCCTAGTCATTTTCATTTTCTTTTTATCTTTTTATTTGATTTTAATTTTACTTTTGTATTTATTTTATTTTATCTTATTGTATTTTACAACTTATTAATTTAATTATCTATTTAATTTCTCGACTTGTTGGCCCCTGAATTCTTTTTCTTATTGATTAAGCATGATTTAAATTTATTATAAGGTTTGATAGATTAATTTGGAGTTAATTAGCATGCCAATGTTAGTAGGATTTTATTGCATGGGTTAGTTAAATTAAAGTGTTAAGAGTGTATAGCATTAAGGGTATTTTTGGCAAAACACTTAATGTTGGACCCACACCCCACCCGTAGGTATTTGGAGGTTATACCTCGGCGTGTGTTTGCGGGTTATACCGCGGCATCCAACACAAATCGGTATTGTCCTCTTTAGTCACGATTCGAACTCGGGACCTCAAGGTTTTGTTGCATTTAAATGCATGCCTCTTACCATTGAGTTACTTTGGGTGGAGTGTGG
>JAOTAZ010000008.1:34648503-34660105 GCA_025629785.1 Erythroxylum oxycarpum | reverse complement strand
TAATCCCTAAACCCTAAAACTTTTTTTTTTTAAGAAGGTAACATTTATATTAATTAAAAGGTGGGTTCATATAAGAGAAGCTATGTACAAAGTAAACAAATAGCCATAGGTAGCTCTCAAGATAGAAAACAAATAAGCCATAAACGGCTCTCAAAATAAAATAAGCCACAGACGGCTCTCAAAACAAAACAAAAGCCACAGACGGCTCACGAAACAAAGCAAAATAACTAGGTAGAAAGCGGGACACCCAAGTAACGAATTGAGAGAGCACCAATATGAATTCTAAGGACACTCTGTAAAATGGAAACCTCTGCCTCAAGGATCCCTGAAAAGAAGACTCGGCTCTTATCCGATTTCATGGACAACCCGAAAACCCTCTCAAAAACTGTCAAAGCCTGCCGGATGATCTCAAGAGAATCAGAATCTGCACGACTGAAAATCATCAAATCATTTGCAAAACAAAGATGAGTGAGGGAAAGCTGCCGACACCTCCAATGATGGCCATAACCTAGAGATGTTGTCACCTCTCACAGTATCCCATCTAGCCCCTTCATCGTCAGTACAAACAGATAAGGAGAGAGGGGATCCTCCTGTCGCATCCCCCGTGTGGCAGAAAAATAACCATAAAGTGATCTATTATGAGCTACCGAGAAATGTGCAGATCGAAGACATACCTCAATCCATCTGATCATGCTATTAGGAACTTCGATGGTCGTCAATCCCAGTAATATGAACTCCCAACTGACTGTATCGAAAGCCTTACGAATATCAACCTTGATAGCACACTGTGGTGGTGAGCGATCGAGGTGATAATCGTGCATCAACTCCTGGGTAAGAAAAATCGCATCTGCAATCTGCCTGCCTGGGACAAACGCCATCTGAACTCTCCCAATCACCTCTGGTAAAACAACTTTAAACCGATTTACAATGACCTTTAAGATATACTTGTAAAGGACATTGCAGCAAGAGATCGGCCTAAAGTCACTCAAAGCCTACGGACTCTCCACCTTGAGAACTAAAGTAATCCTAGTAGAATTCACCCAGCGAGGCATAGCCGAGGTAGAGAAGAAATACCGCACCGCTGCTCTGAAGTCTGCTCCTATAATATCTCAAAACCTCCTAAAGAAGAAAGAGGTGTAACCATCAGGCCCTGAAGCCTTATCCTCCGGAATGGAGAATAAGGCGTGACGGATCTCCTCATCCGAAACTAGACCCACCAGTGACTGAACTATATCCTCCGGGATATGTCTGGTGAAAAAACGAGCACCATCAGCTAAACGAGGCGAGGGAGGAGAGCGGAGAATACCCTAAAAATAATCCACCGCCATCTGCCCCAAGGCTCCCTGATCTGTGATAAATGTGCCAGTCCCATCATCCAATCCATGTAATCGACCTTGGACCTGGCGATGGATCAAGGATCTGTGGAAAAAACTAGTGTTTTGGTCCCGCATATCAAGCCACTGAATCCTGGATCGCTATCGATAGAATGAATCCTCATCCTACAGTAGTCGTTAGTACTGTCGAACGAGGTGGCGGTCTACAAGATCGAGATCTAGTGAGTGCGGTGAAGCATCATGGGCTGCCTGAGCAGAGGCCCACTGGGTTCGTGCCTCCCTAACCCTGCTGGAAATATGGTTGTAGTCCCGAAAATGGAAGGACTTCAGCTTTCTTTTAAACAGACCTAACCGGTGAGTCAAAAAAAACATCGGGTCGCCTCGCACTGGTGTAGCCCAAATCCTCCTAACAAGTTCTAAAAATTAGGGATGGTCAGCCCAACATTTCAAAAACTTGAAAGGAGTAGGAGGTCGATGCCACAGGAACCAAACTGAACCACTAAAGAGCTGTGATCTGAAATATCACGCGGCAAGACCTCGGTAAATGTACTAGGCCATGAGGTGAACCATACAGAGTTGCCAAAACTCCAATCCAAACGTTTGAGGATGGAATCCTGTCCCTCCCGACCATTATGCCAAGTATAACGTAGACCCCGGTAAGGTAGTCGAAGCAACTCAGCATCTTGTAAACACTCCCCAAACTCATCCATATGCCGATAACACCCAATATCTCTGACGACTTTGTCTGAATGACTCAGAATGGCATTAAAATCACCCAACAGTAGCCAAGGCATAGAACTAAATCGGTCGGCCTAACCGCGGAGAAAATCCCAAAGTCGTGGATGAGATTATTTGAGTAATGTGACAGATTAGGTAGCATGTCGCATTCTAGTACCCGGTTCCGTGGAGCCATAAACTACTGTAAGGATAAAAACGGAACCCTCTCGCCGTCGAGTCACCTCACAACTAATGCCCTAAAGAGTGGACACCAAATTTTATAGCTTAAACAAGCTGGGGTCCCAACATACTAGAATGCGACATGCTACCTAATCCGTCATATTATTCAAATAATCTCATCTATGACAAGTAGCCGAAACTACACCCGCTAAGGAGGGAGAAACTACCTTGGTATTCAAAAGACCAACCAATCCAAGATCGAGATGCTGAATCAAATCTCTAACTACTCGCTGAGTGTGAGGATCATTAAGGCCTCTAATATTCCAACTTCCTATCATAGGAAATGGAATATGAAAACCAAGTCGGTAGAGATCAAAGAGATAAGGGAGTCTCCTCACTCACACCATCGCTTGTCAACCCCCAAATAGGAATAGGAGAGTCACCACGTGAAAAATCTCCGAAGAGGCAAGCAAATCGAGAGCCATGGCTACTACTGGGAATGGAGGCCTCAGTACTAAGGAGAGAAGGCATCCTGCTAGGGGTGGACCTCATCTTGGTAGAAACAAATGGACTAGGCGTCTGACTCTGGCTAATGCTCACCTGCACAAGCTCAGGCCGATGTGGAGCTGGAGTATTCCGAACTGTAGGCGCGATGTTAAGAGCAGGTGAGGATCCCAAACCATCCTGAATGGGGGTCTGTATCACAGCCTTGGCCACTGGGGAAGCTATAGGTGAATCTGGAAGCTGAACAGGGTCGCCAACCTGAGGTGCGACCGAAAGGGGCGCAGCTACGGGCTGGGGAGCTGTAGGGACCGATATCACCTCCTGAGGCACTGGTGAAGCAGCAACTGGTAGCTCGGGCATAGGGTGGGAGATTGGAGGTGCAACAGCCTGTGGAGGGGCACAGGAGTACTCCAAATAAATGACACGTGGAGCATCACCTAGGTGTCCACTCGTACTCCAAAGGAATGCGAATCGGCTCAGAACTTAACTTGCATCGAAAAGCGATCTCGTGGACTAGCTTGGAATCGGCAGAAAGCTCCACATATAGCCTAGCAAAAGCGAGACGGGTGTGGGCAGAGGTATTCCGGTCACAGAGAAGAGGCTGCTCGATCCGGTGGCTTACGATGCCGAAGCTGCGCTCATTTTATAAAGGGAATGGCAACCCATATAAGTGGACCCAAATAGGTACACAGGATACTCGGGATTTATCATAGTCGAAGTGCGGGTGTCACTGTTGAAGCACGATGGCTTTTTCGCCACAAATCCACAGGCCTTGCTCGAGGATAGCCTGTGAAGCTTCCTTAGATTGGAAACGGAATAAAAAGAACCCCGTGCCTATGGAGAGGAAATCCTCAAGGTCTAGGGTCTTCCAAACACACGTAGCGAGAATCTGCATGGCAGGAAAGGACATGTTATCTCCCGAAAAAAAAATTCGACCAAACAGCGAGTCCACTACTGCAGACTCTCATCAATAAAATCATCGGGAAGCTCAAGCATATCCTCCGGAGGCATGCCAGTCATAATTGGGAAGCAGAATCCAATATTGGAATCCGTGAGGATACTGACTTTCTCAGCCCGGGAGAAATCAGAAGGTTTCTTCCCAGTGTTCTTCCTAGGTTTAGCATGCATACTAGGAATAAGGTCATGTAATGAATTTTACAAGAGGGCATTTTAAAAATTAAAATTACCTCCACCTTGTGTTGTTGGGATAGGCTGTTAGGCCTGCAGTGTGGGCTTCAATCCAGGACCTCCTCCAATTTCTACTAGACCTGGTTTCAAGTGTTGTCCCTGCAGTGTGGGCTTCAGCCTAGTATCCTTCCAAGTGTTGTTAAGCCCTGTGGATTGGGCTTCCCCTGTAACCCAACAAGGGCTGAAGAATCTGGATGTAAAGGCTTCTCTTTGGGCCCTTCACGGACTGGCCCATTAGGAGCTAGCAGCTGGGAGGACGTCGAGGGAGCTGAGGGCGCTTCTCCAAGCGTTGGGGTAGACAGCAGCAAGGGAGACGTCATTGATGACGACGTTGGTGCTACAGGCGCTGTCTCCGACAGGCTAGGATGCGACGGCGGCAGTGAGGAGACCCCGACGCTTCTCGATGGCGACGCCCTCTCCAACATCTCCATATGCAATTCCGAAAAAAGGAGTACCGGTGGGGAGTGGCAAAAGCTTCTCCGACGCAAGGGGAACCATCAGCAGTGAAGGGACACCGACGGCGTGCAAGGTGGTGCTCACGATGGCTTCATCATCGACAGCCCCAAAATTTTCTTTTTGGTTTTTTAAACTTTTTGCTGTGTTTCTGCCAATTCCCGAAAAGGATGGGAGTAGATCGGGAAAATTTGAATTGATTAGGACAATTTGGAGCCTCAACGATGAAGAGAGACCGTCGGTGGCGTTGGGAGGAGGCATACCGACGATGAGGATTTCGGTGAGATGTGGTGGTCGGTTGTCAGATCGGGGTAGTGGGTTGCGTAGATCAGGAGTAGACGAACCCAGGGATGTGTTTCGGGGTGAAAGGGGATCACCGGAAAATTTTTAGACGACCTTGGCGGCGGCAGAGGCAGCAGCAGTTACTGCTCCACCTGGTGAGGTGTGGGGGACAGCAGCGTTTGGTGGGTGATTTGTGGTGGTCGGTAACCGAAATTTGCTTTTCTGGGTCATGGTGGCTGGGTTGAGTTAAGGGGATTTTCTCTCACTAAAACTCTCCTTTTTCCTCCTAAACCCTAAAACCCTAAACCTTAAAACCTAAACTCTAAACCCTAAACCCTAAAACCCTAAAATCCTAAACCTTAAACCCTAAACCCTAAACTCTAAACTTTTTCTTTAAGAAGGTAACATATATATTAATTTAAAATGAGGGTTCATACAAGAGAGAAGCTATGTGCAAAGTAAAACAAATAGCCACAAGCAGCTCTCAAAACAGAACAAATAAGCCACAGACGGCTCTCAAAACGTAAAAAAGAAGCCACAGGCGGCTCTCAAAACATAACAAAGCCACAGGTGACTCGCAATACAAAACAAATCAACTACGTAGAAAGCCTCTAGATATGTCGTTGAAGAACAGATATCTAAAGATGAGTCTCAAGACCGAGAAGTCAAAAGCGGATGATCTCAACGATATCCTCAATAATGACGTGTACTGATTGATGTCACTGACTGAAGATGCAGTTATTTCTCTCATACCAAAGAAAGTAACCAGTAGCAGAGAGAACTAACCGTGAAAGCAAGTGAGGAAAATCCTTCCATTGACGAAGATGAGTGCAAGCCCACTGGAGAAGAGGGACCTAAGAGGTCCAAGGCTACGCAATGTGAGTCTTCGACGACAGCGAATCCCAAACACGGGCAAAAAACCTACATTGGAATAACAAATGAACATGTGTCTCTGTGGAAGAGCCGCATAGAATGCAAGTCGAAGAAGCCAGAACCCCGAAGAACTGGAGTCTGTCCAGAGTCCGAAGGCGCCCATGTGAAGCTAACCAAAGGATAAAAGAATGTCGCGGAATATGTCCTGGGAACCATAGTAAATGATGAATCAGATCTACTGGTCGCCAAACTCAGATAAGGCTCCTGGTGAGTGGCCTTTCCAAACCCAACTATCAGCGTGATGAACCTGTGGTCTAAAGCGGACCGAGTCCCAAACCTACTGTAACGCACTGCTCTCCTCTAGAAAAGCCCACTCTCTAGACTGAATAATCTCTGAGACCTTGGCATCTCAAGAGATCCCAGTAGAAGTGAGGTCACGGAAAGAGAATCGATCACATAAAGGCCCCTGATCTGACATCCAGTAATCCTGCTATAAGGAAGTATCTCTCCCATTACCAATTCAAGCTACGATAAGACCTCGACACCACTCCTTACTCAACAGAATCTTCCTCCAGACCCAAGAAGAGCTCGACAGGACTCGAATATGCCAAAAAGATCTACCGCTCAGCAAAACTGTACGGACCAACATGGTCCAAATAGAAGATCTATCTGTGAATAGTCTCCACACATACTTAAGTGTGGTAGCCCTATTCCAATATATAACCCTCTTAACTCCAAGACCATGCTTCGGAAAACAAACTGACTCCCATACTACCTTAGCCCCAGTGTGGGTCAGTGAAGTACCCCTCTAGAGAAAAGCTGATAAAATACTCTCGATATGGCGGGTAATACTAGCAGGTAGAAGAAACATACCTGACCAATACACCTGTATTTAGAAAAGCATAGATCTAATCAGCTGCAACCGACCCGTATAGGTAAGAGATGCTGAGGTCCACAAACAAATCTGAGAAAGTATTCTCTCCACCAAAGGAAGACAATCTGTGTATCTCAGTCGAGTCGTGATAAGAGGACCACCTAAATAATGAATAGGGAGGGAATCAGTCCGAATCCCTAGTATGCACTGTATAGAGGAGATCTCCACATCGGGGCCCCCGAAGAAGAAAACTCGACTCTTAGCTGAGTTCATAGCTAAATCGGAGACCCTCTCAAAATCTATCAGAGCCTATCGGATAACCTCAAGAGAAGCTGAATCTGCCCGATTGAAAAACATCAAATCATCCTCGAAAAAGAGATGAGTGAGGGAAATCTGCCGACACTGCCAGTGATAGCAATAACCCGAGGCTGCAGTCGCCTCTCTTAGGATCCCATCTAACCCCTCCATCGTCAAGACAAACAAATCAGGAGAGAGGGGATCTCCCTGTCTCACCTCTCGTGTAATAGGAAGAAACCCATGAAGAGAGCCATTAAGAGCTATCGAGAAATGTGCAAATCTGAGACAAACCTCGAACCATCTGAGCATGCAATCAGGAACTTCAATGGTCCTCAATCCTAGTAAAATAAAATCCCAACTGATAGTATCGAAAGCCTTACGTATATTAACCTTGAGAGCACACTGTGGTGGTGAGCGATCAAGGTGATAATCATGCATCAACTCCTGGGTCAGAAAAATCGCATCTGCAATCTACCTCCCTGGAACAAACACCATCTGAGCTCTCCCATTCACTTCTGGTAAAATAACTTTAAACCGATTTTCAATGACTTTGGAGATACACTTATAAAGGACATTGCAACAAGAGATCGGCTTAAAGTCACTCAAAGTCTACGAACTCTCCACCTTGGGAACCAAGGTAATCCATTAGAATTCACCTAGCGAGGCATAGCCAAGGTAGAGAACAAATATCACATTGCTACTCTGAGGTCGGCTCCGATATCTCAACACCTCTCAAAAAAGAAAGAGGTATAACCATCAAATCCTGGAGCCTTATCCTCCAGAATGGAGAACAAAACATTACGGATCTCCTCATTCGAAAATGGACCCTCCCATGGCTGAACCATATCCTATGGGATACGTCATGTGAAAAATTTAGCAGCATCAGTTGAAGGAGGCAGGGGGAAGAGCAAAGAATACCCTGAAAATAATCCACTGCCATCTGCCCCAGTGCTCCTTGATCGATGATAAAAGTGCCAGTCCCATCATGCAAACCAGGTAACCCGACCTATGACTTGGTGATAGATCAAGGATCTATTAAAAAATCTAATGTTCTGGTCCCCAGAGCAAGCCACTAAATGCTAGATCTCTGTCGATAAAAAGACTCCTCATCCTATGTCAATCGGTAGTATTGTTGAGCAAGGTCACGCTCTACAATACCTAGATCTGACGATTGCAGGGAAGCGTCTAAAGCGGCCTGAGCGATAGTCCACTGGGTCCAGCCTTCCTAACTCTAGTGGAAATGTGGCTTAATCTCAAAAATGGAAGGACTTCAGCTCTTGCTTGAGCAGTCCTAACTGGTGAGTTAGGCAGAACATCAGGTCCCCTCGCACAGGTGTGGCCCAACCCCTCCTAACAAGTTCTGAAAAGTTGGGATGATCCACCCAGCATTTAAGAAACTTGAAAGGAGTGGGAGGCCGGTGTTGTGGTGCTCCAAACTAAACCACGATAGAACTATAGTTAGATATGTCTCGTGGTAGGACCTCTAAAAAGGTACTAGGCCAGGATGTGAACCATGTAAGGTTGTCAAAACTCCAATCCAAACGCCTAAGAATAGAATCTGGCCCCCTACCATTATACCAAGTAAAACGTAAACCCCTATAAGGAAGCCGTAGTAGCTGAGCCTCATGTAAGCACTGCCGAAACTCGTCCATATGGCTATACTAACCAATATCTCCCTGACTCGATCGGAATGACTCATGTTGGCATTAAAATCACCCAGTACCAACCAAGGCATAAAAATAAATCACCCAGCCTGTCCTTGAAGGAAATCCCAAAGCTCTTGCCTAGTACCCGGGTCAGTGGAGCCATATACTACTGTCAGGCCAAAAACAAAAACCTTTCTCCGTCGAGTCACTTCACAACTAATGCTCTGAAGAGTAGACATCGAACTCCGAATCTCAAACATACTCGGATCCCAACATAACAGAATGTGACAAGCTAACTGATCCATCACATTACTCAGATAATCTCACCCTCGATAGGTAGCAGAAACTAAAGCCTCCAAGTTAGGATGAACTACCTTGGTCTCCAAGAGACCAACCAACCCAAGATCATGACGCTAAACCCAATCTCGAATTGCTCGCTAAGAATTTTCAGTGGTGATTTGTGGGTTGAATGTGGTCTGATTGCAAAACCGAGTGGTAGGTTGGATAGATCGAGTGATGAAATTGATATGTTTGGATGTTGAGAATGGTCACCGGAAAAAATTTCAGCAACTGCAGTGGCGGCGCCACCGCCGCTGACGATGAACAGTGCGACGGCGACGGTGGTGGCTGTAGGACAAGGTGGGTGTTTTGTGTTGGCCTGAGAAGATTTCTGGCTTTTCTGGGTCATGTTAGCTGGACAGAGTTGAGTGGATTTTTTCTTACTAGAAATCTCCTAAACCCTCCCCCTCCCTAAAACCCCAAACACTAAACCCTAAACTCCAAACACTAAACCCTAAACCCTAAAACCCTAAACCCTAAACTTTTTTTCAAGAAGGTAACATATATATTAATTTAAAAGGAGGGCTCATACAAGAGAGAAGCTATGTACAAAGTAAAACAAATAGCCACAAGCGGCTCTCAAAACAGAACAAATAAGCCATAGACGACTCTCAAAACGTTAAAAAAAAAGCCATAGGCGGCTCTCAAAACAAAACAAAGCCATAAGCGGCTCGCAATACAAAACAAATCAACCAAAATTTTGTATTCCTCAATTTCTGAAAAATTGTGTTTTGTAATTATAGTGAGCCCCAAATGAGCTATTGAAATTCTATTGATTGTAGTGTGTGATTGAAGAGGTTTATGAATGAAAGTGGGCCGCCCAAATTGACTTCTGATTTTGGCATATTATGTTTGTGAACGAGGTTTCAAAAAAAATTGTACCAAATTTTAACGAATTTAGTGTAGTAGCATGCCACCTTCGCGAGGCACGGACTCAGATATCACCATCGATATCGGGTTCGGGTCTTGCGCGAGTGGGGTGTTACAATCTCTCCCATCACCAATACAAGCTACGATAAGGCCTCGACACCACTCTCAGCTCAATAAAATCTTCCGCCAAACCCAGGAAGAGCTCGACAAGACCTGAATGTGCCAAAAAGATCTACCCCTCAGCAACACTGTATGTACCCACATAGTCCATCTAGAAGAGCGGTCTGTGAATAATCGCCACACATACTTAAGCGTGACAGCTCTATTCCAGTCTTTAATCCGCTTAACTCTAAGTCCACCCTCCTGTCGCGAAATACAAACTGACTCTCATGCCACCTTAGCCCTAGTGTGAGACTAGCCCGCATTGTAGAAGAAACAGCAGGTCCGGGCACTAAGGGACTGGGTAACCGAGGTGGAGTGGGTCGCTCCACAGTAGCAACATTGGGAGCAGCTGAAGATCCCAAATCCACAGGTGAAGGATTGGGAATTGCATCCCTGATCAAAAAGGGGCGATAGGAGAACTCTAGACTAAGTCGATGTCACTAGGGTACTAATCTAGTGCCACCTCACCAATGGGGGCAACAACCTGAGGCGTGGCAGTAGTCAGGGTGGCACAAGAATGACCAAAGACACCATACTTGGAACACTGCTTAGGTGTCCACTCATACTCCATCCGGACACGAAGCAACTCATCACTCAGGCAACAAGCAATCTCGAGTTCCTGAACCGGCTCATCTGAAGCGGATAACTCCACACAAACTCTAGCAAAGGAGAGGCGGGTCCTGTCAACAGTGTAACGATAACAGGTGAGGGGTCGCCGAATCCAATTAGCCAATATTTCGAGGCATTCTTCATTCCACAAAGGAAATGGTAGGTCATGTAGTCTAACCCAAACCGGAACTTAAGACTCCTGTGATTTGTCAAAAATAAAATGAGGGTGCCACTGCTACAAAACCAGGAATTTGCCACCAAAAGACCATAGGTCCCGCTTGAGGACTGAATGTAAAGCCTCTACCGACTTCAAGCGAAACAGAAAAAACCTAGTACTAGTGGAAATAACATCCTCCAAGCCGAGGGCCTTCCAAGCCTTTGTCATAAGAGATTGCATAGCAAGGAAAGGCATATTATGCCCAGAAAAAACCTGACTAAACATCGGGTCCATTGGTGGAGATTTCCAACTATAGATTATTCTAGAAGTGCCACTGACCCAGATGATTTATCACAGGATTTACACAAAAATCTAAAACCAGTTATAAAACTAGAAACACGGACTTTAAAAATCTGAGGATTTTTTATTGGGCTACCGAGATTTCCCTAATTCCTTACTCACATTCACAGCAGCAACATAGGAATTAAAAGGAGGGTTAGTTGAAATATCTCTTCCAAGGGGTTGGGGGCCTAAGCCTCTAATTTGGGCTAGGTGGGCTGGGAGCCCACTAAGAGCAACTTGAGAAGAGTCATGGGCTTTGCTTGGGCTATGGGTCAGGGGGTCAGTTTACTGGGGCTGCATCTGGAGTCCATTGGACTTGGGCTGTGATGTTTGTGTTAGATCGCATACGGTCCGAGTATTCATAATACACTGCAGAAAATACTATACAAGAACATGACGTATAATCGAAAACACCAAGGATTTACGAAAATACCTTATTGTCGTGAATGGGTTGCTTTTTTTGGATTCCAAGACACTGCAAAACGCGAATGCCCTCTACCGATATCCACACAAGTATGAACGATTCGGGCTGTGGCTGTGGTGTGCTAGCACGTCCCGAAACTCTTTCCGAACGCCGCACGATCTTCCTCTCGGATGGTGGCTAGGGTTTCGTGAAAACCTATTGTCTTATTCTAATGAGACCTAAGCTTCTCTATTTATAGAGAAACCCTAATCCTATTGAAGCTCAATAAGTTACAGCCCATTATATCTCATATAATTAAAGCCCGACAACTTAATTCAATCTAGCCCAATAAATATATCCACATATATTTAT
>JAOTAZ010000008.1:34595584-34606358 GCA_025629785.1 Erythroxylum oxycarpum | reverse complement strand
AACTTTCAGAGAGGGAGGATGGCTCAAGAACTTTCAGAGAGGGGGAGGGGGAGAAAGTGACCATTGGATTAAATGGGCGGTTGGGATGGATTGCGTGGTCGTCCATCCCAACTCGTCCTCAGTATATATACATAATAAAAATTTATATCTAATGAAAGGAAAGGTTCGCGATTTTTACACAAATTTTTCATACCTTATCATCCACAAACTAACGGTGAGGAAGAGGTGTCTAATAGAGAAGTTAAGCTCATATTAAAGAAGATTAAATAGCATAATATAAGGGACTACAACATAAAACTAGATGATGTATTACATCACACCTATTAGTATATCCTTGTATAGATTAGCTTTTGGTAAGTCATGCCACCCTCCAATGGAGATTAAGCACAAGGCATATGGGGCTATAAAATAGTGCAACATATATCTAAACGAATTTGGCACCTCAAAAAATGGTAATTGTAAGAACTTGAAGATTTGTATAATGATGCCTATAAAAGTTAAACATTTTATAAAAAAGAAAAACAAAGTTTTCTAGGAGAAGATGAATTTAAGAAAGAAATTTGTTATAGAACAAAAATTTCTTTTCAATTTTAGGCTAATTTTATTTCAAAATAAATTCTGTTCTTGATGGGTTGGATCATTTGTTATGACTAATGTTTCTCCTTATGATCCAGTGTGAATTCAAAGCTTAAAGAGAATGAATATTTTTAAGATAAATGGTCATCACTTTAAACCCTATTATTGAGGTTCCTAAATAGGCAACATTGAGAAGATGGATTAAAGGAGCTAGTCTAACTGGAATGATATGACCTTAGAGGCATTGACATAGGTCAATGATAATAAAAAAAGGTGTTGCTTAGGAGGAAGCCTAAGAAATCATATATTATCCATTATTTATTTATTTACTTTATTATTTATAATGCTTAGTTAAATGTTAGTTGTTCAAGTTTTTCATTTTTAGTTTTTCCATTAAGGATAAAGCAGGGTTTAAGTGTAAGGGATGAATTACACTAGGATATGATTAACTAGAAAATTTTCTTTTAATTTTTTCCAAATGGATTAAATTGTTATGCATACTAAGGGGTTAAACTAGTTAAGTATAAAAGTGACATGTATTGAACGGTTGAATTAAATTTATACTTCTAGTTAACATTAACAACTGAGTTAAAAAGGGAAGTGTTAGAACTTTTGGTAAAGTACTTAACTTTAAAAACTTTTGAGCCATATGGGATTAAGACATCTATAACAATTTGCATTTTTTTTCTTTTGCATGAATATTTCTTTAGAACTTTCTTTGATTCATTCTAAGATGACATTGATATCTACATATATGAGAATGATAGAATCCATCTTTTTGGGAAAATAAATTAATTTTCATTAAGCATAGCAAAGATATATCCATCATTACAACTTTTCAAGGGACTACTTAGATGTATACATTACTACATCAACTCAAATAGAAAACTGTCAAAGTAAATAGCTACTTCGGTTCACAAAAGCTGTTTGTTCTTTGTTTCCATAAAAAGAATGTTGTGTGCATTTTTGGAAATTAATATATCTCTGATCTAATTGATAATATCTTTTGCTATTTGGTGTTTCCTTGTAACTTCACCTCTATATATTCTTTTGTTCCTTTCTTTCCATAAATAGTAGATAGTTCTAGTGAAAGTTGTCTTATAAACAACTCTATTGTGCTTCTGCCTTTTTTACTTTTCTGGTCATACAATTTAGTACCTTTGTCCAGTTTTAAGTAATGCAAGAACCTTCCAAGTTATGTATGATTTTGCTCCAAATTAATATGTAATATTTGAATTAGAAAAATAAGTATTCCCTATCTTCATCTATTTCCTTGCACAAGACTATCACCCTATCTTTTTGGAATTATTATTTCACTATCGTTATCTTTTTTAAATAAGATGTGGTCTTAGCGCAATCTGCCAAGAATTATAGTAGTTTATAGGGAAAAACATGAAGAAAATAAAATTATTGGCTAAACATATCCTAGCACACGACTATCAGCTAGCCTGCTTTTCTTCACAAATAGCTTAGATATAAAGACATGGTTTGATACACATAAGAGAATAGAGTCCTGTGGCAGAGAAATTTACAGAGAGATACATGACCTAAGATATAGACTAAGAAATTCTCATGTCCCAAACCATGTTCACTTTAGAAATAAAAACGCATCTTTTATTTTTAGTGACCTACAAACAATAATTTTGAGTTAGTTTTGATATTAAGTTTTCCTAAGGTTTGGATTCGCATAGTTGTCTTTCTTTTATCTCATTTTCTACTCTTTTTCTATTTTCAATTGGCTACATGGCTAATCTCCTACTCCTAGTAAAAATAACTTAACATTGTATATATTGAGTGTTGAATGTTATTTTATAATTATTCTTCACAAGTACATCATCTAATTACTATAATGTACACTAGTTTATTACTTGATTTAATTTATTGCTATATTAGACATTAAATTAATAATTAGTTAATCTCTCTAATCCATGAATAAAACTAGGGTTGATTAAATTTTTATGTTGGATAGCTAGCTAAACTTAGTGTTAAAGAGCAATAAGGCATCTGGAGGGTCTTTGATTGATCTTATGACGTCGGAAGCATGGGATTTGATAAAGAAGACGACTCTGAATCATCAACAATATAGTGTGAGAGATTCTAGATGAGTGCATGAACTAGGAGCTTCAGTAGCTCAAGTTA
This sequence comes from Erythroxylum oxycarpum, assembly GCA_025629785.1. Taxonomy (NCBI): domain Eukaryota; kingdom Viridiplantae; phylum Streptophyta; class Magnoliopsida; order Malpighiales; family Erythroxylaceae; genus Erythroxylum; species Erythroxylum oxycarpum. The sequence goes on along the minus strand of JAOTAZ010000008.1, from coordinate 34,603,643 downwards.
AAAGAATGGAAAGTCTGGAATCAAAGGTGGACTCACTAGAAAATAGGATAACATGGCAACTATCTTTCATCACTGCCGAATTGAAGAACCTGAAGGTGCATCGCCCATCATCTTCAATGGATCTTACCGTACCCAATTTTGATACTTGTGGGTTGGTTATGCACATATCAAGTGTATGCCTAGGACGGTATGAATAGGTGCTTGCAGTGTTTGCAGGAAGGACAAATCAAATGTGGGATCCATACTCCAACACTTATAATGAAGGATGGAAGGCTAATCCTAGATTTAGTTGGAGAAATGAAGAGGGCAGAGTTCCGAATAGATTTTAACAAATGAGGTTTGATACTCCGAAAAAGGAAGCATGTGATGAGGAAATTGAGAGAAAAGAAACACCTTTACCTAAGGAAAGAACCAAGAAATCTGAGAGTGTCAAGGAAGAGACCTTACTAAAAGAGAGGAAGTTGGCTTCCAAGGACAAAGGAGCTACTTCAGAAATTTCCAAGAATAAAGCTGAGCATAAGGAATCAAGCGAGCATGAAGCCAAAGGTAAGGAGGTAAATTTTTGAGACCTTCCTTTTCCAAATTCATACTTAATGAGCAAACGTATGACTGAAATTAAGCATGAAAAGGAAATAATTGATCTATTTGAAAAAGTCGAGGTAAATGTTCCGTTACTTGATTTAGTAAAAAGAGTTCTAGTCTATGTTAAATACCTTAAGGACTTGTGCACAAACAAAAGAAAGTTTAGGCCCAAGTAGAGAGTCCAAGTGAGTTCAAATGTATCCGCCCTGTTTAAACTTCAGATACTTATGAAATGTCAAGAGCAGGGATCTTTCACCATTCGATGCACTATAAGGAAGGTAACTATAAGAAGAGCTTTGTTTTTTCTAGGGGCCACTATTAATGTGATGCCAAAGTCTGTCTATCAATCCTTGGGAGTTAAAAGTTTGAAACCCACATCTGTTGTGTTACAATTGGTTGATAGATCATTTAGGCATCCAGTGGGCATCATTGAAGAAATCTTGTTTTAGGTGAAAGGATTGGTATTTCCTGTTGATTTTTATGTACTTGATATGTCTTCTAAAGTTGTGCAGGATACTTCTTTAAATCTCGGGCAACCTTTCTTGCAGATAGGTAGTACCATAATCAGCATGAAAAAAGGTAAGATCACCATGGAGGTAGGCGATCAACAGGTTAGCTTCAATATGTATGAAGCTATAAAGCTCCCCAATGAGGACTATTCACTTCTAGGAGTTAATATGCTTGATATGGTTGTTGATGATGCATGTATTGACTTTGAATGAGCCATGAATCCATTGACTGGTGATTCCATGGAGAGATTTTTTGTTACTGATGTTTTAGGTGAACCACGCAGTGTGGACGTTGGCATAGAGCTGGAAGGAAGTTAAGCTGCCTCACCGTAGCATGGGTGTAAGCCAGATGTCCACGAGGAGCTAAAACCCACCTTAAACATCATGTTGTTTCTCTTCTTTCACTTACAATATACTTGTGCATATTGATTGGAAATGGAACGATATTATTGCACATGAGTTTATTGACTAAGTGTGGGGGAGAAACTTAATCAGTAGGATTAGGTTTAGTTTAGTTGTTTCAATAATTCAATTTTCCTTTAAATCCTGAATCTTTATGGATGCATGATACATGTTGGATAGTGGAAGAAATTGGTGTAGATGGTTCCTTGCATGTTGTTTTGTCGTGAACGGATTGCATGTGAGCTTAAGATCCATTAGAACTTGTTCCTCTTTTCTTATTTTTTGCTCAGGAAGTTTTGTTGCGACGTGGTACCCCTCACCGCAGTGAACTAATCCATCGACTCTCAAGAAGACCCTCCAGACTCTCTCGTTTGATCTTATTATTAATTCCTTGGAAACCGAATAAAAAATTTAATTCCAAGGATTGCAATATAGGATGCAACCTAGCGAAAAAGGTCTAAGCTAGCCTAATTGTCAAAAATGGAAACAAAGTTGATAAAAAGGGGGTTTGGATCATTGTTAGGAATTAAGAAATTTTAACTAAATGAAAGAAAATTGTATAAGAAGGTATTTTTGGATTTTTGGGAAAATGGAAAGTGAAAACTCAAACAATAATCGAATATGATAAAATCCTCTTGAATACAAGCTTTGGCTATCATGGTTCAAAACAAATCTTTCAGGAGTGAAATTCACTAAGTTTTCGAATACGAAACCTTAAAGAACTCTTTAAGTCCAAGATTTTAATCAATGAACTCCATTTTTTAAAACCTTGTTAAATGCATCTTAGTGTGTGAAATGGACAAGCTAATGCAAGTGGTCAAATTGGATCAAGTATAATCTCAATGTCAAACACAACTAGGTAGATAAAAGAGGATTAACACAATCACCAAAAGTACATATATGAAACTTCATATATTAAGCATCAAAGTTCCATAGATAAGTAAATCCATATCACAAGACATTGTTCAACACTTGATTAAACTCTAATCAAGCGAATATAACTACACGGTCGTAAACCCTAAATCAGAAAATTACAATTATGTAGTTAAACTTGACAATGTAAAATAACTCCCCTTTAAAGCCCGGTGAACTCAAGCCATTTACTACATCTTCAAGAGGAAATGGTGGTTTGTCCGCGCATGACTTTGGAAATCCTTACGACCGCAAGAACTCTAATGTCACCCTTGGTAGCGATAGAGACAGTCGGTGAAGTTGGCAATGCAAGTGATCAAAGGTGATGGATGAAGGTCAAGGGAGAAAGGGAATGATCATCTGGTGTAGGCCGAGATGTCTTTCCACTTGCTGTCGAAAAGGAATTCTCTTCGTATAACCCAATTTGGCATGATTTTAAATGATGGGTCGTGGGTCGGGTCGAAACATTGAGAGAATTTTCAAATTTTAGTCCAAGTGCCGACTGTTCGCCATGGAGATGGGTAAGATGCGCCATGGCGAAATAATTAATTTACATCGTGGCGAGCTTTTCCTTCGTGGTATGACGCGGTGGGATATTTAGTTTTTGTCGCAGTGAGCTTTCTTCATGGTGCGCCACGGCGGACGTCCTGGAGCTCACGTCCTTATGTTAACTCATTTGACTCCTTTTGATTCCTTAGCTCCTACAATTAAAAATAGCAATTTGCATTATGAATTGTCCTTAGAAAAATTTATAAACATCAATTTGTAAGAATTTTTACTATCAAATTGCCTAAATATAAGCACACACTCTAGGACTAATTTAAGCACAAAATCAAGAACTAAGAGTCAAAAAGTATATTTAAAACTATAAAAGTGTCGCCAATTTATATAATAAACTTGGGCTCATCAAATTTCCCCACACTTAGACCTTTCTACTCTTGGACAAAGTTTACAAGAGTCATAAAGATACAAGTGTAAAAGAAAATTTTGACCATGCTCAAAACAATAATAGGAAATTGGCAAAAATCACTTTCTCAAAAATCAATCAAAACAGGCTGAAAAATTGCTAAGAAAATAAACACTAAAAAAATTAATCCAAGAGATTCGACAAAAGAGATTCACTCAAGGTAAAGTGTTTGCTCTCATCTCACTTGTGTTTAGGGATATTGTGATAGTTCTATTTCTCCACTACAAAAACTATAATTTTGAAAATCAAGAGGACTTTTCAGGGTTGTAATGTACGGAAGGCTAGATGAAATGAATAAAGAAAGAAATAGTACGAATACATGCACTATAATTATGAAATGGATGTCAACAGTTAAACAAATATTAACACTTTTTTTTTCTTACATAGATATATAAATAATTGAAACTGCTTGTAGTATTCTTTTTTTCTTTCTTTTCTTTTTCTTTTCTACTTTTTTTGTTCAGTTTTGGAACACTTTTTTTGAGAAACTGTAAATTAAACTATTGACATCATATAAGGATGCATGCATGTGCTCATAGATAATGGCTCAAGGGGCTAGCAAAGGATAAGTGTTTGTTGGACTGTGTTTGGGGAAAAGGGTGTAGAAATTATGCCTTTATCATATCAACAAAATTCTGGTTCATAAAGCTTTGATTAAGAATTGAAACAAGTTCTAGAGAGATATGAAATAAGCAGATACATACAAAGATTGAAGAAAAATCAGGCCCAAATATCCTTCCAACAAGGGTAATATCTCAATGAACAATCTCAAGTCTTAAAAAACTTAAAGTGCTACTTTGCTAGAATGCATTCATTTACTTTGTGTTAAAAACATTGAAAGTAAAGTTAGCCAATACCGAATATCATTAAATGGATGGGAGGTATTTTCATAAACTCAAGTATCACTTTGAAACTTATAAATTTTTTGAGAAACAAGAGTTACAAGAGTCGAGTATGGAAGAAGTTTGAATTGAGACAAAAAAATTTCAACAAAATTCATTTATGCAAAGGGTGTGACGCCGCGGCAAAAACAACGTGTGTCGCAGTGACCTGCATGGTTTACCACCTTCACCGAGGCAAACATCAAATTGCACTACGGTGAAAAAGAAATTCATGGCTGTGACAAAAGGTCTGTCGCCGCAGCGAAAAATAGCAGAGAACTGAAATTCACAATCACCAAGTTTAAAAATATGTAACGTTATGCAAGATTGACTAACACAAGCATATAAATTGTAAATTTGGAGTACAACAACAGTAACAAAATGGGAATAGCTCCCCTACACTTAATCAACACATTGTACTCAATGAAAATGAAGCAAAACCAGAGAAAGCATAGAAGTAACAAGAAAGGTGCAGAAAGTGTAAAAGATAAACAATTGTTGTATATAATTGATTAAAAAGTGTGGCATTACAAAATGTTCTATGGATCTGACTAGCTAACAAAAACATAAAGATGTACAACAAAAAGAAAAGAAAAATAAAAATAAAAGGCAAAACAAAATGCCCAAACTACTCTAGCGGATGATCGTTTGCAGCATCAGGAGGGACAAGGCCAGATGTGCCGACACCGTTCAAAGACTGACGACAGGAGGAAGTGTGAATTGCAGGTGCGCGGCAAGTAGAGAATTCATCTGCCAGCGATCCTGGCGATCTTGCTCTAGTCGGGCTTCCATGCAGAGAATAGCCTCCTAGAGAGTGTCCACTCGACGGGCGAGGGCCTGCAAGGTAAGGGGTGCAGGAGACGCCTGGGTGGGAGGGACATCCTCGTGAGGCAAAGCCACGAAAGGAACAACAATACGGGGTGGGGATGGAGTGGGTGGTGGGGGTGGACGGGGAGGAGATGAAGAAGGAGGAGGAGGTTGGAGTCGAGATTGTTTGAGATGTATAAAATGGAAGAGGAAGGCCAGGTCAAAAGAACGGTTAGTATTATGTTCCGGGACCATATGGGCCCAGAACAGATCGGCGCTAAGGTAGGGAAAGAGGATGGAGGTGAGGATGGATTGGCAGAGGGCGGAAGCTATTGCATGAGCAATGTCGACTGGCCGGGTAACCATATGTAGGTAGAGGTAAAGGGCCTACTGTTTGGTGACAAAGGCAACGTGAGTGGTAGGAACGACATTGTTGCTGATTAGATGGATCCAAGGACAGGCCTCAGGACAGAGATCAGCACGCCGAATATAGCATTGAGAAATCCAATGTTGATGCCATTTGGCACCCTCAGAACAAAGGGTGTGAAGGACATCATCCCGGGGATAGTCATGGATTAGCTCTTCGTAGTGACAGTGAAGGATGGGAGGAAGGTGGTAATGTTACCAAATGGAGGCGGGCGTGAAAGCTTGAGGAACATTCACACCTCGGAAATTAATTCCAAGGTGTTATGGTAACAAGCATGGGTATAGAAATAACGAACAAAGGTGTCATTTCCTGGGGTCCTAGGCTACACTAAACCTAAAAGCTGGGACTGGATAAGTTGCCGGACAAAAGGGTGGTTGTGAGGAGTAAAAGGGAAAGGTCGTTCCTTGAGAAGCAGCCTAGCATTGATTTCCTCGGCTAGGTCAGCATACTCAGGATCGACCAGAGGGCAAGAAGTTACAGAGTGAGTGGAGGATGTTGGTGGATGGGAAAAGCTGGAAGGGTGAGAGGAGTGAGAAGGTTCAGATGAGCTAGATGAGAGGGAGAAATCTGAGGAAGGGGAAGAGGAGTGGTGAGAAGTGTTCCTGGTTTGATGCATTGTCCTGTAGAAAAATAAACACGTGGAAAAATAAAGTAAGTTAATCATCAAAAGTTAAAGCTTCGCCGCGAAGAAGAGGTTGTGTGTCCCACACTGTGGTGAAACAGGCCTTTCGCTATGGCGAAGAATGACAATCTCCCATGCCGCGGCGAAGCAGACCATTCGTTGCGGCGAAGAGTGATAAAGTGACACGCCGCGGCAAACCTAGTCTACGGAACTGAAATGAAATAGGAAAACAAGTGGAAGAATGCTTACGAAATGATGGGTAGAGACGAAGGGACAATGTTGAGGCGAGCTGCATGCAATGGGCATTGAAAGAGGCCGGTAATGAAGCAAAGAAACTATGTCAAGGGGGAAGTCGCGACGTATGTGGAAGCAGAAGAGACGAAGTGGAGGAGGTAGAAGGGAGAGTTGGGGTTTATAAAGGGATGGGAGGTGAAATGAAAAATGAGACACAGGGTAAAAGAAGGGTCAGTAGAACATACTCATGCGCAATAATTTAATCACTCTACATTAGGAAGAGTTTACGTAGAATGGTCGCTCGCTGCGGCGAGCTTTTTGAAAGTTTTGTGCCGCGGCGAATGATGAATTCGCCGCGACGCAAGAATTAAATCACGCCGTGGTGAGCTTCTTGAGAGGCGTTATGATTGCTGCAGTGCAATAAGTAAATCACGCCGCGGTGAGCTGTGATACCGTCACGACGAAACTTTCCGAACACAAAATAAGAAAAGGGGAACAAGTTCTAATGGATCCTAAGCTCATATGCAATCCTTTCATGAAAAAACAACGTATAAGGCACCATCTACACTAATTTCTTCCGCTATGCAACATGTATCATGCATGCACAAAGATTTAGGATTCAAAGGAAAATTGAATTATTGAAACAACTAAACTTAAATCCTACTAAACTAAACCTATTCCTACTGATTAAGTTTCTCCCCCACAATTAGCCAACATACTCATGTGAAACAATATCATTTCATTTCCAATCAATATGCACAAATATATTTTAGGTGAAAGAAGAGAAACAATTTGGTGCTTAAAATGGGTCTTTTAGCTCCTGGTGGATATCTGGCTTGCACCCATGCTTCGGCGATGCAGCTTGACTTCCTTCCAGCACCATGCCAACTTCCACACTTCATGGTTCATCTGAAACATCAGTAACAAAAAAATCTCTCCAGGGAATCATAAGTTAAGGGATTCATGGCTCGTTTAAAGTCAATACATGCATCATCAACAACTATATCAAGCATATTAACTCCTCAAAGTGAATAGTCCTTATGGGGGTGCTTCATAGCTTCATACATATTGACACTTACCTCTTGATCGCCTACCTCCATGGTGATCTTACCTTCTTTCTTGTTGAACATGGTACTAGTTGTCCGCAAGAAAGGTCGCTTGAGAATTAAAGAAGTATTCTGCACAACTTCAGAAGACATATCAAGTACATACAAATCAGTAGGAAATACCGAACCTTTCACCTAGACCAGGATGTCTTCAATGATGCCCACTAGATGCCTAAATGATCTATTAGCCAATTATAACACAACAAATGTGGGTTTCAAACTCTTAACTCCCAAGGATTGATAAACAGACTTTGGCATCATATTAATAGCGACCTCTAGATTTAACAAAGCTCTTCTTATAATTACCTTCCCTATAGTGCATGGAATGGTGAAAGATCCAAGGTCTTCACATTTCACAGGTATTTCAGGTTTAAACAGGGCATACACATTCGAACTCACTCGGACTCTCTCATTGGGCCTAAACTTTCTCTTATTTGTGCACAAGTCCTTAAGGTATTTAGCATAGGTAGGAACTATTTTCACTAAATCAAGTAAGGGAACATTTACCTCAACTTTTACAAATAGATCAATTATTTCCTTTTCATGCTTAATCTCAGTCATACGTTTGCTCATTAAATATGAATTTGGAAAAGGAAGGTCTTGAAGATTT
>JAOTAZ010000008.1:34558856-34569200 GCA_025629785.1 Erythroxylum oxycarpum | reverse complement strand
ATCAAGAGGACTTTTCAAGGTTGTAATGTACGGAAGGCTAGATGAATGGATGGAATGAATAAAGAAAGAAATAGTATAAACACATGCACTAAAATTATGAAATGGATGTCAACAAATAAACTAATATTGACACACTTTTTTTTGTACACCTAGATATGTATATAATTTGAAACTGCTTGTAGTATTCTTTTTCTTTTTCTATATATTTTTTTCTCTACCTCTTTTTAGAACACACCTTTTTTTACTAAAAAAATGTAAATTAAACTGTTGACATCATATAAGGATGCGTGCATGTGTTCATAAATAATGGCTCAAGGGGCTAGGAAAGGATAAGTGTTTGTGAGATTGTGTTTGGAAAAAGGGGTAAAGGAAGAATGCCTGTATCATATCAACAAAATTCTAGTTCATAAAGCTTTGATTAAGAATTGAAACAACTTCTAGAGAGATATGAAATAAGCATATACACACAAAGATTGAAGAAAAAATAGGCCCAAATATCCTTCCAAAGAGGGTAATATCTTAATGAACAATCTCAAGTCTTAAAAATTTAAAGTGCTACATTGTTAGCATGCCTTCATTTACTTTGTGTTGAAAACATCAAAATTAAAATTAGCCAATACTGACTATAATTAAAAGAATGGGAGGTATTTTCATAAACTCAAGTACCACTTTGAAAGTTATCTTTGGGAAATGAGTGTAGAAGAAGTTTGAATTGAGAAAACAAATTTCAAAAAAATTCATTTATGCAAAAAGATGTGACGTTGCGACGAAAGCAATGTGCGCCGTGGCAACCTACGTGTCTTACCAACTTCGCCGCGGCAAAGAACAACAAAATCAACAGAATTTTCACCAAGTTTGAAAATGTGTATCATGATGCAAGATTGACTAACACAAACATATAAAGTGTCAATTAGGAGTGCAACAAGAGAAATAAAATGGGAAAAGACTCCCCCACACGTAATCAACACATTGTCCTCAATGAAAATGAAGCAAACTAAAGAAAGCATGAAAGTAAGAAGGCAAGAAGAAAGTTTAAAAGAGAAACACTTGGTATAAAGCGTTGATTGAAAAAGTGTGGCATTACAAAATTTGCTAAGGATCCGACTAACAAACGAAAACATAAAGAAGTACGACAAAAAGAAAAGAAAAAGAATAAAATAAAAAACAGAGCAAAATGCCCAAAATACTCGAAAGGATGATCGTCCGCAGTAGTAGGAGGAACGGGCCCAGATGTGTCGGCTTCGTTTGAAGAATCGTCGGTTGCAAGAGAAGGGGGAAGTGTAAGTTTGTTGTAATCAGGGCATCCATCTGCCGGCGATACTATTGATCTTGCTCCAAGTGGGCTTCAATGCGCAAAACAACCGCTTGGAGAGTGTCCACTGGTGGCTGAAAACCTGCAAGTTCAAGCGCGCAAGAGAGAAGAAGAGGGAAGCCAGGTCGAAAGAACAGTCAGTAGGATGTTTCGGGACTTGATGGGCTCGGAACAGATCAGTGATTAGGTGGGGAAAAAGAATGGAATGGGTGAGGCTGGAGATGAGGATGGATTGGCAGAGGGCGGAAGCTATTGCATGAGCAATATCGACCAACTGGCCAACCATGAGTATATATAGATGTAAAGGGCTGGGGACAAAGGCAAGGTGGGTGATGGGGAGGACGTTGCTGATTAGGTGGAACTAAGGACAGGCTCAGGGCAGAGATTAGCATGCTAAATATACCGTTAAGAGACCCGGGGCTGATGCCATTCAACACCCTTAGGACAGAGGGTATGAAGGACATCATCCCAAGGGTAGTCATGGATTAAGTCTTCGTAGTGACAACGAAGGATTGGAGGTAAAGTGGTAATGTTCACGGATGGATGCAGTTGTGAATGCTTGAGTAATGGTAACACCTCGAAAATTAATTTCCAAGGTGTTGTGGTAACGGGCATGGGTATAGAAATGACAAATTAAGGTGTCATTTTCGGGAGTCCTAGGCTGCATTATGCCTGAAATTTGGGAATGGACAAGTTGTCGGACAAAAGGATGGTTGTAGGAAGAGAGCGGGAAAGGTTGTTCCATGAGTAGCGGCCTAGCTTCGATTTTCTCGGCTAGGTCAGCATACTCCTTATCGATCGAAGGGGAAGAAGTGGAAGAGCGGGTTGGGGAGGCTGGAGGATGGGAGGAGCTAGAAGGTTGAGGTGAGGGAGAAGGTTCAGGGGAGAGCTGGAGGAAAGGGAGAAATTAGAGGGGGAAGATGAACGGTGGGAGGCGTTCTTGGTGTACGGCATGGTCCTATAGAGAAAATAGACTCACGGAAAAATAAAGTCAGTTAATTAATAGAAACCAAAGCTTCACCGCATCAAATAAGTTGTGTATCCCATGCCGCAGTGAAACTGATCATTCGCCAAGGTGAAGAGTGATAATCTCCCACGCTGCGGCCAAACAAGCCATTGGCCACAACGAAGAGTGATAATTTGACACGCCACGGCGAAGCAAAGTTTGTTCTCCGTGGCGGAGCATCCCTAACCTACAGAACTGAAACTAAAGAGACAAATAAGAAGAAGAAAGCTTACAAAATGAAGGGTAGAGACAAAAGGAAAGCATTGGGGCGAGCTACTTGCAATGTGCGAAGGAAGAGGCCGAAAATAAGACAGGAACTTGAAGCTAAAGAGGAATCCGCGGCGTAAGTGAAGTAGAAGGGATGAAATGGAGGAGGAAAAGAGTGCGTCGGATGTTTAGAAAGAGAACAAAGTTGAAATGACGAAAGGGGCACTGGTTAAAAGAAAGAACCGAAGAACAATAAGGGTAAAAGGGGAATTTTGCCATAGAGAGTTTACGCAAAATAGGCACTCACCGCAATGAAAGAATTAAAGTACGCCACGACGAGCTTCTTGAATGTGTTGTGCAGCGCAATAAATGAATCACACTATGGTGAGCGGTACCGCACTATGGCGAAACTTCTCGAACAAAATATCAAAAGGGGAAAACAAGTTCTAATGGATCCTAAGCTCATATGCAAACCTTTCATGACTAAACAACATGTAAGGCACATCTACACCAATTTCTTCTACCAAGCAACATGTATCATGCATCCACTAAGATTCAGGGTTTTAAAGGAAAGCTGAATTATTGAAACAACAAAAATTAAATTATGCAGAACTAATTCCAATCAATATGCCTAAATATATTGTAAGTGAAAGAAGAGAAATAAATTGGTGCTTAAGGTGGGTCTTTCAGCTCCTGATGGACGTCAGGCCTGTACCCAAGCTTCAGCGAGGCAGCTTGAATTCCTTCTAGCTCCTTGCCAACGTCCACACTTCGTGGTCTACCTGAAACATTAGTAACAAAAATTCTCTCCAAGGAATCATTAGTCAAAGGATTCATGGATCGTTCAAAGTCAGCACGTGCATCTTCAACAACCATATCAAGCACATTAACTCCTAGAAGTGAATAGTCCTCATGGGGGTGCTTCATAGCTTCATACATATTGAAGCTTACCTGTTGGTCGCCTACATCCATAGTGATCTTACCTTTTTTCATGTTGATCATGGTACTCGCTGTCCGCAAAAAGGGTCGCTCGAGAATTAAAGAGTTATCCTGCACAACTTCAGAAGATATATCAAGTACTTAAAAATCAGCAGGAAATACCAGACCTTTTACCTGGACCAGGATGTCCTAAATTATGCCCACTTGATGCCTAAATGATCTATCAGCCAATTGTAAAGCAACAGATGTGGGTTTTAAACTCTTCACTCCTAAAGATTTATAGACAGATTTGGGCATCACATTAATAGCAGCCCCTAGATCTAACAAAGCCCTTCCTATAGTTATCTCTCCTATAGTGCATGGAATGGTGAAAGATCCGGGGCCTTGACATTTCACAGATATTTGAGGTTTAAAAAGGGCGGACACATTCAAACTCACTTGGACTCTCTCATTAAGCCTAAACTTTCTCTTGTTTGTGCACAAGTCCTTAAGGTATTTAGTGTAGGCGGGAACTCGTTTCACTAAGTCAAGTAATGAATCATTTAACTATACTTTTGCAAACAAGTCAATGATTTCCTTTTCAAGCTTCATCTAAGTCATACGTTTGCTCATTAAATATGAATTTGGAAATGGAAGGTCTTGAAGATTTACCTCCTTACCTTTGGCTTCATGCTTGCTTGATTTCTCATGCTCAGCTTTCTCCTTGAAACTTCCTGGAGTAGCTCCTTCTTCCTTGCATGAAAACTTCCTCTCTTTTAATGAAGTCTTTTCCTTGACACTATCGAATTTCTTGGTTCTTTCCTTAGGTTGAGGTGCTTCTTCACTCTCAATTTTCTCATCACATGCTTCCTCTTCCAGAGTATCAAACCTCACTTGTTTCCCGCTTCGAAGAGCAATTGTTTTGAGGATCTTCGGATTCATTACAGTGTTGGAGGGAATTGTTCCACTACTTCTTGCTTGATTCTTACCTATGATGTTGGACAACTGGGTGACATATGAGTTGATATTCTTTGCTTTTGTCTCCCATTGTTCCGTTCTTTACTCCAAAGCATTGAACCGAGCAACAGTTTTCGAAGAATCCTGCTGAATGAGATTTGTTATGGCATTGAATTGATTAGTGCTAAAATTCTTCTCTTCCTTCATCAAAGTCATCATGTTATGAAGCAATTGATTAGTGTCCTCTTTAGCCGGGACTGTAAGAGCTTGTTGTTGGTTGGGGAACTGGTTATTAGAAGTTCCAACTCCTCCTCCTTGTTGAAATATATTCAAAACTCTGCCCTCTTCATTTCTCCAACTAAATTTAGGATTAGCCTTCCATCCTTCATTATACGTGTTGGAGTATGGATCCCATTTCTGGTTCATCCTTCCTGAATACACTACCGACATCTCTTCATACCTTCCTGGGCATACACTTTATATGTGCATAACTGACCCACAAGTATCAAAACTGGGTGCGGTAAGATCCATTGAAGTTGATTGGTGATGCACATTTAAATTCTTCAATTCGGCAGTGATGAAAGATAGTTGCGATGTTATCCTATTCTCCAATGAGTCCACGTTTGATTTCAGACTTTCCATTCTCTTGGCTTGAGCCGTTGAACCTCCTAGTTTATGCAGTCCTCTAGAATCTCTCACACTGTACTGTTGATGGTTTAGAGTCATCTTCTTTATCAAGTCCCATGCTTCTGAAGCCGTAAGGTCAATCAAAGATCCTCTAGATGTTGCGTCTAGCATACCTTTCTTTTGACTCTTCAACACATCATAAAAGTATTGCATTAATTGCTTATCAGGAATTTGGTGATGGAGGCATCTTAATAGTAGGTCTTGGAAGCGGTTACAATAATCATACAGAGACTCGTCATAATCTTGCCTTGTTGAATAAATTTCCTTCCTCATCGATGATGTCCTAGAGGCTAGAAAATACTTCTCCAAAAAGGCCTTTTTCAAATTGGCTTGGTTATGATATGCACTCGCCACATGCCTCGGGAGTCTCATGTACCACTCTCGTGCCTTTCCTTTAAGGGATAAATGAAACACCTTCCATAGAACTTAGTCCAAGGATGCTCCTACTGTCTTCATACTCTGACAGATCATCGGCAATGACTGTAGGCGCATGTACGGATCTTCTACTGCCAAACCATGAAATTTAGGAAGGGAATTAATCAACAAGCCTTTTACTTCAAAATTAACATCAAAATTAGGGCAAGAAATAGTAAATGGATCATAGTTCATGCCAGAAGTTGTCGCTTCCCTAATAGTTCTACGTCTCTGATTCCCATTGTTCTCTCCTACTCTCTTATGCTCACCATTTAATCCATTATCTCCATTTCTTGGTTGGTTCACAGGAAAGTTAGGATTTTGCATAAAGTTGGGATTCTAAGCCATATTCTCTCCTTCTTATTCAACTATCCTACTTGTCTCTTGTTCTTTCCTCTCTTTTCTAATCTTCCTAAAACGTCTCTCGATTTTAGGTTGGAAAGGAACAAGTCTAATTTTCCTGGGTATGAGCAAAAGCAATCCAAAAAAAAATGAAATTGTAACAAAATTTATTCACAATCGCACAAAATCAAATAAAAAGGGAAATATACAGGATGCGAGTGTATGAGTGTATAGATGTATGTGTTAAGGTGTGTATGTGTGGAAAATTGCTAAGTATGGGAAATCAAAGTATGAAAGTATGCTTTGTTTGTGTTTCTAAATGTATGCTTATGCACAGGAAAACTAAAATCTATACTATGGACAAGTATGAAAATTAAACTATCCAAAATTCAATACAAAAGAAAAGGTTCCTAGTATCCACGACAAACAAAGATGACAATGGCTAACCTACAGAAAACCAATTTCTTAGTTCCCCGGCAATGGGACCATTTTGATCGGTGCCATCGTTCGATCTTAAGATCAGTCCCTTGGAAACCGAGTCAAAAATTTTAATTCCAAGGATTGCAATATAGGATGCAACCTCGAGTCGTTTCACTTAATTGGAACCTAGCGAAAAAGGTTTAAGCTAGCCTAATGTCAAAAATGCAAACAAAGTTGATAAGGGGGGTTTGGATCATTGCTAGGAATTAAGGAAATTTAACTAAATTAAATCAAACAATAATCGAATATGATAAAGTCCTCTCGAAAACAAGCTTAGGCTATCATGGTTCAAAACAAATTTTCCTGGAGTGAAATTCACTAAGTTTTAGATTAACAGACCTTAAAGAACTCTTTAAGTCCAAGATTTTAATCAATGAACTTCATTTCTTAAAACTTTGTTAAAAGCATCTTAGTGTGTGAAATGGAAATGTTAATGAAGTGGTCAAATTGGATCAAGTATAATCTCAAAATCAAACACAACTAGGCAGATAACAAAGGAGTAACACTATCACCAAAACGACATTTATGAAACTTCATATATTAAGCATCAAAGTTCTACATATAACCAAATCCATAACATAAGACATTGTTCAACACTTGATTAAACTCTAACCAAGCTAATTTAACTACACTGCCATAAACCCTAACTTAGAAATTTACAACTATGTAGTTAAACCTGACAATGTAAATTAACTCCCCTTTGAAGCCTCGTGAACTCAAGCCGTTGCTACATTTTCAAGAGGGAATGATGACGTAGCCGCACATAACTCTGGAACCCTTCACAATTGCTGAAGCTCCGTTGTCACCCATGGTAGCCATAGTGACCAGTGGTGGAGTTAACAATGAACTGATCGGAAGTGGAGGATGATGGTCGCGGATGAGAGGTAATAATGATCGTCGAGTTTCGGTCCCCATATATGTCTCCACCAACTGTCGAATATCAATCTCCCTTTTTAACCTAATTTGGCATGGTTTTTAAAAGATGGGTCACGAGTTGGGTCAGAATAGTGAGAGAATTTTCCAAATTTAGTTTAGATACCTGACTATTTGCCGCGACGATGAGGGAGTTGTGCTGCAGCGTGCACTTTCTGGATCACTCACCGGGTCAAGATGATTAATTTACACCGTGGTGAGATATTCCTTCATAGTGTGCCACGGCGAGATAATTTGTTTACGCCACGACAAGCTTTCTTCTAGAGCTCACATCCTCATGTTGACTCATCCTACTCCTTTTGACTCCTTTAGATCCTACAATATAAAATAACAATTTGCATTATCAATTGTCCTTAGAAAAATTAATAATGCAATTAATGACAATTTGTAAGAATTTTTACTATCAAATTTTATAAAATATAAGCTCACACTAAAGGACTAATTTAAGCACAAAATAAAGAATTAAGAGTCAAAACGTATGTTAAAAGCTATAAATGTGTCGCTAATTGCTATGATAAATTTGGGCTCAATCAGGCTGCATTTACATTAAAACACACCACGCATAGGCATTGTGTCTGTGTTTTGCATACGCTATCTACGTTGAACGTATAACCTCTGCGTGAAATGGAAATTGTGTTTTACCCCCATGTTGCAATCGTTTAGTTCGTAATTACTCCTCTCTGTTGGCGCGTTTTGCTGCTGGCTTCCTCCTTATACTATTGTATGGACCGTCAATTTAATACATGTAGTGCTTGATTATGGTCTTTTAGAGTTTTAATCAACTCCACCTAATTAACACAATTATATCAGTCCATTAAGCTAAAAAAAAGTTCAACTTAGGCCAATTTTATAGTAAAATTTAGAATAAATAATTTTACGTTTTAACTAGTGAAATATGAATAATCGTGAGCAAATTTGTAATAAAAATAATTATATAGACTAAGTTTATGAGGATAAAGATGTAATATTTTACACTTATGAAATTCTCTCACACTTAGCTTTTGGTTGTCCTTAGGCAAACCATTAAAATTAGCTCATAGACACAAAACATTTACTCATTTCTCATATGTTCCAAGAATCCATAACCATAAACAAAGATGAATGAATTTCAAAATTCATGGCAAGAAATCAAAATTCCATGCTTTTACTCATGATCAATTAAAATTCAATACCTTTTAAAACTAAGCAATCTAATGGTAGACTCGAAAAATGTGTTTAGCTAAAATCTATCCACGGTTACACTCAACACCATTCATGATCATGACAATCCACAACTTTGCATATCATTTCATTTCTCCACCACTAAAATTCACATGGAAAATAATGAATCAAAAGGGTTTTCAAGGTTGTAATGTGGGCAAAGGTAAGGTGAGATATATTTGCATCAAGTAGCATAAAAGTCATCAAAATTAGTGAAACAAAGCAACACTCATCAAAAACTGGGTACCGTCAGCTATGACAATTGCAACGTATAAATTTCACAACCCTATTCAACACTCACACAAAACCACATGATGCATATACCAATTCGAAGGAATCATTTAGACAATTTATGCTAACAATACATTGAAATCACAATAGTGAATCTTCCAAGCCAACATCTACTTCATATTCAACAAACTCAAATAACACGTTTATTACAACTCTAGGAAGATGTATTTGTTGGATCAAAATCAAAAGCAAGCAAGATTTGGCTAAAACAGTAGATTTCAAAACTTTTTTTAAAATAAAAATCTTAGTGGAAGTATAATAACCAAATCAGTATGCCAAGCCATACATGATACGGTATTAATAAAATAATAACATAAGAACAAGATAGAAATTATACCGCTCCTTGCTACAGCTTTGACTCCTCGCTTTTATATCCTCTCCTTGTTATTCTATCCTCGACCAATCCAGTCTACCACTTCTACTTAAACAATATGATGGCTATATGAAAAGACCAATAACCTAAATGAGACCATCTCATTTTGGGTTATGAGATGAAAGAAGAGAGAGAGTGTAACATCCCCTTACCAGTGGGGAGGTTAGAATAGTAATTCTGAGTGGTCAATGGACGTTTAGAAATGCCCTTACATGTTCATGCATAATCTCATATCCGCATACACGTGACTAGTAAATTTGCACATGAAAATGACTGTACAGGCATTCATGACATTTCCCGGTATATTTGTTAATAAATCAGGTTCTTAAAAAAATGTGATTTATGTGCATGAAAAATTGGGTTGGAGAGGGTCATTGTGGTTTTCTCATTTTTGGAGAATTTTTATAAATTTTTGGGAAATTTCCATACTAGAAAAAATGTCAAGTGGCAGACTGATTGTGTACTGGTAGTAGAAATTACTGTCAAATGGCAAAGGAAATTTAGATAAATGTCCTGAGGATTTATTGACAAGTGGTACTGAAAATTTGGAGACAATTGGATTAGAAATTGGAGACAAAATGGATTAGTTAATTTAGTGGACAAATGGAGCAATAAGAAAGAGACATGTGGTAAGTGACATGTGCCACTTGCCACACCACTTATTTTCTTTTAGTGAAAAGTGAAAGACCATATTTTGGTCTTTCACCCAACGACACATGCTCATTATTATTTTTTCTCTCCATTCACGTTGCTTCCTTCTCCAAGCCATAATAAGGTTGAATTTTTTTCTTCCCTCCATTCCTAGACACTTAAATATCTTGCTATCTTCTTCTTGTTTCTAAAGAAACCTAGAAACCTAACCTACTCCACCTCAATGTGTGATGATCGTGTATGTTGGAGTGTTAGGGTTTCATGGTGATTTAAAGACATTGAAGCTAAATCAAGTAAGTAACCTATTCCTCTTCATGGCTTTGATGAATGAAGCATATTTTAATGACATTTAATAGTTACATGTTCATGATATGAGGATGGGTATATGGGTGTATGATTTTCTTGTCTATATTGATGATAACTGATGTAGAACATGATGAATGTGATAAGTGTAATTCAGAGATGGTTTAGATGTTTTGGAAGTTAATTAATGTTATAGATGAGTGTAGAAAAGGATGGATGAATTGAGTATAGGTTGCTGCCTTTTTGTGCATAATTGTTCAAGTGGAGGTC
>JAOTAZ010000008.1:34526129-34542096 GCA_025629785.1 Erythroxylum oxycarpum | reverse complement strand
ACGATAATCGATACCAATCATATTAATTTTTTAGCATTAATGATTAATTATTTTAATAATATTTCAAAACTATTTTTAAAATGTTTTTTTTATCTTAGCCAATGATTTGTCAAATTAATACTAATACAAATAATAAAATATTCTCAAATTATTTTAGGGCATTGAGTCCTACAATAATCACTCAACTACTTTTATTTAATTCGTAACATATCCAATAACTGTCAATCAAGCCACTCTTAACTATGATAGGTACAATAATTATAATGAAAATTTTAATAAACATGCAAGTAAAATTTCATATGAAATTCTTGTTTCAATAAGCTTGTTCCTTAATAAATTTGTTTAAATATATTATATAAAATCTAACTATAAAAAAAATTAAGAATAATATCTAAAAATAATATGAATTTTATAATTATAATATTATCGTAATTTTTAATATATTTTTATATACTTTATCTTATAATATTTTTAACTAATTATGTCATAAGAAAATGCATACGGGTGGCTTTAATGGGCTTTTATGTCCACATAGTATCAGTAATCTATTTTGAATTACAAACCAACCAGACAAGGATGTCCCCAAAATTGTTAAGCATTTGGATAGAATGACATTCCAATTTTCTCATCATTCAGACAAGGATGTCCCCAAAATTGTGAAGCATTTGGACAGAATGACATTCCAATTTTCTTATCATTCTTCTTGGTCTTTAGGTTTGGATGAAATTGATTCTCTATGAGGCCGGTGCTTTTTCCACTTTTGTTTAGGCAAAGACATGATCCAAGATGGAACATCACAACCCGAAGCTGACATCACATTGGCTACGTTGCGCAGAAATGGAACATCATCTTCTGTGTACAAGGTGACAGCTTCTCCCGCTCGGCCAGCTCTGCCAGATCGACCTGCATACAGTCATTTTCAAAAGCAGCCGGATTACTAACGGTAACTCACATTCAGTGCGATACAACCTGAAAACTGGACAACTACAAGAATAGATGCCTTTTTTAAGTTAGACCAACTTGCTAGTACATGTAACAAATGCCAGGGGACGAATCAGAAAGAAAAAAAATAAACCACCACCTACTGAAGACTATTGACATGAATTCTCATAATAGCAGAAAATGTTGGTTATCATAAGCTTTGAGATACATACCAATTCTGTGGATATATGCAGCAGCAGAATCTGGGAAGTCATAGTTAATAACAGAATTGACACCTTTGAAATCCATACCACGGGCAATGACATCAGTGGCAATCAAAACCCACGTTTTTCCACATCTGAAATTGTTCACAGCTTCTTCCCTCTATATCCAAACAAAGTACATCATTAATAACCACAGCAATGAACTCCTTATTTCAAGCAAAATAAAATAGACCCCAGATCTCAGACCTTGTACCAGAAAGCATGGAAATTTCCTTGATCCTGTCTCCCAACAAAACAATTTCAGTACCAGGATCCAACTTACCTGTGCTTGTGACAAATCAGAATGGATGACATCAGCTCTGATATCATCAAATTTCAATTCCGCAAAGAGTTCCTTTGCTCTTTCCTTGCTTTGAACAAATATCAAGACAGGTGGACTCAGACTCTATTGTCACATATAAAGACGTAAAAGAAATGGTCAATGGAATGAAATTTTCTGACGTATAAAAGAGAAAATTGTTATGGCATCTATATGTCATGATATCAACAGAAATTTTCTAGCCAGATGCCATTATCTTTCACAATGCATCCTCCCCATAAAACTTTCTCCAAGAGGTCACCAAAAAAAAGAATAAGGAAAACATACCTCCACAAAGCTTTGTCGAAGTGCAAGAAGTTTTCCTTCTTCACAGCCAGCGAACACCAATTTTTGCTTGATTGATTCAGAAGCAGTATTCCTGTTGGAATTCCAAATGATGCTTGTCAAGGGAAATGACATCACATTACTTCACAAAGAATAATTCAAACTTACTTCCTTCCAATAATAACTCGAACAGCATCATGCATACTCCTACGTGCAAGGTCCTCAACATAATCAGGTAAAGTAGCACTAAACAGTGAACGAATTATTGAAGGGTTGGAGCATGCTTTCACGACATAATCTATCTGCTTCAATAAGCCAAGCTCAAACAGCTTATCACATTCATCAAGAACAAGATATTCAACTCTGCATAACAACCAATAACAAAATTAAAATATGACTGAATGTCAATTCACTGTGATTATCCTTGACAACACAAAGCTTCATCAGGATCCTAGCTGGACGTTTCCTATCCGTAAGAAGCAAACAGTCAGACTCACTAATGTCAGGAAGCTATCTGACATAGAAATACAAGTTCTATACAGCAAGACCAGAGTTCATCTTTTGGCAAAATATTTAGAACTAAGCATGTACACGGGATTTCAAATACAAAAACACCACCATTTTATTAATCATTTATGAGTTTTTGATTCATCACAAGAAAATCACAAATACTCTTGCAGAACATAATGGGCCAAAGACCAACAACAAAAAAATGTTTTAAGGGTGATATCACCAAGCTCACTTACTGTACAGTTTTTTTCCCAAAAAAAAAAGGGCTGAGAATTGTATCAACATAGCAGACTTAGTAACATTCTAATGTAGGACAAATAGAAAAAAGCATTAACCAGTAGCTAAAGTTCACAAAATTAGAAAATATAAATTACATTAAACAGCTAGAATAGTAAGTTTCAAGTCCAGATTTCAGCTTGGAATGCTTAAATTTCAGAATAAATATAGCCGAGTTTTTAAGGTTTGATTGCTAAGATTTTAGAATAGCGTTTAGGGTTTAATATGGCTTAGATTTGGGTTGGTTTTGGTTTCCAGAACTTTAGGTTAGAATTGATGGACTGTAGTGAGGGAAACAAACAATGTAGGGTAGGAACGAGAACTAAGAATTACTTCTACAGTCTAAGAATCACTGTTAGAATAAAACATCACACCTTCTAATTGAAAACTTAGGACAGCATGTTCTTATTGAAGGGATGAGTACACACACACACATATATATAGAAAAGTCTTAAAACCCTTATTCTAGTAAAAAAAAAAGGTTCATAATAACTTTAAATCCTAAAATAATAAAATTCTATAAGTTCAAGCTCTAAACATTTAGGACAACATATCTAAAAACTAGAATAACATAGTTATCTTACCTGTACTTCATATTTAATAAGAAATCCTAACATAATCTAAATTTCAGCCTTTGTTGTCTTTGCTATCAACAAAACTCACATCCTCTATCCTACCAAATTAAGGCTTGTAGTCAATTAATTTTTTCTCTTTTATTTCCTCAATAGACCTTTAAGATCTTTTGTAACAATTCTCTCTGGCTTGTCTGAAGAAGTCATCGACGTAGAATGTGACAATACTAATCACATAAATCTAAATTCAACTTATGAAACTCATATATTAAAATTAAACTATTGCCAAAATTTGGTCTTATTTTTCACTTAACAAGAAATTGTCGATATCCTCCATCTCTTTTAGCTATAATTTGTTCATCACGAACAACATCTATCTCCATTTTAAGATGAGTGGCTAGAATTGTTACAGCTTGATATGGATGAGTGTTTTATTAGGAGTCTATTAGAGGAGGATGAGTGTTTTATTAGGAGTCTATTAGAGGAGGATGAGTGTTTTATTAGGAGTCTATTAGAGGAGTATTTTACTTTTAGTAGAAGTCTATTATTTCGCTATTATTTCTGCACTAGTTTTTGTTATAGTTATGTTAATAAAAACAACTTGAATAGGAGTCTTTCTAAGAGTCCTAAAATAGCTTGAATAGGAGTGTTTCTAGGAGTCATAGTTTAGGTGGAACTGTTATGTTTCTTTGCCTATATAAGGCTATTACGTTATGCAATAACGTAAGGAAGAAGTTATCATAAAAATTAGCTAATTAGGAGCAGAGTAATTTAGCCCAATCTCGGCAAACCTTGTCTTTGACAAGTGTTGCCAATTTTTCATCAACAAAAATGGGTCCTGAAAGGAAGGGAACCAACGTAAATAAGGGGAAGGAGATTAGCTTTCTTAAGAATCGTCCTTGGACTCGATCCCAAACACGGGCACATAACAATTTGGTGTCAGAACAAGGGTTCATGGACGAAAAAGGCCATTCAACTACAAAGAAATCTTCGGTAGATTTGCAGATGAATCAGAGGATACGAGCATTAGAGATGGGGCAGCAAGAATTAAAGGCTCAATATGTAGAGATTATCCGCACGCTTGCGAGGTTGGAAGGCACAAAATCGAGCGAGTATCAGGCACCATCAACACCACCATGGGAGGAGAGGACCGATGGCAGTGGGGAAAGAATGGTGCCTAAATATACAAAGATGGAATTTTCAACGTACGATGGCTCGATGGATCCATTGGTTTGGCTTCACAAGTGTGAGCAGTTTTTCCTAAGCCAAGAAACAGCGTAGGAGGAGAAGCTAAGATTGGTTGCCTTTCATTTAATGGGGGAGGCCCAACTGTGGTTCTTCCAACTTGAACAAGAACAACCAGGGATGGATTGGTACTCTTTCAAAAACCATTGCAATATGAGATTCGACCCTCACCTTAGCAACAACCCTGTAGGAGAATTGGCTAACCTCAAACATATAGGGGGTGTAGAAGAATATCAACACCAATTCCAAACATTGCTAGCTCGAACCATAAGGCTTCCACGAGACCTACAAGTAAATCCATTCACAGTTGGTTTGGTGTAAGGGCTGTGAATCGAGGTGGAGATGCAATATCCTGTTAATCTTGGGGCTACAATGAACTTGGCAAGAGTATGTGAAAGAAAATTACAACGTATGTAGAAGCAATACACCCAAGGGGTAAGAGGCAACCGAAACACCACCTTATGGACATCTTCACAGTTGGACAGTAGTAGTAACACCATCAGCGCGAGTGCAGCCGCACTTTTAGGAAGTAAGATAAACTCAAGGGCTAAAACAATAACCTCCAGTATAGCAACAACTCCACAGCCGATGGGAAGACGCTTAACCAGAGCGGAAATGGCTGAAAGAAGAGAGAAAGGGTTGTGCTACAATTGCGACGAGTCTTATTTGGTGGGGCACAAATGTAAGAGACTATTGTGGATTGAGGTGGCAAATCTGAGGAAGAAGAGGAGAAGATATCTTTGCATACCATCACTGGCATAACTTGATTTCGAGCTTGCGGGCAAGCTCGATGTCGAAGAGAAGAGTGATGATATGGATGAGTGTTTTATTAGGAGTCTATTAGAGTAGTATTTTATTTTTAGTAGAAGTCTATTATTTCCCTATTATTTCTGCACTAGTTTCTATTCTAGTTATGTTAATAAAAACAACTTGAATAGAAGTCTTTCTAAAAGTTCTAAAATAGCTTGAATAGGAGTCTTTCTAGGAGTCTTAGTTTAGGTGGAAGTTTTATGTTTCTTTGCCTATATAAGGATATTACGTTATGCAATAAAGTAAGGAAGAAGTTATCATAAAAATTAGCTAATTAGGAGTACAGTAATTTAGCCCAATCTCAGTAGACATTGTCTTTCACAAATGTTGCCAGTTTTTCATCACCAAAAATAGGTTCTGAAAAGAAGGGAACCAATGTAAATATGGGAAAAGAGATTAACTTTCCTAAGAATCGTCCTTAGACTCGATCCCAAGAACAGGCACATAACACAACTATAGTATGGGATTTCGTATCATCTTTCATTGCCTAACTCTCCATTTCATCAAGTATTTGAGCACCATCAACATGTAGGCTTGAAGATTCTAATTGATCAATTGAAGGAGAGGCTTCAATAATTTCATCACTCATAACAAACACTTCATCTAGAGTAGTGCCAGTTAGCTTTGAAGAATCAAAATTATAATAAGATTTTTCAACAAATATTTTCCTTTACACTGTGTGCTGTTGATCAATATCAGTTCTTTCGTCTTGCTTATTACCACCTTCTCTATGTTTAGAACCAACTATAGATTGTTGGTTTGCATAATTTTTTCTTGGAGTTTTGACCTTTATGACTAAATGTCAAGGCCGTTTTGTCTCTCCAAAACTTGTCGGAACATACTTCCTTATAGGAGTTGCTACATGTAAGTTGATTTTTGGAGCACCTTGTGATCGAGAATCTTCGATATCCAATTCGCATAATTCTAAAAAGCATTCCTTCTTACTCTTGATCACTAAATATTTGCGACTGTGAATCAAAGCTCTGATACCAAATTGATGTAGGACAAATAGAGGAAGTATTAACCAATAGCAAAAGCTAACAAAATTAAGAAATATGGATAATAGTAGACTATTGGAGTATCAAGTTTTAGATTAGCATTTTAGCTTGGAATGCTGAAATTTTAGATTAGGTATAGCTGAGTTTTTAGGGTTTAATTGCTAGAAATTTAGGATAGGATTTTAGAGTTTCATATGGTCGAAATTTGGGTTATGATATGGCTAGAATTTGTATTTTGATTCCTAGAACTTTAGGTTAGAATTCTTGGAATGAAGTAACATAAACAATGGAGCTTAGGAACTAGAAATCACTGATAGAGTCTAAAATTACTCTTAAAAGAAAGCATCAAATCTTCTAATTGAAAACTCAAGTTTGTAGGAAAAATTCAGGATAGATTGTTCTTATTAAAGGATACAGAGAAGTTCTTAGAACTCTTATTCTAGTAAGAAAAGTTCCTAACAAATTTAAATTGTATTATAATAAAATTTTATAAGTTTAAGTTCTAAATAATTAGAATAACATAATTATCTTACTACTACTTCCTATTTAATAAGGAGTCCTAATATAATCTAAATTTCAGCCTTCGTTGTCTTTACGGTCAAGTCAACTCCCATCCTCCATCCTAATTAAGGCGTGTAGTTAACTAATTTTTCCTCTTTTAATTCTTTTATAGATTGTAAATTCTTTTGCATCAGGATTCTTCGTCATAATGGCAGAGGCAGCATGCTTTTTGCTCCACNNNNATTTTACAAAATTATAACTAGGAATGTATTCAAAAGCAGTTTCAAGTCATTTTTGTTCAAAAATTTTTCAGTAGTTTAACCACTCACAAAATGTTAAAAAATTGGTTGTTAACTAATTATCAAACCTCAAGAACTTTAAAGGTAAATTTAAACCACATAACACTTCTAGAATGGCAATAATTGCCTTGGTGCAATTAACCCAAATGTTTAATGTTATTCTTACACTAAAAGACTAGATTATTCATATGATTAAGTTGCTCACATGCTAGCCATAAAGTATCAAATGAAACCTACCTTTCAATATGATCAGACATCTAGCAAAGGTGTGCAATAACCAAAATATTTAATGCTATCATTAGTATGGTATTAAAAATCAAATAATGAAACAACCCCCACCTGGTTAAGTCGATCCTTTTCTTCCGAATAGCCAATTCTAACCGTAATGGTGTGGAAACAAGTACATCACAATGACACTTTGATAAATCAGCATTCCTTATGAGATCCTTAGTCATTAGTAACACACGTAATTTACTTCTGTAAGCCATTCTTTTGCACTCTCTGGTTGTCTGTGCAGCCAACTCTCGAGTAGGACATAATATAACAGCTCTAATCCCAGTGTTCGAACGATGCTGTTTGTTCAGGTAGTTTGTCAGAGAGACTTAAAATTGAAAATTCTGGATGAATAGCTAAATGATAACTCTTGTACCTTGAGTTTCATTATCATGGGGCAAAGAAATGCCAAAGTCTTCCCTGATCCAGTAGGAGCACAAGCAAAACATTCTCGGCCCTAAGATAAATGATTGGGAGCTTAGTTTAAAAAGAATTAGCTAAATAACTCACCTCTTTGTGAGTTTTGACAATGTGGAACGAGTTAAATGTGTGGTTAAAGCTTATTATGCATCAATAGGTAAACGGAAAAAGAGGATAAATGCAGAAGCATAAACAATAAAATGTAACAAACATGAAGACCATACCGATAAGAGGACTGGAATCGCCTGCCTTTGGATTGGGGTTGGCTCTTGAAATCCAAGTTCTGTAAAATTGTTTAGTAAATATAACTCACACCTGTATCTGTGAAAAAGAACAGTTCTTATTTCCAAGGATTAGGGAAGTACAGTGAAAAGTTTAGCAAGGTTAATGGAAGAAACATAATTATAATTCTGATATGCAGCTTAACAAGAATGGAAGTAACCAAAGCACCTCTCATGACATTGAACAAGGGACAAGACATTGGAAAAACATTCAATCTATCTCAAGATAACCAATATGGTACACAGTCCCAAAAAAACTGCATTACAACCCTTTATGATGAATGCAGAAGACCTCTACAAATGAAAGAAACTGTAACTGCTATCACAATATCAATGGCATCAACAATGTTTGAGTTATATATATTACTTGAATGGGACCAGGAAAAAGGCAAGCTTTTGCAACAACTTTGATCTTACCTCAGACATTAGAAAAGAGTTTTGAGTTAAAAAAAGCCTAATTTTACTATTGAAGAAAAGGGACAAACAAATTGAGATTTGGTAACTCAAAATCAAACCGCGGCATCAACATGTCAAGGAAGTAGAGAAACCTACCTCGAATTCAATTCTGCAAAACTTCGAAGTGGAGTAGGAACATTACTACCCGACACATGGATGTTATACTTCTTCCTTAAAAGTGCATCTTCCTAACCTCATAAGTAAAAGAAAAACTAGAAATCAGAAAAGAAGGAAAATAAAAGGATAACCAGAAAGTTAAGGCAAAAACTGTAAAATCATGAAATGGACAGAAATAATAATAACCTCCAGTTTTTTTGTCAAAAAATAATAATAATAACCTCCAGTTTTTTGTTTAATTCCTTTTTCCCACTAAACGTTTCATCGTTTTGTTCTTGCTCATTCCTTTCATCAGTTGCTACACCCGGTGAGTTTGAGCTCTTAAATACGCTAAACCCCTCCACAGTATCTGTTCGAGTATATTGTTTATCAACAAAGTCAAAGGATTCAGTTAAAACCAAAAAAGAGTCAAAATCAAAATAAGTGCAAACCCACAAACCAATTACCCGAGCAAGTTATATTTTTTCGCTTCCTCCTCACTTTGGAGACTCTTGCTTCCACTGGTTCAGGAATTACACTTTCAATCAAGTTCGTGTCATTCACTGAAACAGTACGATTACTTTCTTTTTTCTCCTGATTAAAAGAAAACGTCAACAAGAAACCCAGAAGCTTTCAGTTGAGAGAACTCCAAGAAAAATATAGAGAGAAAATACTAAGATATTAAGAGTACCTTAAAACGGGAAATATCGGTAGCGAATTTCTTCTTATCGAAATTGATGCCAGCAAAAAGAAAGGAAGTATCTTTCTCCATAGCTCAGACAACCAACGAAAAGGATTATTGTTGACCTAAACTTGCTATAGTTGCAGTGAACTCCCACTATGATAATTTTACTTAAAAGACACAATTACCAGAGATGGCGGTGACTAGCAGAGGTACGAGAAGGGCTTATAAAGGGTTTTAGTTGCCCGAATAATTGTATGCAGTAAGGACGTCGTCAACTTTCTTTTCCGCTATTCGTATGTAACAAAATTGAGTGCCGATTGGCTTGTAAATTTTACTGTAAATTAGGGATAAGGGTATCTCCAACCATTGCACCAAATTTTTATACCAAATTTGATATAAAGTGAAATATTTCTAGAATCTTTTTACACCAAATTTGATGTAAAGTGAGATTGCATGGGATTCTAGATTCGATAATGTCTGATAGGGATCCTCGATTTACTTCGAGATTTTGGGGCAGTTTATAGGAAGCTTTAGGTACTAAGTTGAATTTTAGTACTGTTTTTCATCCTCAGACAGATGGTCAGTCTGAGAGAACCATTCGGACTCTTGAGGGGATGCTCAGAGCTTGTGTGATTGATTTTCGAGGAGCATGGGATGAACACTTGCCATCGGAAGGAGATGGAGTATGAGGTCGGCGAGAAAGTGTTTCTTAAGACTTCTCCTTGGAAAGGGATTATGAGATTTGGAAAGAAGGGTAAGCTGAGTCCGAGATATGTGGGACCGTATGAGATTCTAGAGAGGATTGGTCCTTTGGCTTACAAGTTAGCTTTGCCTCCAGAGTTATCTCAGATTCATGATGTTTTTCATGTTTCTATGTTGAGGAGGTATTGATCAGATCCGTCTCATGTCATTCAAGCCGATGAAGTTCAGTTAAGTGATGATTTGAGTTATGAAGAGCTTCCAGTGCAGATTTTGGATACAAAAGAAAAGGTTCTCAGGAATAAGACAGTGCAGCTAGTCAAGGTTTTATGGAGGAACCATTCGGTGGAAGAGGCCACGTGGGAGCCATTAGAAGCTATGAAAGAGAAGTATCCCCATCTCTTCAATATTTCAAGTAAGAATTTCGAGGACGAAATTCTTTAAGGGGGGAAGACATTGTATGAATTTTTTGCATGTCCACCGTTCCTTCTTCCACTTTCTCCTGAACAAAGTGATATTGAACTCAAATGTATTTTGTCTTTGAATGAAATGCTGGATTCCTTGCAAGATGCAAAGCACTTTGGTTATCTCAAAACAAAATAATGTTCTCTTGATTGCATTCGAGTTCTTCCAACATCAACTTCAACCATACTGTTTCTTTACTAGCTTGTGTAACTACTACATATTCTGCCTCTGTTGTTGACGTAGTTACAACTGACTGCAGTTTTTAAACCTAGCTCATAGCTCCTTTAGCTAGTGTAAACACATATCCTGTAGTGGATTTACTTTTATCAAGATTACCTACATAATCAGCATCAACATATCCTTTGACAATAAAATATAATCCTCTATAACATAAAGCAACATCTGAGGTTCCCTTGATATATCTGAGAATTCTCTTAACAGTATTCCAATGCTCTCGACCAAGATTCGTAATGTATCGACTAACTACTCCCACTGTATGTGCAATGTCTAGTCTTATATAAATCATAGTAAACATTAAGCTTCCCACTGTTGATGCATACGGTACTCGAGTCATCTCTATCCTCTCTTTTTCATTGTTAGGACTCATACTTGAGGATAACTTGAAATTAACAGGAAGGGAGTATAAATTGACTTACAATTTTGCATGTTTAATCGCCGCAAGATCTTCTTCAAATAATTCTTCTAACAAAGCCAAATCTTCCTATTATTTCTTTCTCGGTGAATGTGTATCTCTAAAATCTTGTTTGTTGGTTCCAAGTCCTTCATTTCAAATTCCCTAGGCATCTGTGCCTTCAATTCTTTGATACGATCATTATTGGGGCATGCTACCAATATGTCATCTACATACAACAACAAGACTATAAAATTATCTTTCTCAAACCTCTTGAAATATGCACAAGGGTTTGCATTCAGTTTGCTGTATCCAAGGCTCATGATGAAGGAATAAAATCTTTTATACCAATACCTTGGTGCCTGCTTTAAACCATACAGAGATTTGTTCAACCTGCAAACTAAGTTCTCTTTCCCTTTTTGTTCAAAACTTTCTGGTTGGAGCATATAAATTTCTTCTTCAAGATCTCCATGAAGAAATGCAGTTTTCACATCTAACTACTCAAGATGAAAGTCAAATGATGCAAACATCACCAAGACTACTCGAACTGTGGTGCGTCAAATCACAAGAGAAAATATTTCATTGAAGTCAATTCCTTCCTTTTAAGCATATCCTTTTAGCACAATATCACTCTACTTAATAGTCATCACTCTGTTCGATCTTGTAAATCTATTTATTGCCAATAGGCTTTCTTCCTTATGATAGTAATACTAACTCCCATGTCTTATTCTTATACAGAGTTTCAATTTCTTCCTGCATTGCTGCCATCCACTAAGATGCATCTGAACTATTCATTGCTTCTTGAATAGTTGATGGTTCTCCATTCTTAGTTAAAAGATAGTATGAAATATTGCTCTCCCTAATATAATTTGAGTGCCAACTCGGTGCTCTTCTTATGTGAATTGATCTCTAAGTATCTGAAACATCATATTCGACTGGTTCTTGCTCCTCATTCTTTAGCGCAGCTTCAGAATAATCATTTTGATCAAGTTCCCTTTCCACCTGTACTGTTGGAGTCTCTGAATTCTCTTTTGAAGTGCTAACATCTTTTGTTTGCTTTTGATCATTATCTTTCAAGAAAATAACTTCTCTGCTGATAACAATCTTGTGGACAGTGGGATCCTATAGACGATACCCCTTTACTACTTCAACATACCCCAAGAAAATACATCTTCTGGATTTTGGATCCAACTTTGTAGTTTCTTGGGCATTGAACATCACATAAGCAGGACTTCCTTGGAATAATCCACTAGTTTACTAGTCCACATCTCTATCGGTGTCTTCAACTCAATTGCAGTTGATGGAGCTCGATTCACCACACAACAGGCGGTATTGACTGCTTCTGTCTAGAATTTCTTATCTAAGCTTGAAGTTCTCAACATCGCTCTTGTTTTTTCTAACAGAGTTAGATTCATCTGCTCTACTACTCCATTTTTTAAGGAGTTATACCATCATGAACTACCTTTTGATGCCTTCTTGCTTGCAAAATTTATCAAATTCTTTACCAGTATATTCACCTCTATTATCTGAACGCAAACACTTGATCTTCTTATTAGATTTGAGTTCCACCAGCGCTTTATAAAATTTGAAAGTTGAAAACACATCTACCTTTCTCTTAATAGGTAACACCCAACATCTCCTCGAATAATTATCGATGAATGATACAAAGAAATTTATTCCTCCAAGGGATGTAACTGGTGTTTGCCATACATTAGAGTGAATCAATTCTAGAATTTCTTTGCTTTTGAACTTTGATGTGTTGAACTTCAATCGATGCTGTTTACTCACAATGCAATGCTCACAGAAGGGTAGTGATACCTTTGTGTGATATGGATGTAGATTCTTCTCTACAAGTATCGTCATTTCTTGTTCTGACATATGTCCAAGCTTTTTATGCCACGTCATTGCAGATTTGTCATCTGGATTAGCCACCGCAACGAACACCTCTTTTTCTTGCAAAGTTACTCCCTTCAATATGTACAGATTTGTAACAATCTTCTCTGCTTTCATAAATACCAACGCTCTTTAATCACTTTCATGATCTTGTTTTAAATCTCAAATCTGAAACTGAGATCATTCAGTTGTTCTACAGATAACAAATTCTTTTTCAGGTCCTCCACATGTCGCACTTTTTTAATAGTCTGGGTTGTCTCATCATACATCTTTAACTTGATAATGTCGATACCAATGATCTTCAAAGCTTGATCATTACAACTGTACATAGATCCCCAGAGACAGATTCATATTGATGGAACTATTCTCTTCGACAAGTCATATGAAAAGTAGCTGTTGAATCGAGAAGTCATACATCAACAAATCTTCTCTTACCTCTAATAGACGTTGCCGCTTCACAGACCATTGCACCTCTATCATCTGAAGTATTTGCCGTATTTCCTTAAGGAATAGAATCTTTCTTATTCAGATTCCAGTAATCCTTCTTCAGGAACCCTTTCTTGTCACAATTGTAGCACTTAAAATTCTTCTTACTCCTAGATTTTGATCTACCATGACTATGACTCCCACTTGGGCCGCATTCCATTGATCTTCCTCTCGTCACCCCCAAGGCTGCCGCTTGTTGCGAATTTGCCAGCCTGTCTTCCTTACTTTTGCACCAACTCTCTTCTTCCAGAATAGTTGCTGCAATATTATTGAAGACTAGAGTGTCTGTGTTGTTTGTTAAATTGATGATTAGTTGATTATACGAATATGGTAGACTTTGGAGTAGAAGTTTCGCACGTTCACTTATCTCTATTGTGTGCCCCAATGATTTGAGTTGAGAAAATAGAGTATTAAAAGTATTTAAGTGCTCCGTCACCGAAATGAATTCCGCCATGCAAAAAGTGTATAGTTTCCTCTTCAGAAAAATTTTGTTGTGGAGTGATTTGGTCTTGTACAATTTTGTAAGATGATCTCAAATCTCTTTTGTTGTCTTTTTTTCCTCTATGCTTGACAACATCCCATCCGCTAGTGCCAGATGAAGATTTGCAATAGCATTCCCGTCCATCTCATTCTACTTATTATCATTTGTGAATGTTGCCAGCCTTTCGCTGATGACTGCTAAATAGTTATCTTTTCGTAAGATAGCTTTCATCTTCAACTTCTACAATGATAAATTACTCCCATTGAACCTTTCAATATCAAATTTTGTTGTCATTGCTTCTATCATGAACATAATTTTGGCTCCCACTATTTCATGTGAATAGTACCTCGTATGTGAATAGTTATGTATATGTGAATAGTACCATATGCGTATGGATGACTATTACTGCACACGTGAATAGTATTGTATGCGTACGGATGAAAAGTACCGCACACATGAATAGTACTGCATGCGCATGGATGAATATTACTGCCCACGTGAATAGTACTATTACTTGAATTACAATAACTGCACAGTTTAATGCAAAAATAAATGCATAAACAGTTGCCACCTTTTGTGATTACTGTTCACCAACTTTTTATTGTGCTCACCCGAATTCCGAACGGATTACGCTAAAAAATTTGTCGTAATTTTCTCATCTCGCTTTAATACCACCTGTTGCAAAAATCAACCTTGTTGTAAAAATCGATTAGATTAGAGCAGATTTGCAGCTAAATAGAATAAAAGAATAATAATAAACACAGATTTTACGTGAAAAACCTCCAAATTACGTTAAAAATCACAGGCAATAATAAAAGAATTTCACTATAAAATTTAGGAGTACAATCTCTTTCTATTTTATAAAGAGAAATAGTAACTCTCTCACTAAATAGGAAAAACACTCGCTAAACTTTTGTGAGGATTTAATAAAAGAAGAGATTTCTGGGATGAATTGCTCTCTTCATCTCCCAACTATTTATAGGCAAGAGATGTGTAGGATAGCTGATCATTTGGCCAACTATTCTTGACTTTTGTGGATGTATTTCAACTTTAGTAAGTAACGAAAACAGTGCCTACTATTTTTATCAGGCTTTACATCCCAAGCCAGAAAAAGAAAAAAAGAGAAAAGGGCTTTTGTGAATATGAGTCCTCCGTTGATGTATAGAGTAGTCTGAGTCGAAAAAGTGAAAGATGAAACTTTGGTCGACCCCTTTCTGCTTGTTCACTTGTAACCTGAATTCGATTCTGGTGTATAGCAGACCACTGACCAGTTGGTCATCAAGTTGGACTTCTTTGAGCCGGAAAGACCACAAGGTGAGATTTCTCGTCATTTTCAAATCGAGTTAGAGCAACTTGTGTGGTCCAAAAGTAATCGCTTGAAGTTTATATCCATGAAATTTAAGTCGGAATGGTCACCATAATGCCTGATAGTTATGGCGAGCTAACCTAAAGTTGTCATTAACAAGGAAAGATTCTCCCACCTGCACCAAGCGCAATAAGTACTTGGATTTTTTCAGTTTAATGATGGTAAAAGTTCCAGAATAATTTTGTGAATTTCAATCAGATTTGAATTCATAAAATTGATATAAAAGCAAATTAACAAATCGATGGAAACTTTTACTGACAGAATGAACTAAAAGGATTTGCATTAAATGGCTCAAACTAGCTTAGGAGAATTAAATGCATTCAGGTTGAGTTGTGCATTTCTTGGCATCAAAGGCCAAGACTTTCTCTCTTCATCAGTGGTAATTACTAAAACTGAAGTTAAAAGGTATTACCAATTCTGGAGGTTAAGAAAGCCATGGTGTGTGTTTCAGCGTAACAGATACAGTGACAGAGGTCAAAATCAAAGGATGAAAGGAGAAATCTTTAAGGTCTCGAAACAGTGATAAAGAATAGGAATAAAAAAATAAGAATGATTAGTATTTGATATGAGACCAAACAAAATTAATAATTATACCAGTATTTGATAAAAAATATTAAGAATGACAATCAGAGATTTTTTTAATTATATTTAGTTATTATATGATTTATTTTATAAATAATTAATTGAAATATTTATTTTTTATAAATAGTTAATCCAAAAAATTTCAAATAATTTT